>JAQNBH010000004.1:2599298-2717061 GCA_028752905.1 Cladorhizidae sp. MBARI D1340-BT2 | reverse complement strand
AGTAGTTCTACCACATGCACCCACTGACTTATACACTGATAGAGTCAGTAGTTCTACCACATGCACCCACTGCTTATACACTGATAGAGTCAGTAGTTCTACCACATGCACCCACTGCTTATACACTGATAGAGTCAGTAGTTCTACCACATGCATCCACTGCTTATACACTGATAGAGTCAGTAGTTCTACCACATGCACCCACTGCTTATACACTGATAGAGTCAGTAGTTCTACCACATGCACCCACTGCTTATACACTGATAGAGTCAGTAGTTCTACCACATGCACCCACTGCTTATACACTGATAGAGTCAGTAGTTCTACCACATGCACCCACTGACTTATACACTGATAGAGTCAGTAGTTCTACCACATGCACCCACTGCTTATACACTGATAGAGTCAGTAGTTCTACCACATGCACCCACTGCTTATACACTGATAGAGTCAGTAGTTCTACCACATGCACCCACTGCTTATACACTGATAGAGTCAGTAGTTCTACCACATGCACCCACTGCTTATACACTGATAGAGTCAGTAGTTCTACCACATGCACCCACTGCTTATACACTGATAGAGTCAGTAGTTCTACCACATGCACCCACTGCTTATACACTGATAGAGTCAGTAGTTCTACCACATGCACCCACTGCTTATACACTGATAGAGTCAGTAGTTCTACCACATGCACCCACTGCTTATACACTGATAGAGTCAGTAGTTCTACCACATGCACCCACTGCTTATACACTGATAGAGTCAGTAGTTCTACCACATGCACCCACTGCTTATACACTGATAGAGTCAGTAGTTCTACCACATGCACCCACTGCTTATACACTGATAGAGTCAGTAGTTCTACCACATGCACCCACTGCTTATACACTGATAGAGTCAGTAGTTCTACCACATGCACCCACTGCTTATACACTGATAGAGTCAGTAGTTCTACCACATGCACCCACTGCTTATACACTGATAGAGTCAGTAGTTCTACCACATGCACCCACTGCTTATACACTGATAGAGTCAGTAGTTCTACCACATGCACCACTGCTTATACACTGATAGAGTCAGTAGTTCTACCACATGCACCCACTGCTTATACACTGATAGAGTCAGTAGTTCTACCACATGCACCCACTGCTTATACACTGATAGAGTCAGTAGTTCTACCACATGCACCCACTGCTTATACACTGATAGAGTCAGTAGTTCTACCACATGCACCCACTGCTTATACACTGATAGAGTCAGTAGTTCTACCACATGCACCCACTGCTTATACACTGATAGAGTCAGTAGTTCTACCACATGCACCCACTGCTTATACACTGATAGAGTCAGTAGTTCTACCACATGCACCCACTGCTTATACACTGATAGAGTCAGTAGTTCTACCACATGCACCCACTGCTTATACACTGATAGAGTCAGTAGTTCTACCACATGCAACCCACTACTTATACACTGATAGAGTCAGTAGTTCTACCACATGCATCCCACTGCTTATACACTGATAGAGTCAGTAGTTCTACCACATGCACCCACTGCTTATACACTGATAGAGTCAGTAGTTCTACCACATGCACCCACTGCTTATACACTGATAGAGTCAGTAGTTCTACCACATGCACCCACTGCTTATACACTGATAGAGTCAGTAGTTCTACCACATGCACCCACTGCTTATACACTGATAGAGTCAGTAGTTCTACCACATGCATCCACTGCTTATACACTGATAGAGTCAGTAGTTCTACCACATGCACCCACTGCTTATACACTGATAGAGTCAGTAGTTCTACCACATGCATCCACTGCTTATACACTGATAGAGTCAGTAGTTCTACCACATGCACCCACTGCTTATACACTGATAGAGTCAGTAGTTCTACCACATGCATCCACTGCTTATACACTGATAGAGTCAGTAGTTCTACCACATGCACCCACTGCTTATACACTGATAGAGTCAGTAGTTCTACCACATGCACCCACTGCTTATACACTGATAGAGTCAGTAGTTCTACCACATGCATCCACTGCTTATACACTGATAGAGTCAGTAGTTCTACCACATGCACCCACTGCTTATACACTGATAGAGTCAGTAGTTCTACCACATGCACCCACTACTTATACACTGATAGAGTCAGTAGTTCTACCACATGCACCCACTACTTATACACTGATAGAGTCAGTAGTTCTACCACATGCATCCACTGCTTATACACTGATAGAGTCAGTAGTTCTACCACATGCACCCACTGCTTATACACTGATAGAGTCAGTAGTTCTACCAGCATGCACCCACTGCTTATACACTGATAGAGTCAGTAGTTCTACCACATGCACCCACTGCTTATACACTGATAGAGTCAGTAGTTCTACCACATGCACCCACTGCTTATACACTGATAGAGTCAGTAGTTCTACCACATGCACCCACTGCTTATACACTGATAGAGTCAGTAGTTCTACCACATGCATCCACTGCTTATACACTGATAGAGTCAGTAGTTCTACCACATGCACCCACTGCTTATACACTGATAGAGTCAGTAGTTCTACCACATGCACCCACTACTTATACACTGATAGAGTCAGTAGTTCTACCACATGCACCCACTACTTATACACTGATAGAGTCAGTAGTTCTACCACATGCACCCACTGCTTATACACTGATAGAGTCAGTAGTTCTACCAGCATGCACCCACTGCTTATACACTGATAGAGTCAGTAGTTCTACCACATGCACCCACTGCTTATACACTGATAGAGTCAGTAGTTCTACCACATGCACCCACTGCTTATACACTGATAGAGTCAGTAGTTCTACCACATGCACCCACTGCTTATACACTGATAGAGTCAGTAGTTCTACCACATGCACCCACTGCTTATACACTGATAGAGTCAGTAGTTCTACCACATGCACCCACTGCTTATACACTGATAGAGTCAGTAGTTCTACCACATGCACCCACTGCTTATACACTGATAGAGTCAGTAGTTCTACCACATGCACCCACTGCTTATACACTGATAGAGTCAGTAGTTCTACCACATGCACCCACTGCTTATACACTGATAGAGTCAGTAGTTCTACCACATGCACCCACTGCTTATACAATGTTCCTCCTGGACACATGCGCGAATGTTCCTCCCTGGGCACGTGCATGAATGTTCCTCCTTGGACGCATGCGTGAATGTTCTTCTGATAAATGCAATGACTCCCAACTATTTCTCTACTTGGTGGGCCCTTCCTTTTTTGGAGTTTCCATGTCTGGGGGTCTAAAAAACAAAAGTCTATAGCCCCTCCTTCCTTCGCATGTGCTGTAGAAGTGGGTGCTCATGAAATGTCTTTAAATAATTATGTCGTCTTCCTAAATTTAGTACTTGCCAAATCCAATGATGTCGACCGGCCAATAATTCCAGCCTGAAGGCCAATAATTCCAGCCTGAAGGCCAATAATTCCAGCCTGAAGGTGCGTTATACCTCCTGCATCTGCACTTCTGAAGTTGGTGCAGTTGCAGCGTTCGTTGGTTCTGCCTTCTCCTCAGCTCTCACCTCTTCTCTGCAGCAAATGTTTCCTGCGCATCTGCAGGAGCTGATCAGCAACAACAAACTCCATCTCAACTACAGCTACAGTTTATGATTTTGACTGACCTTGGTTGGCTGATTATTTTCGCTTTGTACGGTTTATTTCGGTGCTAGTTGTGGATGCAATGAATGTGCATTGATTTGAATAGTTTTTTCCTGGACCCAACACACATTAATGCACATCAGTTTAGGTGTGGACAGGCTCTAAGCAACTGTCAAAGTGAGATTTAGCCATGATTAAGCAGTGCAGAGAATGCTCTCCCACTCTCCTGCATGTGTGGTGTGTGTATTATACCTGCAGGCTTGAGGATCTGTTGGAGAAGTATGTGACCATGTTATTGACAGGTCCTCTCATGAACTGCATGGCCTCGCTACTGGTGCTGCACGCCTGGTTCAACCTCACCGCAGAGCTCACCCGATTCGCAGACAGAGAGTTTTACAAGGTAATGCTACTCATGCTTAATTAAGTTGAAGTTACCTGACCCATCCTAAATATGATCCACCTGCATGTCCTAAATATGATCCACCTGCATGTCCTAAATATGATCCACCTGCATGTCCTAAATATGACCACCTGCCTGTCCTAAATATGATCCACCTGTCTGTCCTAAATATGATCCACCTGCATGTCCTAAATATGATCCACCTGCATGTCCTAAATATGATCCACCTGCATGTCCTAAATATGATCCACCTGCATGTCCTAAATATGACCACCTGCCTGTCCTAAATATGACCACCTGCATGTCCTAAATATGATCCACCTGCATGTCCTAAATATGATCCACCTGCCTGTCCTAAATATGATCCACCTGCATGTCCTAAATATGACCACCTGCCTGTCCTAAATATGACCACCTGCATGTCCTAAATATGATCCACCTGCCTGTCCTAAATATGATCCACCTGCATGTCCTAAATATGATCCACCTGCATGTCCTAAATATGATCCACCTGCATGTCCTAAATATGATCCACCTGCATGTCCTAAATATGATCCACCTGCCTGTCCTAAATATGATCCACCTGCATGTCCTAAATATGACCACCTGCATGTCCTAAATATGATCCACCTGCATGTCCTAAATATGATCCACCTGCATGTCCTAAATATGATCCACCTGCATGTCCTAAATATGATCCACCTGCATGTCCTAAATATGATCCACCTGCATGTCCTAAATATGACCACCTGCATGTCCTAAATATGATCCACCTGCATGTCCTAAATATGATCCACCTGCATGTCCTAAATATGATCCACCTGCATGTCCTAAATATGATCCACCTGCATGTCCTAAATATGATCCACCTGCCTGTCCTAAATATGATCCACCTGCATGTCCTAAATATGACCACCTGCATGTCCTAAATATGATCCACCTGCATGTCCTAAATATGATCCACCTGCATGTCCTAAATATGATCCACCTGCATGTCCTAAATATGATCCACCTGCATGTCCTAAATATGATCCACCTGCCTGTCCTACATATGATCCACCTGCCTGTCCTAAATATGATCCACCTGCATGTCCTAAATATGATCCACCTGCATGTCCTAAATATGACCACCTGCATGTCCTAAATATGATCCACCTGCATTATGACCACCTGCATGTCCTAAATATGATCCACCTGCATGTCCTAGATATGATCCACCTGCATGTCCTAAATATGATCCACCTGCATGTCCTAAATATGATCCACCTGCATGTCCTAAATATGATCCACCTGCATGTCCTAAATACCTGCATGTCCTAAATATGATCCACCTGCCTGTCCTAAATATGATCCACCTGCCTGTCCTAAATATGATCCACCTGCATGTCCTAAATATGATCCATCTGCCTGTCCTAAATATGACCCCACCCCTCCCCCTGACCTCTACTGTCTCTTGGTTTGATTGCAAGCTGAATGAAGTTAGGACGACTGGCTCATGGGATCATTTGTGCCAGCAATCTTTGTCAACGTGGATGTCTCGTGTGACCTAATTGCAGGAGTGTTAGTGCAATCTGGTGGAGGTATTGATTGGGCACTCTAGTGAGGCTGTAATTACCTCTGACAAAGTGCTGTGTAACGACCTGCCCAACAACGTGACCCCTCCCCCATACGTGACCCCTCCCCCATACACACTGGCCTGTTGTTGCTGTGTGTATAAGGGATTCTTGTTTAGACCATTAATTCTGGTTGCCATGACTGCATTGTAATGTCTCACTCCGTGTGCTTGTAGAACTGGTGGTTTGCTGTGGGCTATACGGAGTACTATCGGCTGTGGAATGTCCCCATTCACGACTTCAATAACACCTACATCTACCAGACACTGGTGCAAGTAAGGATGACCTTATCAACACCTTCATCTCAAAGTCTCACACACAAATCCTGTGATGAAGTGGACAAACCCCTCACCAAGACACGCCCATTTACTCGAGACTTTGATACAAGCCCCTCACCAAGACACACCCTTTCCCCTTTACTCGAGTTTTATGTTTTTGATTGTTGCCCACTTGCTTGTGTTTTGTAGTTGGTGCCGAAGTCAGTGGCTACTCTGGTCGTGTTCATCATATCCTCCACCATGCACGACTTCTTCATAGGCGTGAGCATGGGCTTCTTCTTGCCCGTCTTCCTATTCCTGTTTGCTGCCATTGGAGGTGAGTATTATAAGTATCATGTGCACGCACGTTCAGTGTGTCCCTAAGAAGACCCGACCATTCGGGCCTGCCAGTTTGTGTGGCAACATATTCCATGCTAGTCCGTCTGTCCTGATGCATGTCTGCACACAAGTTCCTCTATGATGAGCTACAGATGTTATGTTGTTATACCTTCTGTTCATAGGAATAGTGTTTGCATCTGGCGTCAAGTTCTCTCCGTACTTGACCTTCTTCCTCACCTGTGTTGGCTACATACTCTTTCAAGTAGTCTACTACACAGAGATAGCAGCGCGACATTACTGCCCACCATCCTCGGACATAGGCTACTTTTCCTACCAAACTCCCTACTGCTTCACACTACATAATAATAATACTTATATCACTACTTGGATGCTGTAGTGATGAATTATTTATTGTGTCATATGATGTGCTCTATAATAATTATTGTCTAGTACAGTCTGTTGGACCTGCTAATTCTTTAGTAAACCTCTCGCCGACAGATTCCTGTGAGTTTAAAAACAATAGAACCAGCAACATCTCTGCAAGTCAGAAACTCAATCAAGTCCCTAGCAGCTAAATATTATGCGAGCATTATTGTTGATAAACATTGTGGTCAGTTTTGTGACTGGAGACTGACCACAGCATATTAATATCATTATTGTGTTGTTAAGCAGTTAATAATCAATCATTCAGTCATTGATTGTTGATAAAATACAAGTGTAGCAATGGTGCTGAAGGACAAAGGAAACACATGACTGTCACTAGAACAATGTCCGTAAAAACAGACCACACCTTATTCTACCACCAGTGGGGTTCAATTAAATTTGATGTGACAAGTTAACTAATTAATTCAAATATATTTGAAATGACAGTTTAACTAAACAATTGAACTAAAATTGACATGAAAAGTCAACTAATTTTGAATTAAATAAAGATCGGCTTTTTTAGGCAAGTCCTTTCATCTCCGTTTTTCCCACCTCCTTGGAAGTGGTCTTTGAAAACTCTATTTGAGGACTTTTTCAGTTTCACCAGACCTTATGTTCGGGTTTTGTGGCCACTGGTTTGACACAGACTAACGCACACACACATTGGTATATACTGCTATTTACTTGTTAGCACTATTAATTGCATGTCAAGAAGAATGCAAACAAAAGCTCTGGGAAGACGAAAGTATGGAGTCATGAAGAGTTACGAAGGGTTAAAATCGTGGGAGAAGAAGAAGCTGAAGACTCAAATGATGCTGAAAGTTTGGAACTATAGTATTAATGGCTTTACCGTTTATGCTCCACCCTTTACCTTCAGATGGCGTCTGTAGCTGGTCCTTCCCTAGCTGGCCCTACCTGCTCCTGTGTCAACCCTGCTCAGTCACTGTATTTTTGTTGAGTCTGTGTTGCTGATGGCTGATGAAAGAGTGCAAGAATGGTAGTCATGATCAAGAGCAAAATGAGGGGTTCACAAACACCCTGGATCTACCCCTGCCCCCTGTATTTTGAACATTATTTTCTCATGATTCAAAGAAATCTCTATTCCCAACATTATTCACAGTTTTTCTCACTCACCTTTTGTCCATAGTATATATATAATTTTTATATCATTTGAATGCTCTCTCTTTGCTCTTCAAAATAAATGATTACTTTTTCAATCCAGCCAATTTTCCAATGAGTTACGGTTCATTGTGTGGGCTCACTTTTCCTGCTGAATGAAAAAAGGGGGGGAGTTTTATTAGAAATTGACTGACAGCATAAATGGCAAGTCTTGATGAAGGCTGAAAATTTGTATTTGTATTAAAAAAACACCTCTGTACTATTGCTATATAGTGTGTCAGTTTCTCAGCCAGATGTTGATGGCAACACTGCTTTGCCTATAGGCTAAGCACAGAGAATGAGCTACCTTTTGAGATCAAAGCCATTCAAAATGGATGAAGCATTAAATTGGTGACCACAAATATGGTCTATGCCCCCTTAATTCAATTTTAATTCAACTGAATTAATAATGGACCTCAAAAACCAGTTTAAATAAATAAAATAACTGTGACAAACTAACTAAACCAGTTCAATTAAATATATCCAAATGACAGTCTCTACCACTAGGCACACATAAACATGACAAGGAGTGGATATAAATACTCTACCACTAGGCACACATAAACATGACAAGGAGCGGATATAAATACTCTACCACTAGGCACACATAAACATGACAAGGAGCAGATATAAATACTCTACCACTAGGCACACATAAACATGACAAGGAGTGGATATAAATACTCCACCACTAGGCACACATAAACATGACAAGGAGCGGATATAAATACTCTACCACTAGGCACACATAAACATGACAAGGAGCGGATATAAATACTCCACCACTAGGCACACAAACATGACAAGGAGTGGATATAAATACTCTACCACTAGGCACACATAAACATGACAAGGAGTGGATATAAATACTCTACCACTAGGCACACATAAACATGACAAGGAGCTGATATAAATACTCTACCACTAGGCACACATAAACATGACAAGGAGTGGATATAAATACTCTACCACTAGGCACACATAAACATGACAAGGAGCGGATATAAATACTCCACCACTAGGCACACAAACATGACAAGGAGTGGATATAAATACTCTACCACTAGGCACACATAAACATGACAAGGAGTGGATATAAATACTCTACCACTAGGCACACATAAACATGACAAGGAGCTGATATAAATACTCTACCACTAGGCACACATAAACATGACAAGGAGTGGATATAAATACTCCACCACTAGGCACACATAAACATGACAAGGAGTGGATATAAATACTCTACCACTAGGCACACATAAACATGACAAGGAGCGGATATAAATACTCCACCACTAGGCACTAGGCACACATAAACATGACAAGGAGTGGATATAAATACTCTACCACTAGGCACACATAAACATGACAAGGAGTGGATATAAATACTCTACCACTAGGCACACATAAACATGACAAGGAGTGGATATAAATACTCTACCACTAGGCACACATAAACATGACAAGGAGCTGATATAAATACTCCACCACTAGGCACACATGAACATGACAAGGAGTGGATATAAATACTCTACCACTAGGCACACATAAACATGACAAGGAGCTGATATAAATACTCCACCACTAGGCACACATAAACATGACAAGGAGCAGATATAAATACTCTACCACTAGGCACACATAAACATGACAAGGAGTGGATATAAATACTCTACCACTAGGCACACATAAACATGACAAGGAGCGGATATAAATACTCCACCACTAGGCACACATAAACATGACAAGGAGCTGATATAAATACTCCACCACTAGGCACACATAAACATGACAAGGAGTGGATATAAATACTCTATATACCACTAGGCACACATAAACATGATAAGGAGCGGATATAAATACTCTACCACTAGGCACACATAAACATGACAAGGAGCGGATATAAATACTCCACCACTAGGCACACATAAACATGACAAGGAGTGGATATAAAGAGTAGTCTTGCCGGGATTTTGAGGTACCCCCACTTTGTTGTAACAGTTACTACATTCTGGCAAAGCAAACTTGGTTTCCCTCAAAGCGATAGGTCACTTCACATTCCTACTTGCAGCTGCAAAAGAAAAGCATTATAGCAACAACAAAATCACCAGAAAGCATACACTACACTGGCTACATTCTGGTATATAAATGAGAATCATAGCATGAATGGTATGATACTTTATAATAAAAACCAGTATATACTAGACTTTGCCTCGCCACTTGTTGGGTCGCCAAAACCGTAAACGCTTATCCTTTCTGCGCACTAGAAACCTCACAACGGTTTGCGCGCATGTTTTGTATTTTTAACTAGAGCGCCAAATGGCTCGATTTCGCGCCAATATTATCACAACACCTCTGACCTTTCGGGCGTGAGATCATTCTGTTGTCTGTAATATCTATGGAGTGTGAGGAAGGTAACAAGTTACTGGCTACTGAACGGTCTAGTCTCACTGGATTTAAAGTAGATTTACACAGTCACATACTACCGAAGAGATGGCCTGACCTAAAGGAAGTAAGTCTGTGGGTAATGGGTGTGGGCATTAGCTAGTTGAGGCGTTTGGGACCTATCGCTTTGAGGGAAACCAAGTTTGCTTTGCCAGAATGTAGTAACTGTTACAACAGGAACTGACCTCAGTTTGTAACAAGGCTACCAGAGTCACTAAGAACATTGTTACTCTGGGTTTAGTTCTACAGTGACAGATCCTTTCACCTTGATATCCAAGGTGACTTGACTGCCCAGTCTACTCTGTCTCATGTTATGGACCACTCCCATCCTTACTGACATACCTAGCACTAATATTGTGGTCATGTAGTAGTCATACCTTACATCCATGTACATCCATGCCCAAGTGCGGTGCAGATGTGAAGATTTTGGTCTGGCAGGAGGAAGATCCATGGACAAAAGTCCCAGCAATGTCCCAGCAATGTGGGTAATGTGGGCCCCCTCCTTGTTGTATAACCTTTTGAATGAGCCAAATGTGAGAGGCATTACCCTGTAGTTCTCTGGCTTGAGCTTTCTGGCCTAGCCACTAGCCATGAGAGAGGATCTCATAGTCATGGGGGAAAGGGGGAGTGCACCCCAGGGTCTCACCTAGTCATGGGGTAGGGTGTGTGTGTTCACCCTGAGGCCTCACGTGGTCATGGAGGGGTGGGTGTGTTCACCCCGAGGTCTCACCTAGTCATGGGGTAGGGTGTGTGTGTTCACCCTGAGGCCTCACGTGGTCTTGGAGGGGTGGGTGTGTTCACCCTGAGGTCTCATCTAGTCATGGGGTAGGGTGTGTGTGTTCACCCTGAGGCCTCACGTGGTCATGGAGGGGTGGGTGTGTTCACCCTGAGGTCTCACGTGGTCATGGAGGGGTGGGTGTGTTCACCCTGAGGTCTCACCTAGTCATGGGGTAGGGTGTGTGTGTTCACCCTGAGGCTTCACGTGGTCATGGAGGGGTGTGTTGTGTTCACCCTGAGGTCTCACCTAGTCATGGGGTAGGGTGTGTGTGTTCACCCTGAGGCCTCACGTGGTCTTGGAGGGGTGGGTGTGTTCACCCTGAGGTCTCATCTAGTCATGGGGTAGGGTGTGTGTGTTCACCCTGAGGCCTCACGTGGTCATGGAGGGGTGGGTGTGTTCACCCTGAGGTCTCACGTGGTCATGGAGGTGTGGGTGTGTTCACCCTGAGGTCTCACCTAGTCATGGGGTAGGGTGTGTGTGTTCACCCTGAGGCCTCACGTGGTCATGGAGGGGTGGGTGTGTTCACCCTGAGGTCTCACCTAGTCATGGGGTAGGGTGTGTGTGTTCACCCTGAGGCCTCACGTGGTCTTGGAGGGGTGGGTGTGTTCACCCTGAGGTCTCATCTAGTCATGGGGTAGGGTGTTGTGTTCACCCTGAGGCCTCACGTGGTCATGGAGGGCTGGGTGTGTTCACCCTGAGGTCTCACGTGGTCATGGAGGGGTGGGTGTGTTCACCCTGAGGTCTCACCTAGTCATGGGGTAGGGTGTGTGTGTTCACCCTGAGGCTTCACGTGGTCATGGAGGGGTGTGTTGTGTTCACCCTGAGGTCTCACCTACTCATGGGGTAGGGTGTGTGTGTTCACCCTGAGGTCTCACGTGGTCATGGAGGGGTGTGTGTGTTCACCCCGAGGTCTCACCTAGTCATGGGGTAGGGTGTGTGTGTTCACCCTGAGGCCCTCACGTGGTCATGGAGGGGTGGGTGTGTTCACCCTGAGGTCTCACCTAGTCATGGGGTAGGGTGTGTGTGTTCACCCTGAGGCCTCACGTGGTCATGGAGGGGTGGGTGTGTTCACCCTGAGGTCTCACCTAGTCATGGGGTAGGGTGTGTGTGTTCACCCTGAGGCCTCACGTGTTCTTGGAGGGGTGGGTGTGTTCACCCTGAGGTCTCATCTAGTCATGGGGTAGGGTGTGTGTGTTCACCCTGAGGCCTCACGTGGTCATGGAGGGGTGGGTGTGTTCACCCTGAGGTCTCACGTGGTCATGGAGGGGTGGGTGTGTTCACCCTGAGGTCTCACCTAGTCATGGGGTAGGGTGTGTGTGTTCACCCTGAGGCTTCACGTGGTCATGGAGGGGTGGGTGTGTTCACCCTGAGGTCTCATCTAGTCATGGGGTAGGGGGTGTGTGTTCACCCTGAGGCCTCACGTGGTCATGGAGGGGTGGGTGTGTTCACCCTGAGGTCTCACCTAGTCATGGGGTAGGGTGTGTGTGTTCACCCTGAGGCCTCACGTGTTCTTGGAGGGGTGGGTGTGTTCACCCTGAGGTCTCATCTAGTCATGGGGTAGGGTGTGTGTGTTCACCCTGAGGCCTCACATGGTCATGGAGGGGTGGGTGTGTTCACCCTGAGGTCTCACGTGGTCATGGAGGGGTGGGTGTGTTCACCCTGAGGTCTCACCTAGTCATGGGGTAGGGTGTGTGTGTTCACCCTGAGGCTTCACGTGGTCATGGAGGGGTGGGTGTGTTCACCCTGAGGTCTCATCTAGTCATGGGGTAGGGGGTGTGTGTTCACCCTGAGGCCTCACGTGGTCATGGAGGGGTGGGTGTGTTCACCCTGAGGTCTCACGTGGTCATGGAGGGGTGGGTGTGTTCACCCTGAGGTCTCACCTAGTGATGGGGTAGGGTGTGTGTGTTCACCCTGAGGTCTCACGTGGTCATGGAGGGGGGTGTGTGTTCACCCTGAGGCCTCACGTGGTCATGGAGGGGTGTGTTTGTTCACCCTGAGGCCTCACGTGGTCATGGAGGGATGGGTGTGTTCACCCTGAGGTCTCACCTACTCATGGGGTAGGGTGTGTGTGTTCACCCTGAGGTCTCACGTGGTCATGGAGGGGTGTGTGTTCACCCTGAGATCTCACGTGGTCATGGAGGGGTGTGTGTGTTCACCCTGAGGTCTCACCTAGTCATGGGGTAGGGTGGGTGTGTTCACCCTGAGGTCTCACGTGGTCATGGAGGGGTGTGTGTGTTCACCCTGAGGTCTCACGTGGTCATGGAGGGGTGGGTGTGTTCACCCTGAGGTCTCACGTGGTCATCGAGGGGTGGGTGTGTTCACCCTGAGGTCTCACCTAGTCATGGGATAGGGTGTGTGTGTTCACCCCGAGGTCTCACGTGGTTATGGAGGGGTGTGTGTGTTCACCCTGCTCATGTGGTCATGGAGGGGTGTGTGTGTTCACCCTGAGGTCTCACGTGGTCATGGAGGGGGGTGTGTTCACCCTGAGGTCTCACGTGGTCATGGAGGGGTGTGTGTGTTCACCCTGAGGTCTCACGTGGTCATGGAGGGGTGGGTGTGTTCACCCTGAGGTCTCACTTGGTCATGGAGGGGTGTGTGTGTTCACCCTGAGGTCTCACATGGTCATGGGGTAGGGTGTGTGTGTTCACCCTGAGGCCTCACGTGGTCATGGAGGGGTGGGTGTGTTCACCCTGAGGTCTCACGTGGTCATGGAGGGGTGGGTGTGTTCACCCTGAGGTCTCACGTGGTCATGGAGGGGTGGGTGTGTTCACCCTGAGGTCTCACGTGGTCATGGAGGGGGGTGTGTGTTCACCCTGAGGTCTCACGTGGTCATGGAGGGGTGGGTGTGTTCACCCTGAGGTCTCACGTGGTCATGGAGGGGTGGGTGTGTTCACCCTGAGGTCTCACGTGGTCGTGGAGGGGTGGGTGTGTTCACCCTGAGGTCTATGTTGCATTTTGTAGTTGTTTTTCCAGCTGGGATGTGATGTTGTTGTGTGTGCAGAGGTATGGCTATGGTGGGTGGGTGCAGCTGGTGCACCATTGTGCTGGCAAGGCCAAGATGATGAAGGACCGACAACTCTTCCGTATCATTGATGAAAACTGCTGGGACCCTCAAGTCAGAATTAAAGACATGGACAAGACAGGTTTGTGTATATATAGCCACCAAGCTTGGTTTGTGTCTATATATAGCCACCAAGCTTGGTGTGTGTCCATATATAGCTGCACTCAAGCTTGGTGTGTGTACATATAATATACAGCTGCACTCAAGCTTGGTGTGTGTCCATATACAGCTGCACTCAAGCTTGGTGTGTGTCCATATAATATATAGCTGCACTCAAGCTTGGTCTGTGTACATATAATATATAGCTGCACTCAAGCTTGGTGTGTGTCCATATATAGCTGCACTCAAGCTTGGTCTGTGTACATATAATATATAGCTGCACTCAAGCTTGGTGTGTGTCCATATACAGCTGCACTCAAGCTTGGTGTGTGTACATATAATATACAGCTGCACTCAAGCTTGGTGTGTGTACATGTGTGTCCATATATAGCTGCACTCAAGCTTGGTGTGTGTACATATAATATACAGCTGCACTCAAGCTTGGTGTGTGTCCATATACAGCTGCACTCAAGCTTGGTGTGTGTACATATAATATACAGCTGCACTCAAGCTTGGTGTGTGTCCATATACAGCTGCACTCAAGCTTGGTGTGTGTACATATAATATACAGCTGCACTCAAGCTTGGTGTGTGTACATGTGTGTCCATATATAGCTGCACTCAAGCTTGGTGTGTGTACATATAATATACAGCTGCACTCAAGCTTGGTGTGTGTCCATATACAGCTGCACTCAAGCTTGGTGTGTGTACATATAATATATAGCTGCACTCAAGCTTGGTGTGTGTACATATAATATACAGCTGCACTCAAGCTTGGTGTGTGTCCATATATAGCCACACTTTGGCCTCTGTTTTAAGTGGCAGCTGCCAAAGCCCACAAGGGTTTGGGATTTTAGCTCCAAAAACTTCCAGCATGTCATGAATTCTTCGCGAAGACTGTCAGCCCAAAAGCCGTGAAAGTCATCTTCAAGACTTTGTATCTGCCTATCCAATATCGACTCCCCCCACCACCCAAGCAATGCATTGTCCCTCACCCTCACCCAATGCATTGTCCCTCACCCTCACCCAATGCATTGTCCCTCACACTCACCCAATGCATTGTCCTTCACCCTCACCCAATGCATTGTCCCTCACCCTCACCCAATGCTCACCCAATGCATTGTCCCTCACCCTCACCCAATGCATTGTCCCTCACCCTCACCCAATGCATTGTCCCTCGCCCTCACCCAATGCATTGTCCCTCACACTCACCCAATGCATTGTCCTTCACCCTCACCCAATGCATTGTCCCTCACCCTCACCCAATGCATTGTCCCTCACACTCACCCAATGCATTGTCTCTCACCCTCACCCAATGCATTGTCCCTCACCCTCACCCAATGCATTGTCCCTCACCCTCACCCAATGCATTGTCTCTCACCCTCACCCAATGCATTGTCCCTCACCCTCACCCAATGCATTGTCCCTCACCCTCACCCAATGCATTGTCCCTCACCCTCACCCAATGCATTGTCCCTCACCCTCACCCAATGCATTGTCCCTCACCCTCACCCAATGCATTGTCCGTCACCCTCACCCAATGCATTGTCCCTCACCCTCACCCAATGCATTGTCCCTCACCCTCACCCAATGCATTGTCCCTCACCCTCACCCTCACCCAATGCATTGTCCTTCACCCTCACCCAATGCATTGTCCCTCACCGTCACCCAATGCATTGTCCCTCACCCTCACCCAATGCATTGTCCCTCACCCTCACCCAATGCATTGTCCCTCACCCTCACCCAATGCATTGTCCCTCACCCTCACCCAATGCATTGTCCCTCACCCTCACCCAATGCATTGTCCCTCACCCTCACCCAATGCATTGTCCCTCGCCCTCACCCAATGCATTGTCCCTCACCCTCACCCAATGCACTGCCCTTCAAGTACTCATAGATAGAGCAAATACAGTGCGTGTGTTGTACTGCCTTGATGAAAAGAAGTCCACTCAACTAGTGCATCCAGTGTTCTCCCCAGAGTGTTCAAGCGTATTGGCTGATACTCCTACTGTTGCTATTACAGTCCGCTCAACTAGTGCATCCAGTGTTCTCCCCAGAGTGTTCAAGCGTATTGGCTGATACTCCTACTGTTGCTATTACAGTTCTGAGTTTATTTTTGTCAAATTGATGATGCAATAAAATTTCATTATAATTATGTATTGTGAGTGCGGTTTGTGAATAGTTCTAGCTCTTGGGTAGCTCCTGACTTGCAAGTGAGACTTACTGAAGGCATAGAAGTCCAGACAATGGTGTTCTGATCAGAGCTCAAACAAGCACAGGAAGGCTGGCATTGATAAGAAATGGATGTTGAACTCTCCCTTGATGTTGGAGTTGGAGGATAGGCAAGGTGTGGCGTGTTCTCTCTGCTGCTAATATAATCACAGGCCTAGGAAGGTCGCCATCGGCCGAGCAACATGGATCAGTTTGCCAGGCACAACTCTAACAAGGCGGAGCTTAGTGAAGCATGCAGAGAGCGTGTGCTACAGACAGTAGGCTGACTTCACTTTGGGGTGATGGTGCAGTGCCTAGGAGAGATTGTAGCTTAGCCCTCACTTTCCACTTTTTTCCCTTCCTCTCTCGGTGTTTCTGAAACCATTTCTTCCAGAATCCTCATTGTAAACAGTACACAACAGTTACTTCACCCATGAAATATTTCAAGACAATTATATTCACTATTATAATATGAGCATTCAGGCTTCAGTATAATTTGTAGAATATATATGTCAATCGTATTATGTACTGCTTGTTGCGTGCTACTGATAACTCTTCTATATGTAACAATATTATGTCTACTCCAGTGCACCTTCTGCAACCTGTAAACACATGAATACAAGACCAAAAAATACAGAAGACCATCATGGTTTATTGGTCTGCTATTTCACCGATGACATGCCAATATCCCTTACAATAATGCTGGGGAGAACACTGGCATTGTGGCTGCAGCACGCCATGCGTAGTGACCAGCTACCAAGTTGTAAAAGGATTATTAAACATGTTTATATGGTCATGTGTTGCAGGTGTGAGTTTGCAGGTCCTGTCCACTGTGCCAGTCATGTTCAGTTACTGGGTGAGCACCACACACTCTTACATGTAGCTCTCACACACACTAGCTCTCACACACACTAGCTCTCACACATGCTCTGGCTCTCACACACTCTGTCCCTCACACACACTCTAGCCCTCACACACGCTCTGGCCCTCACACACACTCTCGCCCTCACACACACTCTGACACTCACACATGCTCTGACCCTCACACACGCTCTGACCCTCACACACACTCTGACCCTCACACATGCTCTGGCCCTCACACATGCTCTGGCCCTCACACACGCTCTGGCCCTCACACACACTCTGACCCTCACACATGCTCTGACCCTCACACACGCTCTGACCCTCACACACACTCTGACCCTCACACACACTCTGGCCCTCACACACACTCTGGCCCTCACACATGCTCTGACCCTCACACATGCTCTGGACCTCGCACACTTCAGGGTCTTACATATATTTTAAAAGTTTGCGCTCACTTGTATCATCACCGTGACCCTTGACCTATACACAGTTGTCTTATTCCATGTACCTACAGGCCAAGCCTGAGGACACGTTGGACTTGTGCCGGCTCCTCAACGATGACCTTGCTGCCACTGTGAAGGAGTATCCCAGGAGGTTTACAGCTCTGGGGACTCTGCCCATGCAGGCACCAGACCTAGCCGTCAAGGAACTGGAGCGCTGTGTCAAGGTCAGGCATGGCAGAGCGGCCAGTGCTTGGTTGTGTTTGCATTTGTAATGGAGTGCTGTGTCAAGGTCAGGCAGGGCAGAGCAGCCAGTGCTTGGTTGTGTTTGCATTTGTAATGGAGTGCTGTGTCAAGGTCAGGCAGGGCAGAGCAGCCAGTGCTGTGTTTGTCTGCCATGATGGTATACCATAATGATGTGTGATGACCCAGCCGATACACGTCTGTCTGCAGGAGCTGGGATTTCCCGGTGTCCAGATCGGCTCACACATCAATGACTGGAATTTAGATGCTCCCGAGCTCCTCGTTTTCTTCCAAGTTAGTTCCTCCCCTAGGAGTTCATATTTAGACCGTGTGTGAGTCCTGTGTGTATTAGACCACGTGTGAGTCCTGTGTGTATTAGACCACGTGTGAGTCCTGTGTGTATTAGACCATGTGTGAGTCCTGTGTGTATTAGACCATGTGTGAGTCCTGTGTGTATTAGACCACGTGTGAGTCCTGTGTGTATTAGACCATGTGTGAGTCCTGTGTGTATTAGACCATGTGTGAGTCCTGTGTGTATTAGACCACGTGTGAGTCCTGTGTATTAGACCACGTGTGAGTCCTGTGTATTAGACCATGTGTGAGTCCTGTGTATTAGACCATGTGTGAGTCCTGTGTGTATTAGACCACGTGTGAGTCCTGTGTGTATTAGACCATGTGTGAGTCCTGTGTGTATTAGACCATGTGTGAGTCCTGTGTGTATTAGACCACGTGTGAGTCCTGTGTGTATTAGACCACGTGTGAGTCCTGTGTGTATTAGACCACGTGTGAGTCCTGTGTGTATTAGACCATGTGTGAGTCCTGTGTGTATTAGACCATGTGTGTCCTGTGTGTATTAGACCACGTGTGAGTCCTGTGTGTTAGACCACGTGTGAGTCCTGTGTGTATTAGACCATGTGTGAGTCCTGTGTGTATTAGACCACGTGTGAGTCCTGTGTGTATTAGACCACGTGTGAGTCCTGTGTATTAGACCACGTGTGAGTCCTGTGTATTAGACCACGTGTGAGTCCTGTGTGTATTAGCCCATGTGTGAGTCCTGTGTGTATTAGACCATGTGTGAGTCCTGTGTGTATTAGCCCATGTGTGAGTCCTGTGTGTATTAGACCACGTGTGAGTCCTGTGTGTATTAGACCACGTGTGAGTCCTGTGTGTATTAGACCATGTGTGAGTCCTGTGTGTATTAGACCACGTGTGAGTCCTGTGTATTAGACCATGTGTGAGTCCTGTGTATTAGACCACGTGTGAGTCCTGTGTATTAGACCACGTGTGAGTCCTGTGTATTAGACCATGTGTGAGTCCTGTGTGTATTAGAGCACGTGTGAGTCCTGTGTGTATTAGACCACGTGTGAGTCCTGTGTGTATTAGACCATGTGTGAGTCCTGTGTGTATTAGACCATGTGTGAGTCCTGTGTGTATTAGACCACGTGTGAGTCCTGTGTGTATTAGACCACGTGTGAGTCCTGTGTATTAGACCACGTGTGAGTCCTGTGTGTATTAGACCATGTGTGAGTCCTGTGTGTATTAGACCACGTGTGAGTCCTGTGTGTATTAGACCATGTGTGAGTCCTGTGTGTATTAGACCACGTGTGAGTCCTGTGTGTATTAGACCACGTGTGAGTCCTGTGTGTATTAGACCACGTGTGAGTCCTGTGTATTAGAGTCCTGTGTATTAGACCACGTGTGAGTCCTGTGTGTATTAGACCATGTGTGAGTCCTGTGTGTATTAGACCATGTGTGAGTCCTGTGTGTATTAGACCATGTGTGAGTCCTGTGTGTATTAGACCACGTGTGAGTCCTGTGTGTATTAGACCACGTGTGAGTCCTGTGTGTATTAGACCACGTGTGAGTCCTGTGTGTATTAGACCATGTGTGAGTCCTGTGTGTAGACCACGTGTGAGTCCTGTGTGTATTAGACCACGTGTGAGTCCTGTGTATTAGACCACGTGTGAGTCCTGTGTGTATTAGACCATGTGTGAGTCCTGTGTGTATTAGACCACGTGTGAGTCCTGTGTGTATTAGACCACGTATGAGTCCTGTGTATTAGACCACGTGTGAGTCCTGTGTATTAGACCACGTGTGAGTCCTGTGTATTAGACCACGTGTGAGTCCTGTGTGTATTAGAGTCCTGTGTATTAGACCATGTGTGAGTCCTGTGTGTATTAGACCACGTGTGAGTCCTGTGTGTATTAGACCACGTGTGAGTCCTGTGTATTAGACCACGTGTGAGTCCTGTGTATTAGACCACGTGTGAGTCCTGTGTGTATTAGACCACGTGTGAGTCCTGTGTGTATTAGACCACGTGTGAGTCCTGTGTATTAGACCACGTGTGAGTCCTGTGTGTATTAGACCACGTGTGAATCCTGTGTGTATTAGACCACGTGTGAGTCCTGTGTGTATTAGACCACGTGTGAGTCCTGTGTATTAGACCACGTGTGAGTCCTGTGTATTAGACCATGTGTGAGTCCTGTGTGTATTAGACCATGTGTGAGTCCTGTGTATTAGACCACGTGTGAGTCCTGTGTGTATTAGACCACGTGTGAGTCCTGTGTGTATTAGACCACGTGTGAGTCCTGTGTATTAGACCACGTGTGAGTCCTGTGTATTAGACCACGTGTGAGTCCTGTGTGTATTAGACCACGTGTGAGTCCTGTGTATTAGACCACGTGTGAGTCCTGTGTGTATTAGACCACGTGTGAGTCCTGTGTGTATTAGACCACGTGTGAGTCCTGTGTGTATTAGACCACGTGTGAGTCCTGTGTTGCCACCTGCGTGTGTGTGCGCAGGCTGCTGAGGAGCTTGGAGCTGTCATATTTGTGCATCCATGGGACATGCAATTGGATGGGAGGATGCAGAAGTACTGGTTGCCCTGGCTGGTGGGCATGCCTTGTGAGACGGCCACTGCTGTCTGTGCTCTGCTGATGGGTGGGGTTCTGGAGAAGTTCCCACATCTCAAAATCTGCTTTGCTCATGGTGGAGGTGCGTTCCCTTACCTCATTGGTCGTATAGAACACGGCTACAACGTCAGGCCAGACATCTGCGCCACTGAGAATCCTTTCAATCCCAGGTCAGTTGGTCAGGGGTACTCAGTAGAGCACTCGGTAGGTCAGGGGTACTCAGTTGGTCAGGGTACTCAGTAGGGTACTCAGTAGGGCACTCAGTAAGTCGGGAGTACTCAGTAGGGCACTCAGTGGGTCAGGGGTACTCAGTAGGTCAGGGGTACTCAGTAGGTCAGGGGTACTCAGTAGAGTACTCAGTAAGTCAAGGGTACTCAGTAGGGCACTCAGTGGGTCAGGGGTACTCAGCAGGTCAGGGGTACTCAGTAGAGTACTCAGTAATGGTCCATTCAGCACTTGCACTGGTCTATGGTGAGCATTGTTCTTGGCTGGTGTTGTCCTCAGGAAGTATATTGGGCAGCTGTATACAGATTCTCTGGTGCATGACCAAGACGCTCTGGACTACCTTGTCAAGACCATGGGGACAGACAAGGTGTTGCTAGGCAGTGACTATCCTTTCCCACTTGGAGAACACCACCCAGGCAAGATAGTGGACAGCATGCTTGAGTGGGACCAGGAAACCAAGGTGAGCAGTGACCTCCCTGGGAACACCATTAGGTCAGAGAGAAACAACCACGGTGGGCCATTTGTGTGTGGCTGGTCATAGATCAGGATTACATGTCAGATTCATAAGGCAATAGGGATGCACGTCATGAATTATTCCAATCTAGTTAGACTTTAGCATTGCTTGTGCCTGGTGAATTTGACACCCTCTTGTTCCCACACCACATGCCCTCCTGGTCCTGTGTCTACACCACACCCTCTTATGCACACCACATCTTAAGTATCATATTATAGTATATGATACATTGGATATAGACTCAAGGTGTTGATATGTGCATTATCTACATGGATATGGTGTTGATACGTGCATGTTCTACATGTGTTGCGTACAGGATAAGATATTGGGAGGCAATGCTATGGAATTCCTTGGGCTAGACTACACTCACTTCTTCAATCCGTCCTCGAAACTCCAGGTCGGCCTCGAAACCCCAGGTTGAACTCAGACCTTGTCCTGGATCTGCATAAACATGTCATGTGACTCACACATACACATCATGTGACTACTTATATACCTCTGTTATTAACTTTGTTGTGTTGTTAAGTGCCACACCGCAATGTGCATTTAGAGGAACTTCTCGCATAACAGGAACTATGGGATATAACATGTGCACCGAGCAGGTATGTGAGGAGGCACAGCAAGGGGGTGTGGTCACGAGTGTCGGCAAGACAACAATGGGTGTGTCTGATCTTCCTTTCACTATAAAACTAGGGGGTGTAGCCCCATCCCATAAGTAGTAACTAGGGGGGTAGCCCCATCCCATAAGTAGTAACTAGGGGGGTAGCCCCATCCCATAAGTAGTAACTAGGGTGGGTAGCCCCATCCCATAAGTAGTAACTAGGGGGGTAGCCCCATCCCATAAGTAGTAACTAGGGGGGTAGCCCCATCCCATAAGTAGTAACTAGGGTGGGTAGCCCCATCCCATAAGTAGTAACTAGGGGGTGTAACTCCATCCCATAAGTAGTAACTAGGGGGTGTAGCCCCATCCCATAAGTAGTAACTAGGGTGTGTAACTCCATCCCATAAGTAGTAACTAGGGTGTGTGGCTTGACTTTGTCATCAGCACTTTTGAACAGTTCCTCGCATATATTGTCATGAACTGCACGCACGCACACACACACCCTGTGCACAACTTGATCAAAGCAAGGATACTCTGAGTTTTGCCACTATGCACGCCCACTGCTTCCTAGTCTCATCGACTTCAAGTGGCTTTGCCTTACCAAGTGCACCACTCTGCTTGGCAAGCACCCACAGGTCCACCAGCAAGCACCCACAGGTCCACCAGCAAGCACCCACAGGTCCACCAGCAAGCACCCACAGGTCCACCAGCAAGCACCCACAGGTCCACCAGCAAGCACCCTCAGGTCCACCAGCAAGCACCCACAGGTCCACCAGCAAGCACCCTCAGGTCCACCAGCAAGCACCCTCAGCTTGGCTTGCCCCTAAGCCACCAAGTTACTGCTGCTAGCCTCAAAAGCAAACAATATATAGCAAATTATAAACTTTGCACTTACATGGCATCCCAAGTAATATTCAATGAATCTCATTACACCATACTAGCTCAATGAATCTCATTGCAGCACTTGCTACAGCATACTAGCTGCTTGTGGCTACAGACAGGCCCAATGCATCACTTGCCACTGAATAGAATTAACGATGCGACCTCTTTGAACAGGTCTTTGATGCGACCTCTTTGAACAGGTCTTTGATGCGACCTCTTTGAACAGGTCTTTGATGTTCATAATAAATAATGATGTGTCTCATTGCTAAGTACATGTCGTGAACAAGCACCTTGACTCCCCAAGGAGGCTGGAGTTGTATTGTGAGCACATGTGCTAAAGTATATACTCCTCTTTTTAAGAGACCAACTTGAAACACACACTAAAAATCTTGAGGTGGTGGTAAGTGTATGGGGGATAGTTCACAATAATATTGTGAACCCCACCCCCGATGATTGTGAACCGGCATACCATAGTTCTCTCCCCCCAGCACACTCTTGACCTAATAGAATTCATCGCCACCCCCTACCCCCGAGACCAACCTTGTTGGTCTTCGTCCCTCAGAGCAGCTCCAACAGAACGTGCTTGAGAGTCTGTGTGCCGCTACGAGTGAGGGAGGAGCACTTGACCACACAGCTCAGCTTCACGGGAGTCTGTCGGGCCAGCTGCTGCAGGAACACTGCTGCCTTCTCTGGTGCCAGAGGAGAATCCATTTTGTTGAGAACCAACACAGCCCCCCGCTGGTGGGCCAGGCCAGGACAGTACCTTTCCAGCTCCTCCACCAGCAGTTCCAAGCTGCTGTATGCATCACGGACGGGATGTCGAGCAGACAACTGGAAGCCATTGATGTCGATGACATAGAGCAAAGCTCTCGTACGCTCCACGTGCTGCAGGAACTTGTGGCCCATGCCCACGTTCTCATGGGCCCCCTCCACCAGTCCTGGCAAGTCCGCTAGGGTCAGAGGGCACCCATCACCATCCCCCCTGTCCAGGCACCCCAGCTGAGGGCTAAGAGTGGTGACTGCATGGAGACACCATTGATGAGGACAGCGTGCACACCATAGAAACATTCTTACAGGGGTAGTTGGCAATCTTGGGCGTGGCTCTAGTGAGTGACTGCAACAATGTTGACTTGCCAGCATTAGGGAAGCTGCAAATATGACAGGACTACAGCTACTGATAATAATAGCAATGGCACGTCTGACGTACCCCACTAGCCCCACGTCTGGCGTACCCCACTAGCCCCACGTCTGGTGTACCCCTCTAGCCCCACGTCTGGTGTACCCCACTAGCCCCACGTCTGACGTACCCCACTAGCCCCACGTCTGGTGTACCCACTAGCCCCACATCTGACGTACCCCACTAGCCCCATGTCTGGTGTACCCCACTAGCCCCACGTCTGGTGTACCCCACTAGCCCCACGTCTGATATACCACTAGCCCCACGTCTGGTGTACCCCACTAGCCCCACGTCTGGTGTACCACACTAGCCCCACATCTGACGTACCCCACTAGCCCCACTTCTGACGTACCCCACTAGCCCTACGTCTGGTGTACCCCACGTCTGGCGTACCCCACTAGCCCCACGTCTGGCGTACCCCACTAGCCCCACGTCTGGTGTACCTCACTAGCCCCACGTCTGGTGTACCCCACCAGCCCCACGTCTGGCGTACCCCACTAGCCCCACGTCTGGTGTACCCCACTAGCCCCACGTCTGGCGTACCCCACTAGCCCAACATCGGCAATGGTCTTCAGAGTGAAGGTGAACGCAGCTCTCTGGCCAGAGATACCATTACAGTAGCTGGTCATGTGACTACCTCCTCTTCCTCCCCGCACCAAGACCGCCTGACACCCCGCACGTGCCAAGTCGCACACCTACATAACTAGATATAAACCATAGCAACAAGGCACACATCTTGAGAGACCAGATCTTGTAAACTGGTTCCTGTACCAGGGGAGTGTATATAGTGGCCCACACTGGTATGACTGTTTCTCCTAAGGAATTTTTGACATGTCAATTATAATCCTCTCCATAGTGTTCTATATATAGAAGGACATGAGGTCATGGCGTCCAGCCACACACTCACAAACACTACACCAGCAACATAAGCCAGCCATCATCATCATCATTATGAGTCACACACAAGACCACGCCTCACCTGCTTGTGTTGCTCCAGCTGATAGACCACTGTCCCAGGAGGAACTTTAATGACCACGCCCTTGCCCTTCCTGCCATGAACACGCCTCCTAGTGCTGTCATCGCCGGCACTGGCCAGGAACCTTCTTGAAGGCAGTCGTGCTAGCTGGTTCAGACCACACCCTTCCACACACACCACTTCAACATCACCACCATCACCTCCCACACCTCCTAGTTTCAGTGATCCTTGACCTCCAGCACCACCACGAGCGTATACAACCACACGATCAATAAACTGCAACACACACACACACACACACACCACACACACCACTGGTACAGTAGCAGAGTTGATAGTCCCCACCCAATTCAAAGGACTGGTAGCTGTGGCTAGCACTTTTCTATTTTCTGTCCACTACACATGCATGCACATGCATGCACATGCACCACTGCACATGCACCCTTGCATGCACAAGCACCACTGCAATGCACCACTGCACATGCACCCTTGCATGCACATGCACCACTACACATGCACCACTTGCCACTCGCCAAATGAATACTTTCACTGCATTTGCTGTTGTGAATATGATCTGACGGGATGCACCGGCACACTTGGAAACCACAGGCCGCCCCATTGCCTTTACTGCTGCAAGCACTGACCAATATTATAATGACATTTTCGCAATGTCTTGGTAAAGGGTTTCCAATAATAAAGTTGGCAGATGCAGCCATATTAAATTAGCGCATGACATACCCAAAGCCTACACTTCCTCCGCCTCCAATGCTGGCAAGGTGTGACTTGCATTAAAATAGAACCACTTAGATAGCCATGCCATTAACATTTTACAGTATGTGCCTTGGATCTGACTGTGCCAGGGGTTCCAGTGCCTTAGATCTGACTGTGCCAGGGGTTCCAGTGCCTTGGATCTGACTGTGCCAGTGGTTCCAGTGCCTTGGATCTGACTGTGCCAGGGGTTCCAGTGCCTTAGATCTGACTGTGCCAGCGGTTCCAGTGCCTTAGATCTGACTACTGTGCCAGGGGTTCCAGTGCCTTAGATCTGACTGTGCCAGGGGTTCCAGTGCCTCAGATCTGACTGTGCCAGCGGTTCCAGTGCCTTGGATCCAGTGCCTTGGATCTGACAGTGCCAGGGGTTCCAGTGCCAGGGGTTCCAGTGCCTCAGATCTGACTGTGCCACTGTGCCAGGGGTTCCAGTGCCTTAGATCTGACTGTGCCAGGGGTTCCAGTGCCTGTTACCTGACTGTGCCAGGGGTTCCAGTGCCTGTTACCTGACTGTGCCAGGGGTTCCAGTGCCTGGGACCTGAGGGTTCCAGTGCCTCAGATCTGACTGTGCCAGGGGTTCCAGTGCCTCAGATCTGACTGTGCCACTGTGCCAGGGGTTCCAGTGCCTTAGATCTGACTGTGCCAGGGGTTCCAGTGCCTTAGATTTGAAAGTGCCAGGGGTTCCAGTGCCTTAGATCTGACTGTGCCAGGGGTTTAGATCTGACTGTGCAGGGGTTCCAGTTCCTTAGATCTGGGTCATTCCGTGCCAAATCACCTAGGGTACCCTCTCAGATTTTAATGAAACTTCATCAAAATGTTCATTTGTACAAAAAATTAATTGGGTCCAGAGTCCAAGACGTTTTGAAGTTACGCCCCTCTTAAAAATGTGCCACACCCCCTTATCGGGTTTTATCAGCAATTTCTTGTTACTTTGAGAAGCTTGTACTTTTTTATTGAAAAAAGATACGAAGCTAAAAGTTGGTGGTACCCTGTACTCAATCATTCCAAATCTGCCATCAAAAGTAGGGTATCTTACTTTGTTTTAAGATTAGGGGCATATCAAAACACATGTTTTGCTGATTTTTTTTTACAATTTTCATGTTTGCCTAGTGGCTATATCGTGAACCTGAGGAGGTTTAAATTACAGATGCACTATTTTTTGGTACAGGTGTGTAAGCCAAGCAAGGATAGACAAATTCAACTACATGTATTAATAAAGGAATGGCTCTGGCCCAAAGTCAGACCGACATGCAAAAAATCCAAATAATGCGGTGGATGGTTGACCACGTAGACAGTTATCAGGGGTACTGAAACTTACACCACAGGAATATATGTATCTGATCTACATATGTACCAAATATCAAGTATGTGATCAAACTTTGGCAGCTCTGAAAATTATTAGTTTTGTATATTTAACACGTCCAATGTAGCTAATGTCATGCATATTATTCTTAACCAATTTTATGTGGATATTTTATGCAAGTAATATCAGCCAAGTGTATCTTAAGTTGTTTTGGCCTTTAACATGGCATAATATTGTCTCCCTTTACTTAAATTGAGCAGACCCAACACCTGTAAAATTAATTCAGATTGTGATTGATCATAACAAATTCATAACAATACAATACAATACAATACTAAAAAGTTGGCAGAAGAGCATTTATACCATCATAGTCTGTAGAAGACAATTTATACTGGCGACCTCCATGTCCTTGCAGTTCTGGAGCACTGATAACACACAGGATGTCTTGGAAAGGTGCCCAGCACTGATTTCTCCTGTCTTGTGGTCATGACAGGGTTGTATTGTGAGATAGTTTCATAAACTTCACATACACGTCATTGTGTTCCTCTGAACGCTCAATAATGCTCCCAATGAACCACTCTTGATCGTACATACAAGCTACAGTATGTACTTGCCAGGTTGAAAGTTATTAGAGCAAGAAAGTGCCTTGCTGGGAAGAGTGTCTAACTAACGGGGTTGCAGTCACCAAGTTATACATTGGTACAAATGTCATCTGCATATAGCCGCCGCATTTCCAGTGCCCCTTCTGAGGTAGGTACAAAACTGTGATGAGAGCGTGTACCTGAAACAGTCTTTGACATGGAGTAATGCTTCTCTAGCTGGTACCTGTTTGCATTTCTATGCACATCATCACTACTGACAAAAAAGTACGATTCTGTCTATATGCTGATCAGCCCAGGTGAACATTTGATGCGGAGTTAGTATTTGATCCTGTTCTGTCGCTTGCAGACTTGCTCTGGCAACTAGTCGTTTTGTGGTCCCCCCTATTCCATCACAAGGACTCTTTCCATGGCTTGTAGCAAAGAAATGCCACTCAGCTTTGAGTCCATGATCAATCTGATGGTGGCATAGATAGATGGCATAGATTGGCAAAGTTTTTGTGATTCTTGTATTGACTTGCAGCCCCATCACTGTAATAGATCAGACTGGTTTTGGTTGGCAGCTCTTCTTTCAAGTGTGATAACAACCTTTTAATGAAGGCATGCACCGTAGGTGTGTCATGTACCATGCTGTCCGAAATGATGCACGCACTCATGCACTTGAGTTCATCTTCTTCCTTGTAATAGATGACAAATGGGTGGAGGGTTGCTTGGCTATTATCCCAATAAAATCCTTACACTGCATCTTGTACTACAAAGCTGTAATTTTCTGAAAAATCCTCTGAAAAATCAAGTAGAATGATTGCCGAGTCATGTTGTAGAGTTTCTTTTATCGATTTCAGGTAAGCTGATTGTGATTTGGCAATAAAATGATGTTGTCTTAGATGTTGTCTTAGGACTTCAAATTTATCGCAGAACATGTCTAAAAATTCTTGCAATGGAAGCTGTAGGTCCATGAGAGCAGCTCCATCAGTGTGCACCCACTGCTTGAAACTGATGGAGTCATCCATGTCTACATCATTATCAGAAAACAGTTCTGACAGGTAGTCTTCAAGTGCACTCTTACCTGGACACTCATCACATGACTGCATCATACAAGTTCTATTGTCCAGGCTGCAAACCATACTTGACAACAATGCTTTATAATCATTGTGATACGGAATGGCTGCAACAAGCAACTTTGCATTTTGATGTTGCTCGCAGATACAAACAGAATGCATACCCCTCACGGCCTGCTGTTTACGGAAACACACCATTTCAGCCGAAGCTCACAATTTCGAAAAACCGATTGTGTCTCGTGTCTCCTGTATTTTTCAAGTACTCAAGGTGAAGTTCTTTCAGATTCACAAGAAGCAAACGCTTCTGCATCTGGACCTTGCCACCATCTGTCCTGACAGATACATAATCCTTCTTCGCTGGACACATGCGGGAATATTCTTCAGATTGATAAAATGCAATTACTCTCTCAACCACTTCTGTACTCGAGGTCCGTCCTTTTGGGGGGTCTGGCTCAACCAGAATCCCTTTGATTCTCTTACTGGCTCTCTTCACTAAATGTTGGGATATATTAAACTCATCTTGACCTTGCCACCATCTGTCCTGACAGATACATAATCCTTCTTCGCTGGACACATGCGGGAATATTCTTCAGATTGATAAAATGCAATTACTCTCTCAACCACTTCTGTACTCGAGGTCCGTCCTTTTGGGGGGTCTGGCTCAACCAGAATCCCTTTGGTTCTCTTACTGGCTCTCTTCACTAAATGTTGGGATATATTAAACTCATTCATGGTCTTTGTGTTACTCCAACTGGCTGGAACAAGAGAAGAGTGAGTAGTTTAATTTTTTCCTTTCTTATGTTTGCATTTCTTCTTTAAGTAAATTAGTCTATCTAAATCCTCGCACTTCTTACAAGGTGTTCAATTTCTGTGGTAGGTACTCAATTCACCTGTTGGGACTTGAGCCACCTTCACTTTAGAGCTCTGCTGTTTGGATGTCTTTTAGTTTTTGTTTGCCATAACTGACTTCGTCTCGCCTACTGATTGGTTTGATTGAGAACAGCCCAGTAATGATGAGCTGGTATCAAGTGACTCTTTCTCAGTATTGGGTGGTTTCATAACAATCATCGGCTGAGGATTCTGTCTCATCATACTTCCTAAACCTGGAATTACATGTGGAACATAACTTTTGACCAGGTTTTAAATTTAGCAATTCCGCCGTATCTTCATTGACGACTTTAAGTGACTCTGCAACATAAAAATATCAATTGTCTAATTAGATGACCCTAAGAAGTACATATTAAGTACGACAAACTAGTGAAATACAACTTGGAGCAAAACAAGTGTGAGAGGTAGTAAACTTACTTGAGATACGTTTCTTGTGCATTTTGAAGGGATCGCAGCAATACTTTTGCAGACTTCCATAACGAGAGTGATACACTTTCTCATGGTGAACTTTCTCATGGTGAAGCACAATGTGCTGTCATCAGATACTGGTACCCCACTTCTCCATTCTAATAGTTTCTTGTCTTCCTGTGATAACTCAGAGGCTGCAACCATTCCAACATTTCTGCTAAATGAGGTCCTGTGGCAAGTATCTGTCAGTATACTTCTAATGCTACAGGTTGGACGGCCTTGAAACATTTGCTTCCATGCTTGAATAGTTGAAAGATTCAAGGAGATAAAGGAGCAGTTCTCTTCTAAGTTAATTAATTAAGACCAGGCAACTAATTGACTATATACTCATGCAAATCTCAAGGTGCTTTTTATACCATGGCAGCTATCAGTATCAGCACCAATCAACAACATGTAAAAAACAATCTGCACAAATTATCCTGCACAAACATACAAACATATAAACATCTACCCATAAAGCTTATCAGCATAACTATCCTGCACAAACATCTACCCACAAAGCTCATCAGCATAACTATCCTGCACAAACATCTACCCACAAAGCTCATCAACATAACTATCCTGTACAAACATTACCCACAAAAGCTCATCAGCATAACTATCCTGTACAAACATTACCCACAAAAGCTCATCAGCATAACTATCCTGCGCAAACATTACCCACAAAGCTCATCAGCATAACTATCCTGCACAAACATTACCCACAAAGCTTATCAGCATAACTATCCTGCACAAACATTACCCATAAAGCTTATCAGCATAACTATCCTGCACAAACATCTACCCACAAAGCTCATCAGCATAACTACCCTGCACAAACATCTACCCACGATCAACAACATACAGGTGTTGGGTATGCTCGATTTAAGTAAAAGGGAGACATATTATGCCATGTTAACCCTTTCACCGACGACTTCATTTTGAGATTTTGACCTATTTTTACTTTAATTTTTGTATCTGATCATTGGTTCAGAAAAGTCCCCGGCAACCGCATATCAGATGATTGACAAAGAGTTACTGATCAACTTGGTGATAAATGTTGCCTAGCAACCAAACCACAGACCATTTTTGATTAGAATACTTTTTATCACTGCGTTTATCGACTATTACAAGTATATTTTATGGTTTTTCAGATCAAATACTAAAATATGGTCGCTTATCGAACTGCAAACTGCATATATATCTGAAAAATGTACATTTTGTGGCATAATTTATGAATATTGAATGCCCTAATTTTTATATTTTGCAGGATATAGCCATGTTTGTCAGTCTATAAGAGTATTGACTGTTGTCAAGTACCACGAGGAAGGTCTGGCTGTATTGAAAGTTGAAAAGTTCAAGATGTTGCAGAAAGGCACAATAAAGCAAAGACCAATCAAGAAAACATACGTGTACTACACATGTCTGCATGCATAAATGGTAAAGAAAAGACGTATACATGTACATGTACATGCCTAACACATGTACGTACTACAAAAGCAATACAAAGAAAATCTCGAAGAAAAAAGGAAGCTAGTGCGAGTAGTCAGAGAGTGTGTGGAATTCCCTGAAGCATGTCCTTCCACGCACAGCACAAAGGCTAACACCACAAAGAGAGCAGTGACAAAAGGTCTCGTGCCCCTTACCTCTGGCCTCGACTTCTTCCTTGGCCTTTTCCTCCTTTTCCTCTTCCTTGGCCTTTTCCTCGGCCTCGGCATCCAACACGCCCCCTGTCTCAGCGATCAGAAGGTAACAGTGATACTTCTGAGTCAGAAGATGGAACTACATCAAATGAAGGAGAAGATGGTAGGAGAGATTGCAGGACCACTCGGAGGAGAGTTTGCAGGATCACTCAGAGGTTCAGCAGATTCAAAATCAGTGGCTAAACCTATATAAAAGATGATTATTATGAACTTTATAACCTAGTGATATATATTTCTGGCTTATTATGTCTCACTGTTTGATAGCTCAAATATTATATTCCATTCTATAGATATCTAATCATACTTACCAAGCAACTCATACTCTTCATCAGGACTCATAAAAGCTCCATCAGAAGCACTGGCACTTGAAGTTTTTGGTCCAACATCCTGAGGAGTTGAGTTAAAGCTCTGGACAAAAAGCTGCCAGGGTCTAATACCTCATCACCAAGGAAGGAAGATACCTGACCTTCATCATCTTCATCTCTTCATAGTCAGAGAGGTCGAAACCGCCATCAAACAAGAGCTCTAACACCCGAGTACGATGAAATCTTTCAGCCATTATTTTGCTTGAATTCAAAATTGTTTGACGTCATAGTTACCTATAGATGTGCTATGGTTCTTAAATTTTTTGGTGAAATAGAACAGTCCATCGTGCACATTTACGGTAAGTTTTGAATATGTAGGGTCAACAGTTGATTTTTAATAATTATTAACGCGACGGTCACTCAATCTCGCGCTTCTGACGGTGAAGTGGTTAAAGGCCAAAACAAATTAAGATACACCTGGCTGATATTACTTGGATAAAATATCCACATAAAATTGGTTAAAATTGGTTAAGAACAATATGCATGACATTAGCTACATTGGACATGTTAAATATACAAAACTAATAATTTTAATAGAGCTGCCAAACCATGAAGGAGTTTGATCACATACTTGATATTTGGTACATATGTAGATCAGATACATATATTCCTGTGGTGTAAGTTTCAGTACCCCTGATAACTGTCTACGTGGTCAACCATCCACCGGAAGATGAGCATTATTTGGACTTTTTGTACTTTTTGCATGTCGGTCTGACTTTGGGCCACAGCCATTCCTTTATTAATAGTTGAATTTGTCTATCCTTGCTTGGCTTACACACCTGTACCTAGAAATAGTGCATCTGTAATTTAAACCTCCTCAGGTTCACGATATAGCCACTAGGCAAACATGAAAATTGTAAAAAAAATCAGTTTTTCCAGCAAAACATGTGTTTTGATATGACCCTAAGACCCTAACCTTAAAACAAAGTAAGATACACTGCTTTTGATGGCAGATTTGGAATGATTGAGTATAAATTACCCAGGGTACCAACTTTCAGCTTCGTATCTTTTTCCAATAAAAAAGTACAAGCTTCTCAAAGTAACAAGAAACTGCTGATAAGGGGATGTGGCACATTTTTCAGAGGGGCGTAACTTCAAAACGACTTGGACTCTGGACGTAATTTATTTTGTGTGTTCATTATTTGTACAAATTAACATTTTGATGAAGTTTCATCAAAATCTGAGAGGGTACCTGGAAACTTTTCCAAAAACTAGCACGGAATGACCCATCTGACTATGCCAGGGGTTCCAGTACCTTGGATCTGGGGTTCCAGTGCCTTGGATCTGACTGTGCCAGGGGTTCCAGTGCCTTGGATCTGGGGGTCCAGTGCCTTGGATCTGACTGTGCCAGGGGTTCCAGTGCCTTGGATCTGACTGTGCCAGGGGTTCCAGTGCCTTGGATCTGACTGTGCCAGGGGTTCCAGTGCCTTGGATCTGACTGTGCCAGGGGTTCCAGTACCTTGGATCTGGGGTTCCAGTGCCTTGGATCTGACAGTGCCAGGGGTTCCAGTGCCTTGGATCTGACTGTACCAGGGGTTCCAGTGCCTTGGATCTGACTGTGCCAGGGGTTCCAGAGCCTTGGATCTGACTGTGCCAGGGGTTCCAGTGCCTTGGATCTGACTGTGCCAGGGGTTCCAGTGCCTTGGATCTGACTGTGCCAGGGGTTCTAGTGCCTTGGATCTGGGGTTCCAGTGCCTAGGATCTGACCGACTGTGCCGGGAGTTCCAGAGCCTTGGATCTGACCGACTGTGCCAGGGGTTCCAGTACCTTAGATCTGACTGTGCCAGGGGTTCTAGTGCCAAAATGTAGATGGTGAAAGGTATTTCATCCCTTACCAGATGCTAGGTAGGAAGTGAAAGGTAGTTCATCCCTTACCAGATGCTAGGGTAAAGTGAAAGGTAGTTCATCCCTTACCAGATGCTAGGGTAAAGTGAAAGGTAGCTCATCCCTTACCAGATGCCAGGGTAAAGTGAAAGGTAGTTTATCCCTTACCAGATGCCAGGGTAAAGTGAAAGGTAGTTCATCCCTTACCAGATGCCAGGGTAAAGTGAAAGGTAGTTCATCCCTTACCAGATGCCAGGGTAAAGTGAAAGGTAGTTCATCCCTTACCAGATGCCAGGGTAAAGTGAAAGGTAGTTCATCCCTTACCAGATGCTAGGGTAAAGTGAAAGGTAGTTCATCCCTTACCAGATGCCAGGGTAAAGTGAAAGGTAGTTCATCCCTTACCAGATGCCAGGGTAAAGTGAAAGGTAGGTCATCCCTTACCAGATGCCAGGGTAAAGTGAAAGGTAGGTCATCCCTTACCAGATGCCAGGGTAAAGTGAAAGGTAGTTCATCCCTTACCAGATGCTAGGGTAAAGTGAAAGGTAGTTCATCCCTTACCAGATGCTAGGGTAAAGTGAAAGGTAGTTCATCCCCCACCAGTTGCTCGGTAGGAAATGATATACCAGCAGATGTTGAGGATTCCACAAGGTGAAGTGAGCCCTGCCTGCTGCCTGCACCCAATGAATGCTGTTTGTGGAGACCTCTCCACCAGGAACAACACAGATGGTAGGCCCCGAGTTTTTCTCCTCAGTAGGTGGCACAGCTTGTTCTCACAATACCACACTCAAATGCTGCTGAAGAATGGTTTTTTCTATGGTAATCAAAAAATGAAACTCTTTCTTTTCCCACTTTTCCCACTTAATCTAGACCCAGAAGAACCATTAGCAAGCATTAGCAAGCATAGGGATCACTAAAATGGCTCCTCTAAACCACACCCAACTTAAAAATTTGACAATCAATGGAACTTCTCGAGCTCTAAGAAAGCTCCAGAGAATACCTCCATGCTCACAGCAGCAGTTGCTAAGCAACTTGAGGCAGAATAAAGTGTGTGCATTTGTTATTGTTGAGTGTTGGATGAGTACATGACATTCATTGTCATTGTGTGCATAAGTATGCAAGATTCTGTGCATTTGGATTGTGGGAATAGATATACATTTGCATGACATGATGAAAGATGTCGCTCCTGATTTTTTTGGCCAGCCAGGCTTTAAGTTAGCTAACCTAACAGCGGCCCTACAAGCTACCACATGACCTGTCTCACTGATTTTGATAGTCAAAGGTTGACATCTCTGTTCATTATCAAGTTCAGCTACTAATTCACAATGCATGAACAGCCTGGGAAGTATTGTCGCTCACCTTCCTGGATAGATAGATGATGCTCAGTTTCACCATGACTCGAACAAATGTGGTAAGGGATCGTCACATTGCGCGAGTTGCCCGCATAACTCTTCGAGATTGCCACAAGCTACTGTGTAACTTAGCAAGGTTGCCGACACTCACCAATATAATGACAGGGATCGGTTTCCATTTTTATATAATGGCAGTTTAGATTTTTTAATCTATGCAAGTATAATTACTAAGGTCAAAGAACCGGCAAAAGCCAAGCTTAGCCCTATGTAGAGAACCAATCCTTTCCTAGCATATTATTTAAACTAGCAAGGAACACACACAGCCCTGTCTCCCTCCCTCCCTCCCTTTCTGGTGCCTCCAGTGTCAGTTGTATGGCTTTCAGTTGAAAATAGCCAAAAAGCCGAAGGTGGACACAGAAGGGACCTGTAATGTCTACCAGCCACATTTCAGCCGGGAGAGGCTGAACTACTTTCCAGCAACCATCTGGCAATCAGCTAGAGCTGCTTTGGTTGTCATGTTTGACCACCATGGTCGTGGAAGGAGTGGGAGAAGAACAGGAACAAAGTAGCAGAGTTTGTCTGGGCTGGTGTTGTAGACACCCCTCGCCCTTGAAATTTGGTTGAACAGCTTTGTAAAAACTGGTGGTGATATATTTCTCAACCTGCCTAGTCTTGTTAGTGGTCCTGAATAACTACTTGGCCACTTAGTGACTAATGGGAGGCACCCTTCCCACTTATTAAACTGCTGCAGAAGAGAAGAAAGGAGTCTCAGCTGCCACCCTAGTCCTTATTAGCTGGGGTGATCCCTGATGCTAACATTAATGAATGGATAAAACCCTGGAAAATTAAAATCACCCACAAGAATATTGCAGCAATTGGAGTTAATAGACTTACTCAGGAAGTCCAGCAAAGATCAGCATTTGTATATAATTATTATTATCTGGAATACAAACAGTAATTGAGAATAACTGAATCTGGTATGGATACTATCTCGAGGTTTTCTGGACTAAACAGCCTTCTGGCAGGACTAAGTTCCCTTGATGGCTATATACTGCAACACCATCATCACCCCTTGAGCCATGATCTTGCCAAAAGACCAAAAATCCAGACTGCAAAATCTCAGTCAGAAATGGAATTATTAATCCATGATTCAGTATAACACAGATTAAGTCATAATCAGTTGATACAAAATATTGATTGGTTAATTTTATTAACTGGGCTAGGCAAGTATGCAAGTGTCTTAGTCAATTCAAGGAGTCTGATGAGGCAGCATTGGAAGTTGAGGGATAGTGTGTGAGGGCAGACTAGCTGTGTTATTTGAAGGGTAGGGGAGCATTCATGACCGACATCAGAGGAGTTTAATTTCCCATGTGATATGTGTTTGTTTTACATCGTTAGGCACCTTTATTGATTCACGGCTAATTTCAGATTGTATTAGTGCCCATCGTTTCATCAGAGCCGATTCCCTGCATTCCTAAGGGGTTTTGTCTTGTTTGATTGGTTGCAGGGAATTCTTTTTGGAAAGGACTTTTGTAGCATCAGCTGCTCTGACAAATTTCATAGAATGGTGTATGTCAGCTGTGGTCTACCTTATACTTGCCAAATCTTTGATTGGATGGCTAGAGTGGCTAGGACAGTGGTCACCTTGTCCAACTCCTGGTGCAATCGAGAAGACCTGAGTGTTTCTTTGGGGCACTCACCAATGCCATGAATACTGACATTGATGAATTTCTTGTCAATTTGGTGAGAGGAGGTTGAGGACATAGGAAGTTCCAGATTGTGATGCAGGACTGGAATGCCCGGCATCCATCACCACATGAGTTGTAAGTGGAGCTGGGGACTGGTGGATATCCAGGGGAGGAGATGGAGTGGATGGAACTGGATTTCTTGTGTTCTCCACTTCCCTTTCAATTCAGTTACAGAAACTTCCAGAGCTGAGAGGAGACAATGGGACAGAAGAAGGAATCGTTGGAGCTGGAGATTCGAGTGTAGGAGGGAGAGAAAGTGGCAGGAGCAGTAGCGGCTTTGGCTGAGGAAAGAAAGAGAGAAAAGTACACCAATTTGAACAATAAAAATCACTCCTTTGTTCCTGTAGCAATTGGAACTTCAAGTGTGTTTGGACCACAGAGTTTACTTTTTCTAAGGGGATTTGGGGCAGCGTCTCTTTCAAGCGACTGGAGAGAAGAACTCCCTTCACCACCTCCTGCAGAGGCTTTCTGTTGTGGTGCAGAGAGGTAATGCAGTTTCGGTTGCAAGGACCACAGATCACCTGAATTTTGACTCTGATGACATTTTCTTTTAATTATAATAATATATGTATTAAAAAAATTATAATAATAAATAATAATAATAATAATTCGGGGAGCCCAAATCGACAGAGTACCTGCTCCAGAGACTATCTGTGGCGGTCCAGCGGGAGAACTGCACGTCTGTACTGGGCAGCACAGGCATCTGACACTTTCCCATTAAAAAATATATATATAATATATAATAATATATAATACAGTGTATAAGCATAACTAGTGCAATATATAATAATAATAATAATAATAATAATAATAATAATAATAATAATAATAATAATAATAATAATAATAATAATAATAATAATAATAATAATAATAATAATAATGATGATGATGATGATGATGAGATGTGATAAGATGATGATGATGATAAGATGTGATAAGATGATGAGATGATGATGGTGATGATGATAATAATAATAAAAGTATAATAATGATGATGATGATGATGACGACAACAACAACAATAATAACAACAACAATAACAACAACAATAATAATGACAACAACAACAAACATGCCTGATATTAAAACACAAACAAAGAATGATAAATAACTGAATACAGAATAATTATGATGGGTGTGGTTTCAAGTTCAAGCTCCAAGAGTGATCCCCAGAAGCCAAGGCAAGTCCATTACACAATCTCGATTGAACTGCTCACACTTTGGGCTGATGTGCAATGCCTCCTTCACTAGCAGTTCCTTCTGTCTTCAGGCCTGCAAGATGGTGGTTTCCTTCAAAAAAATAGGATGTCCATTATTCCATGCATGTTCAGCAATTGCAGACTTCTCTTTAGCACACCTTCTACAGGCATCTATCTTGATGTTCTTCACTCTGTCTCCTTCACTCTGTCTCCTTCACTCTGTCTCCTTCACTCTGTCTCCTTCACTCTGTCTCCTTCACTCTGTCTCCTTCACTCTGTCTCCTTCACTCTGTCTCCTTCACTCTGTCTCCTTCACTCTGTCTCCTTCACTCTGTCTCCTTCACTCTGTCTCCTTCACTCTGTCTCCTTCACTCTGTCTCCTTCACTCTGTCTCCTTCACTCTGTCTCCTTCACTCTGTCTCCTTCACTCTGTCTCCTTCACTCTGTCTCCTTCACTCTGTCTCCTTCACTCTGTCTCCTTCACTCTGTCTCCTTCACTCTGTCTCCTTCACTCTGTCTCCTTCACTCTGTCTCCTTCACTCTGTCTCCTTCACTCTGTCTCCTTCACTCTGTCTCCTTCACTCTGTCTCCTTCACTCTGTCTCCTTCACTCTAGTCTCCTTCACTCTGTCTCCTTCACTCTGTCTCCTTCACTCTAGTCTCCTTCACTCTGTCTCCTTCACTCTGTCTCCTTCACTCTGTCTCCTTCACTCTAGTCTCCTTCACTCTGTCTCCTTCACTCTGTCTCCTTCACTCTGTCTCCTTCACTCTGTCTCCTTCACTCTAGTCTCCTTCACTCTGTCTCCTTCACTCTGTCTCCTTCACTCTGTCTCCTTCACTCTGTCTCCTTCACTCTGTCTCCTTCACTCTGTCTCCTTCACTCTGTCTCCTTCACTCTGTCTCCTTCACTCTGGTCTCCTTCACTCTGTCTCCTTCACTCTGTCTCCTTCACTCTGTCTCCTTCACTCTGTCTCCTTCACTCTGTCTCCTTCACTCTGTCTCCTTCACTCTGTCTCCTTCACTCTGTCTCCTTCACTCTGTCTCCTTCACTCTGTCTCCTTCACTCTGTCTCCTTCACTCTGTCTCCTTCACTCTGTCTCCTTCACTCTGTCTCCTTCACTCTGTCTCCTTCACTCTGTCTCCTTCACTCTGGTCTCCTTCACTCTGTCTCCTTCACTCTGTCTCCTTCACTCTGTCTCCTTCACTCTGTCTCCTTCACTCTGTCTCATTCACTCTGTCTCCTTCACTCTGTCTCCTTCACTCTGTCTCCTTCACTCTGGTCTCCTTCACTCTGTCTCCTTCACTCTGTCTCCTTCACTCTGTCTCCTTCACTCTGTCTCCTTCACTCTGTCTCCTTCACTCTGTCTCCTTCACTCTGGTCTCCTTCACTCTGTCTCCTTCACTCTGTCTCCTTCACTCTGGTCTCCTTCACTCTGGTCTCCTTCACTCTGTCTCCTTCACTCTGTCTCCTTCACTCTGTCTCCTTCACTCTGTCTCCTTCACTCTGTCTCCTTCACTCTGGTCTCCTTCACTCTGTCTCCTTCACTCTGTCTCCTTCACTCTGTCTCCTTCACTCTGTCTCCTTCACTCTGTCTCCTTCACTCTGTCTCCTTCACTCTGTCTCCTTCACTCTGTCTCCTTCACTCTGTCTCCTTCACTCTGTCTCCTTCACTCTGTCTCCTTCACTCTGTCTCCTTCACTCTGTCTCCTTCACTCTGTCTCCTTCACTCTGTCTCCTTCACTCTGGTCTCCTTCACTCTGTCTCCTTCACTCTGGTCTCCTTCACTCTGTCTCCTTCACTCTGTCTCCTTCACTCTGTCTCCTTCACTCTGGTCTCCTTCACTCTGGTCTCCTTCACTCTGTCTCCTTCACTCTGTCTCCTTCACTCTGTCTCCTTCACTCTGTCTCCTTCACTCTGTCTCCTTCACTCTGTCTCCTTCACTCTGTCTCCTTCACTCTGTCTCCTTCACTCTGGTCTCCTTCACTCTGTCTCCTTCACTCTGTCTCCTTCACTCTGTCTCCTTCACTCTGTCTCCTTCACTCTGTCTCCTTCACTCTGTCTCCTTCACTCTGTCTCCTTCACTCTGTCTCCTTCACTCTGGTCTCCTTCACTCTGGTCTCCTTCACTCTGTCTCCTTCACTCTGTCTCCTTCACTCTGTCTCCTTCACTCTGTCTCCTTCACTCTGTCTCCTTCACTCTGTCTCCTTCACTCTGGTCTCCTTCACTCTGGTCTCCTTCACTCTGTCTCCTTCACTCTGTCTCCTTCACTCTGTCTCCTTCACTCTGTCTCCTTCACTCTGTCTCCTTCACTCTGTCTCCTTCACTCTGTCTCCTTCACTCTGTCTCCTTCACTTTGTCTCCTTCACTCTGTCTCCAGTCTTCTGATGGTAAGGGATACGGTACACAGCGCATGAGTGCATACTAGTTGGTAAAACATCCTTTACTCTATTCAGCTGTGAAGTTCTTCTCGATCTGAAAATGACTTCATATGTTTCCAGACCCCTCATTGCCTGTATTGGTGTACTCATCTTCCTGTCTGCATTTAGATGTATCTACAGACGAAGGTTTGATGTAGGCTTGCGGATAACCATTTTCTATAAAGACCCTTATTCCAGTGATGTTCTTCCTTCCAAAGGTCATCCTTCTCAGGCACTAATCCCCTGACTCATCATGCAAGCTCTTCACCACTTCTCTTTAGGATGATGTGATCTATAATCGTTTGGTGTACATTGGCTTTCTGTCAACTGTTGCAGTTAGCCTTCTGTCTTCCTTTCTGTGTAGATGGCAGTCCAGAAAGGGCAACGATCCCCCAACTTCAAGCTCCATGGTAAACTTTATGGATGGCCTGATGTTGTTCAGATGGTCCAACAACTCCTGCTCACTTCCCTTCTTCACAATGCAGAAGGTATCATCCACATATGTCTTCCAAAACCTTGGCTTCAGTGGGGCAGATGTGAGTGCCAATTCCTCAAAGAATTTCACGTAAAGGTTGGCCACCACTGCAGATACTGAAGAGCCCATTACTGCATCCTCTTTCTGTTCATAGTATTTTTCTTGATGCCTGAAGTAGGTGGATTTCAGGCACAACTCCAACAGTTCAGAAATCGTGTCAGCACCTAGTGTAGACCCCTCATGCAAGCTCTCGTCTATTGTCAACATTCCAAAAATAACTTCCACTGCCTCATCTAGTAGAACATTGGTAAAAAGAGAGAAAACATCAAGTGACAAGACACTCATCCCATGCCAAACATTCATCTTGAATACACTTGCCAAGAATCGTTGACATACATACTTGTATTTCCAGGTGGAGGTGCTATCAAATGTACTATGAACTTGGAAAGATTATATGATGGTGCACGTATACAAGATACAATTGGCCTAAGGGGAACCTCTTAGGGAGCCCATAAACCAGAGGTGGTCTATTTCCAGTGCTAAGGTGTTGTTATTTAAAATATATATATTTTTAATTAGATATATACTTTTATATTTTTTAAACTATATGTATAATTTTTTTATTTTACTGATGAAGGTTAGAGTCCCTAGTCATTATTCCTGATGAAGGCTAGAGCATCTAGTCATTATTTCTGATGAAGGCTAGAGCATGTAGTCATTATTCCTGATGAAGGCTAGAGCATCTAGTCATTATTCCTGATGAAGGCTAGAGCATCTGCTGTCATTATTCCTGATGAAGGCTAGAGCATCTGGTCATTATTCCTGATGAAGGCTAGAGCATCTAGTCATTATTCCTAATGAAGGCTAGAGCATCTGTCATTATTTCTGATGAAGGCTAGAGCATCTGGTCATTATTCCTGATGAAAGCTAGAGCATCTAGTCATTATTCCTGATGAAGGCTAGAGCATCTAGTCATTACTCCTGGAGCATCTAGTCATTATTCCTGATGAAGGCTAGAGCATCTAGTCATTATTCCCGATGAAGGCTAGAGCATCTAGTTATTATTCCCGATGAAGGCTAGAGCATCTAGTCATTATTCCCGATGAAGGCTAGAGCATCTAGTCATTATTCCCGATGAAGGCTAGAGCATCTAGTCATTATTCCCGATGAAGGCCAGAGCATCTAGTCATTATTCCTGATGAAGGCCAGAGCATCTAGTCATTATTCCTGATGAAGGCTAGAGCATCTAGTCATTATTCCTGGTGAAGGCTAGAGCATCTAGTCATTATTCCTGATGAAGGCTAGAGCATCTGTCATTATTTCTGATGAAGGCTAGAGCATCTGGTCATTATTCCTGATGAAAGCTAGAGCATCTAGTCATTATTCCTGATGAAGGCTAGAGCATCTAGTCATTACTCCTGGTGAAGGCAGGAGCATAGTCATTATTCCTGATGAAGGCTAGAGCATCTAATCATTATTCCTGATGAAGGCTAGAGCATCTAGTCATTATTCCCGATGACAGCTAGAGCATCTAGTCATTATTCCCGATGAAGGCTAGAGCATCTAGTCATTATTCCCGATGAAGGCTAGAGCATCTAGTCATTATTCCCGATGAAGGCTAGAGCATCTAGTCATTATTCCTGATGAAGGCCAGAGCATCTAGTCATTATTCCTGATGAAGGCTAGAGCATCTAGTCATTATTCCTGGTGAAGGCTAGAGCATCTAGTCATTATTCCTGATGAAGGCTATCTAGTCATTATTCCTGATGAAGGCTAGAGCATCTAGTCATTATTCCTGATGAAGGCTAGAGCATCTAGTCATTATTCCTGATGAAGGCTAGAGCATCTAGTCATTATTCCTGATGAAGGCTAGAGCATCTAGTCATTATTTATGAGTCATTATTCATGAGAAGGCTAGAGCATCTACGAACTGGCCACATATTATTATTTGTTTATTTTTTAATTTAATTTTTCCCCTCCACATCTGGTTCATGTGCGGGCTGTGTGTGCCAGGGATGTGGTTTGTATCATGTGGTAAATAGCTAGCTACAAGTATATACATAAGCTCAAGCAAATCGTAGTGTCTCATTATTCCTGTTGAAGGCTAGAGCATTTTATCAAAGAATTTAAAAAATGATTATAAGCAGATGATAGCAACCTTTGAATTTTGATTGATGCATGTCTAGGATGATGATCACTGAAGCAACAGCTTAGACCATGTCTGGCCCAGTAATCGGCACTTGCACCACCACAGTGATGGCATGCATGTGGCTGGCCCAGCACTCAGCACCACCACAGTGATGGCATGCATGTGGCTGGCCCAGCACTCAGCACCACCACAGTGATGGCGTGCATGTGGCTGGCCCAGCAATCAGCACTAGCACCACCACAGTGATGGCATGCATGTGGCTGGCCCAGCACTCAGCACCACCACAGTGATGGCATGCATGTGGCTGGCCCAGTAATCAGCACTTGCACCACCACAGTGATGGCATGCATGTGGCTGGCCCAGCACTAGCACCACCACAGTGATGGCATGCATGTGGCTGGCACTCAGCACTAGCACCACCACAGTGATGGCATGCATGTGGCTGGCCCAGCATTAGCACCACCACAGTGATGGCATGCATGTGGCTGGCACTCAGCACTAGCACCACCACAGTGATGGCATGCATGTGGCTGGCCCAGCAATCAGCACTAGCACCACCACAGTGATGGCATGCATGTGGCTGGCCCTGCACTCAGCACCACCACAGTGATGGCATGCATGTGGCTGGCCCAGCAATCAGCACTAGCACTACCACAGTGATGGCATGCATGTGGCTGGCCCAGCACTAGCACCACCACAGTGATGGCATGCATGTGGCTGGCCCAGCACTTGCACCACCACAGTGATGGCATGCATGTGGCTGGCCCAGCACTAGCACCACCACAGTGATTGCATGCATGTGGCTGGCCCAGCACTAGCACCACCACAGTGATGGCAAGCGTGTGGCTGGCCCAGCACTCAACAGCATACACACCTCATGGTGTGTCATATCTTGCAGTGGATCAGTTCACCACACTGAGATGAGGCTTCAGCACGGCATGTCCAGTTAGGTGAGTTCATTGACATAGTTCTTGCAGCCCCACTCATTCAAGTTGAGTATCTCTGGCATATGATTAAACACTGTCCACATACACATCCTCCTCAGAGAACAGCTCTTCTCATGTTCCTTTAAGGGCAGCTTCTGTGGGGTGTGTGTTCTCTATTACAGGCTTCCTCTTGCTGAAGAGCATTTGATGGCACTGGTTGATGGCACTGGTTGAACTTGGAACTTGACCCATCATATAAGAGGACAGTGTATCTCTCCAGGTGAGCACTTGAGCCTCTTTTGGACTCATTGACAGACTGATAAATGTGTCCATCACATCAGGAAATGCTTTCATGTCCTGCAGAAACTAAAATTGGATCACATCCAGTGAATGCATGAGAGAATGGATTATGGCTGTTCAGTTTTGTGGTCCCAAACTCTGAACATTGATTAACTGAGATGTAATGTTGGTTCTTTCCAGCTCCAAAGGATATCCACATTTCTCTCACATTATTTTGATGGAAGGAAAATAGAGCTTTTGTCACATCAGAATCTACAGTCCTGGTTAAATTCTTTTCATGCTCTCTCCATTTGCAGCAAGTGCATGCAGAAGTCGGCGCAAGTCAGCTTTTTCATGACCACAGAGTGCCCGACTGTCTGCGTTAAACACAGGGGAAATAGAACACAGGGGAAATAGACACATATAACTCTGTCTAGGTGTGTGGTGACCAGAGTTTTAGCTTCATACTGTTCCTTATCAAATCATCTGCAAGTACTGTAACAGTCCCTCCTTGTGGACGAAACTGCTCCAGTCCTGGACATTCGAGTAGCTAGAGTTACTTTTACTTTCTTGACAAAGACAATATTGTTCCCAGCAAATTGGTATTTCATGAGTGCCTGCTTGAGCTTATTCAGTCTTGTCTTGCATTATCAGCTCACATTTCTTTGCCACTTTGGTGAACTTGTTTTAAAACCTGTAACAACCTGATCTCATTCATTGGCACGTGAGCTGGTGTATTTTATTAGTTCTGCTATTAAAAATAAATATTATAAGGAAGACAAAATCCTCCTCTCAGGCTCCTCAGGCTCCAGCACCTCTCAGGCTCCTGGCTTCAGCACCTCTCAGGCTCCTCAATCTTCCTCTCAGGCTCCTTAATCTTCCTCTCAGGCTCCTCAGGCTCCAGCACCTCTCGGGCTCCTCAATCTTCCTCTCAGGCTCCACAGGCTCCAGCACCTCTCAGGCTCCTCAGGCTCCAGCACCTCTCAGGCTCATCAGGCTCCTCAATCCTCTCAGGCTCCTCAGTCCAGGCTCACCAAGTGATTTTAATGTGATTCCAGCAATTTCAGGCTATATAATTAAAGATGTGTACAAACCTCTGTAACAAAATTACCCAATTGTGTATTGAGAAGGGGTGTTTCCTTAATTAAGCTAACAATTTTTGATCACACATAATAAATCTACAGATTAAAATATGACACCTTATTTATCCAAGTCCTTGTTGCTACTTCCATGTTATGGGTCCCAGGAATTGACCTCTGAACGTATGAGAGGATCTCCAAGCGTGGGGCTATAATTTGGGCTGGTATCTATACCTTTTACAATAAGGACACGTCATTATTCTTCGTGCATGCTGTATATTTTGTATCATTTCTTAAAAGTGTTGGCTAATTAATACATATTTAAAGATTACTTGTAGTATTTTAACAATTTTAGCTACAAATTAATTCCTTTAAATCACGTGCAACTTTATACTAAAATCATCAAATCTCAATGACAAGAAATACCAGTAGCAGCCATTTGGATTATGGTCTATTAACACCAAATCATGCCCTTGTGGGTTTGGGTCTCCAATCAAAGCAGCTTGCTTTAATTAAGCCCAGTGCCATGTTGGTGTGGCATTTTGCTTGAGTGACCCTGTATCTGTCAAGAGGTCTATCCCACTATAAATTGTGTGATTATATAACGCTTTCCTTTTTGTTGCTTCTGCTGTTGCTAAACATCTGAGCAAGTCAACTTTCAAGTTTGAAACAATTTGGACGCACCTTTCTCAAGTTAAGGGGAATTTTATCCATGCAATTTTTACTTGGATACCTGCTCAGTTTAGGAGTAGGATGGATTGTACCTCCACAATCCCCCTTACCACTCTGCCGGGATGTTGCTGCACATATGTAGCCACTCTGCCTGGATGTTCCTGCACATATGTAGCCACTCTGCCTGCACATATGTAGCCACTCTGCCTGGATGTTCCTGCACATATGTAGCCACTCTGCCTGGATGTTCCTGCACATATGTAGCCACTCTGCCTGGATGTTGCTGCACACATGTAGCCACTCTGCCTGGATGTTCCTGCACATATGTAGCCACTCTGCCTGGATGTTGCTGCACACATGTAGCCACTCTGCCTGGATGTTCCTGCACATATGTAGCCACTCTGCCTGGATGTTGCTGCACACATGTAGCCACTCTGCCTGGATGTTCCTGCACATATGTAGCCACTCTGCCTGGATGTTCCTGCACACATGTAGCCACTCTGCCTGGATGTTACTGCACATATGTAGCCACTCTGCCTGGATGTTCCTGCACACATGTAGCCACTCTGCCTGGATGTTCCTGCACATATGCAGCCACTCTGCCTGGATGTTCTTGCACACATGTAGCCACTCGGCCTGGATGTTCTTGCATATATGTAGCCACTCTGCGCACCTGTTAAGTTTCATTGAGACCTGTGTACATAGTAGACTTTTGTGGTGACTCTGGTACGTCCATAAATGGCAGTGCTTATTCAATTTCTTTTTATATAAGGAAGTTGTTCCAATACTTGCTGGGTAAGGTCAACACCCACCCATACCTTTAAAATTCAAAATTAATGTGTTCTAAAATTACCTGCAAGGGGTAACAAAATGATAGAAATATTAGCAATTTAGCTAACGAGATATTGGTTACTGCTGCCTAATAATCTGGTAGCAGTTGATAGTCAAAGCTCTGCAACCTCCACCTACTGGTTGAACCCCACCTACCTACCGGTTCAACCCCACCCACTTTTTTTAACCCGCTACTGGTTTAACCACACCTACTGGTTTAACTCTGCCTCACGCGAGTAATAGATAGAGCAGGCCACTGGCATGAAGACCAGCAGGAGTGGGCATAAATGCTCTGGCTTTTGTAGGAATGCTTGTTCGAGTTGCAAGGAAAAGGCATCAGCTAGCCAGAGGAAAGAAAACTGGCCACACAGGCAAGTGAGAAAGTTAATAGCTGACAGGAATGGATGCTGAAGTTTCATTCTGACTTAGCCAGCCCATTCATCAACTGCTTTGGAAACATTTGCTAAATTAGAAATGGTTGTCACGGTGAATTGACCTGGTTCTCACCATTTTGGAATCTGTAAGGAGTCGATTTCACATGCCAACAGATCTGCAGCTGTGCTTGGGGCAGGACAATGGCGGGGGCAATGGTGTCAATACTGGGATCTCGTGTATGCACTATTTTTAACCCTCTCCACTGCACCTTCTCTTGCCATTCAATGTCTAGCATTAACAGCATGAAAATGGCGGGAGAATGAGGAACAGCTGCTGTAGAAACTGATGAGCTGAGAAGAGCAAGGCCATAAAAGCCTTTTTTAAATCTCTGTTATGTTCGTATGAACCACGGAGCACTAGGCCTTGGCTCCACCTACACATTGCCACACGTGGCCGAGTTAGACAACAAATGATGTATGACACTTTCAGAACTTTTGAGATTTTTTTGCAGTTAATTGCAGCCACAGAAATTATTTAACAAGCAAATGACATACTATATAAGGCAGTTTATATGGAGGTGTGTCTGTGGGCTGTGCGATAGGGAATGTGCTGGTAAATATGTCAATACAGCGGAAGGGGCAGGGCAAGGTGGAATACTGCGTCGTATGTATATATATACAAGATGTGTGTGTGCATGCATGTGTCTGCATGCATATGTATATGTGCATGCATGTGTGTGTCTGCATGTGTGTGCATGCACGTGTGTTATTAGTGTTGCACATGCTTGAAGCAGTCACGCCCTCTCATTACTCATTGGGGAACATTCACTGGTGAAGCATATAACCACCTTCCTAACTGTATCTTTATGTTTCAAGGGGGTGGGGGGGGGCAATGTTCACTGAGGGGGGGGGGGAATATTAACTATTTCAGTGTCAGGAGTAGGAGAATATTCATATTAGTGGGGGGGTAGGGAGGAGGAGGGGGGAGGGGCAGGTGAGAGGAGGGGTGGGGAACATTGTTCACTAGGACCTTGCCCAGACTTCCATTAGTCCCACCAGTTCTGTCTTCTCCAGATACTCTCTGCCATTGCCAGTCAAAAAACTTCCCAAATTGCGCCGCCACATGCTTGGGGGAGGGGCACTAATTACTACCACACTAGTGACAAACAGGTGCTAGTGGGGAGGGGGGAGTGAGAGGGGATATTGTATATTAGGATATTGCTCTGCCTTCTTGATAAGATGTGCACCGTCAGCACACCTCTATCTAGCTGACAATGCCATTCATACTTATATGAAGTTCTTACCATATATAAAATGTGTTCAGTAGCTCTCACTAGACTAGTTCTCCACCTAGCTGTTGTTGAGCGGCTCCACTCATCTAGCAGCTGCATACACACAACTGGCAATGCTGACATCATCCAGCATTGTCCAACATCTCTATACTCCAATGTCGTGTGATGTTCTGTTCTAGTGTCAGGCTCATCGTGTATGTGAGGCTATACACATGTATTCATGTGAATATATATATATCGCGTGTATATATATATATATATACATATGTATATACATATACACATAATTATTATATTATGCATATGTTAGATTACAAATTGTCGATTAGCAGATTTTTTGGTAATTAACACCTTGATTATCACACAAACGTGCATATCCTGCTAAGCCCAGCAAAAGAAAATGTAGTGTCAATCATGACTGGTGTGTGTATGGATAGTTACATGACTGGTGGTGCATGGCCAGCTAGTAGAGTGTCTAAGGTACAGCTGCCTGGCCGGCTAGTAGGTGTCTAGGATAGCCCTGAGTGAACAGCTGCCTGGCCGGCTAGTAGGTGTCTAGGGTGGCCCTGAGTGAACAGCTGCCTGGCCAGCTAGTAGGTGTCTAGGATAGCCCTGAGTGAACAGCTGCCTGGCCAGCTAGTAGGTGTCTAGGGTGGCCCTGAGTGAACAGCTGCCTGGCCAGCTAGTAGGTGTCTAGGGTAGCCCTGAGTGTATGCTGTAGTCAGAGTTACCAACTGTCATGCTTTTGGCACGAGACACGTCCTCAGGCTCCGCCTAATGGTCTCACACTTTCCAAACAAACTTCACACCATATAAACTTCACACCATATAAACTTCACACCATATAAACTTCACACCATATAAACTTCACACCATATAAAAGATGCAACGAAGCCACTCCCTTGTGAGACAAATTTTCTTATCAGCTCACAGGGCAACGTTGAGTTCATCAGGAGGACGAATATTGCATTGCAGAGTGTTGCTTGGCAACCTAAAAGTATCCCTATGCATCAAACAATTTTGCTCGCACTAGGCTCTATATAATGCACACCCATGCTTCAGCCAGCGAGGTAGCATCTTCCTGGGACACCTCCCGACTGTCATGCAAGTCTGCCTTGTTCCCCACCAGAATGAGGTGTGGACATGTAATGGTGGGCCACTGTAATTAGGTGTGAGAGAAGACTGAGTGATGGCGAGGCGAACAATTTCCATCAGAAACCTTCGGACTATCCATGCGACCAAAAAGGTTGTATGTAAACATTAGGTGTGGGGCACCCACGTACGCAAGAAAGGGTACAGTCCGTGTCATCAAAACATCCCTCCAGCCAGTAGCCCCAAGTTGGCACCATTCATAGAACATCATGCCAGCAATATGTATTGGCATGTCTCCTGTCTAACATCATGCCAGCAGTATGTATTGACGGTCTTCTGTCTAACATCATGCCAGCAGTATGTATTGACGGGTCTCCTGTCTAACATCATGCCAACGGTATGTATTAGCATGTCTCCTGTCTAACATCATGCCAGCAGTATGTATTGACGGTCTTCTGTCTAACATCATGCCAGCAGTATGTATTGACGGTCTCCTGTCTAACATCATGCCAGCAGTATGTATTAGCATGTCTCCTGTCTAACATCATGCCAGCAGTATGTATTGGCATGTCTCCTGTCTAACATCATGCCAGCAGTATGTATTGGCATGTCTCCTGTCTAACATCATGCCAGCAGTATGTATTGACGGTCTCCAGTCTAACATCATGCCAGCAGTATGTATTAGCATGTCTCCTGTCTAACATCATGCCAGCAGTATGTATTGGCATGTCTCCTGTCTAACATCATGCCAGCAGTATGTATTGGCATGTCTCCTGTCTAACATCATGCCAGCGGTATGTATTAGCATGTCTCCTGTCTAACATCATGCCAGCAGTATGTATTGACAGGTCTCCTGTCTAACATCATGCCAGCAGTATGTATTGGCATGTCTCCTGTCTAACATCATGCCAGCAGTATGTATTGGCATGTCTCCTGTCTAACATCATGCCAGCAGTATGTATTGGCATGTCTCCTGTCTAACATCATGCCAGCAGTATGTATTTGCATGTCTCCTGTCTAACATCATGCCAGCGGTATGTATTAGCATGTCTCCTGTCTAACATCATGCCAGCAGTATGTATTGGCATGTCTCCTGTCTAACATCATGCCAGCGGTATGTATTAGCATGTCTCCTTGTCTAACATCATGCCAGCAGTATGTATTGACAGGTCTCCTGTCTAACATCATGCCAGCAGTATGTATTGGCATGTCTCCTGTCTAACATCATGCCAGCAGTATGTATTGGCATGTCTCCTGTCTAACATCATGCCAGCGGTATGTATTAGCATGTCTCCTGTCTAACATCATGCCAGCAGTATGTATTGGCATGTCTCCTTGTCTAACATCATGCCAGCAGTATGTATTGGCATGTCTCCTGTCTAACATCATGCCAGCGGTATGTATTAGCATGTCTCCTGTCTAACATCATGCCAGCAGTATGTATTGGCATGTCTCCTGTGTAACATCATGCCAGCAGTATGTATTGACATGTCTCTTGTCTAACATCATGCCAGCGGTATGTATTAGCATGTCTCCTGTCTAACATCATGCCAGCAGTATGTATTGACAGGTCTCCTGTCTAACATCATGCCAGCAGTATGTATTGGCATGTCTCCTGTCTAACATCATGCCAGCGGTATGTATTAGCATGTCTCCTGTCTAACATCATGCCAGCAGTATGTATTGGCATGTCTCCTGTCTAACATCATGCCAGCAGTATGTATTGGTATGTCTCCTGTCTAACATCATGCCAGCGGTATGTATTAGCATGTCTCCTGTCTAACATCATGCCAGCAGTATGTATTGGCATGTCTCCTGTCTAACATCATGCCAGCAGTATGTATTGGTATGTCTCCTGTCTAACATCATGCCAGCGGTATGTATTAGCATGTCTCCTGTCTAACATCATGCCAGCGGTATGTATTAGCATGTCTCCTGTCTAACATCATGCCAGCAGTATGTATTGGCATGTCTCCTGTCTAACATCATGCCAGCGGTATGTATTAGCATGTTTCCTGTCTAACATCATGCCAGCAGTATGTATTGGCATGTCTCCTGTCTAACATCATGCCAGCAGTATGTATTGGCATGTCTCCTGTCTAACATCATGCCAGCAGTATGTATTGGCATGTCTCCTGTCTAACATCATGCCAGCAGTATGTATTGGCATGTCTCCTGTCTAACATCATGCCAGCAGTATGTATTAGCATGTCTCCTGTCTAACATCATGCCAGCAGTATGTATTGGCATGTCTCCTTGTCTAACATCATGCCAGCAGTATGTATTGACGGTCTCCTGTCTAACATCATGCCAGCAGTATGTATTGGCATGTCTCCTGTCTAACATCATGCCAGCAGTATGTATTGGCATGTCTCCTGTCTAACATCATGCCAGCGGTATGTATTAGCATGTCTTCTGTCTAACATCATGCCAGCAGTATGTATTGACGGTCTCCTGTCTAACATCATGCCAGCGGTATGTATTGGCATGTCTCCTGTCTAACATCATGCCAGCAGTATGTATTGGCATGTCTCCTGTCTAACATCATGCCAGCAGTATGTATTAGCATGTCTCCTGCCTAACATCATGCCAGCAGTATGTATTGATGGTCTCCAGTCTAACATCATGCCAGCAGTATGTATTAGCATGTCTCCTGTCTAACATCATGCCAGCGGTATGTATTAGCATGTCTCCTGCCTAACATCATGCCAGCGGTATGTATTAGCATGTCTCCTGCCTAACATCATGCCAGCAGTATGTATTGATGGTCTCCTGTCTAACATCATGCCAGCAGTATGTATTGGCATGTCTCCTGTCTAACATCATGCCAGGAGTATGTATTGGCATGTCTCCTGTCTAACATCATGCCAGCAGTATGTATTAGCATGTCTCCTGCCTAACATCATGCCAGCAGTATGTATTGACGGGTCTCCTGTCTAACATCATGCCAGCAGTATGTATTGGCATGTCTCCTGTCTAACATCATGCCAGCAGTATGTATTGACGGTCTCCTGTCTAACATCATGCCAGCAGTATGTATTGGCATGTCTCCTGACTGGTGTGTGGCTAGCACAATAACCTAATTTATGAAACCCACGACTGCACACACTAACAAAGGATACCCTCGGACAAAGGGGTGCAGTAGAGATGAAATTTCATGTAAAATCAGTCTGCCATCAAAATTAACAGAAATTGGTTTCACGTTCTTAAAGCACTCGACAGAGACCACATGGCGTGATGGAAATGCATCCAGAGCTGAGTCCAACTCTCATCTCCACTGAGAGCTGGGTCTGACCTCTACCTACTGCTGCGATGCTGGAAACTGAGATTGATAGAAAGTGCTCCCAGTGACCACCCATGGCACACTGTCCACACCTGCTACCAAGTAGCTCTCTCCCAAGGAGATACACATTGCATCACAATAGCCAGAGTCTGATGAAAGAACTTCAAACATGAGAGCTTTATATGGACCTGCCTGGAGTAAGAACTGCAGGCACCCACAAACTACCATCCTAGAGGAAATTCTTCACACCTGCCCGCCCAGATATTGTCAAAGTAAAAGTTGAAGAGATTACCTGGGTTGAACCAACTGTTCCTTATAACTCTCCTGACTGCCTACACAATGCAAGTCATTAGGAAGTGGAGTAAGTAGTTGTAACAGCATGCTGTAAGTGACTGATTTCAAAGGGGCTCTCTTTGGAACTTTTGACTGTGGAAATTGCTGCTCTTAGCCAATGGCTTCCTTGCACTTGCTCCTCACTATGTCTGCAGGTGTGCCCTCACTGTGGCTACAGGGGTTCCCTCATGCCCTCGTTACCAAGTCAACTGCACACATCCTGAAGAGCAAGACTCCGGAAGTCGAAAAATCTATGCGCATCATATTATTTTCGCGGTGTATATTAAACGTGCTTATCTTAAACGCGCGCGCCATATAGAGCGTCTCGAAATAATTAACAAATATCTCCGGCCTCTGGAGAGAATAGCAGGAATACTAAAAAAAAAATTAACACAACTTCATATAAACACAACTTCATATTAACACAACTTCATAATACATGTAACACAACTTCATCAAACAACAAATGCATCGACTTTGAGACCAAAACAACAACAACCAAACATGAGGCAACATTTATATAGTGGGACTGTGTCTTGATTGCATGTAGGTAGGATGCTGCCCAGCCTCAGCAGTTGTGCGGGAGGTCCACGTACTTTGACCTTTCAGTAGTCAACTCATTGCAGCCAGGCGCACAGTAAACAATGCTGCGCCGGCGCAGTGGGTTTACAAGAAGAAAGAAAGGACGTGAAACATGCAACAAACGTTGGATCCGTAGGTGGTGTCTTTGTCCCTTTGGTGGTAGAAACACTGGGGAATTGGACTCCATTTGCTCTACAATCTCTATCTATGATAGCATCTAGAACAACTTTACGCAGTGGCCTTACTTATAGTGAAGCAACCAGAAAAATTTAAAAAATAAATAAAGTAATTGCGTCTCTCCGGGACACTATTTCCATGTAACCTGGAAATTTGTGACCCCCGATTGATGCCAAGCGCTAATCGTGGATTCTATTTTTAGCCCTAAGCCCGGCCTCACAACCGATATCCGGTATCTATTAGGCATGCGCAGAGCTAGCTTGCCAGGCGGACCCAGGTCGACCTACGTAATCACGTGAATCCTACGAACTCTCAATACACAACATCTTCAAAGCGTTTGTTATTGCAGTCTAATAGACTTGTGGAGGTATGTCCAAGAAAGCGGAAGATGTGCCTGTGCACAAGGTGATAATGGTGGGAAGTGGAGGAGTAGGCAAGAGTGCCTTGACGCTACAATTCATGTACGACGAGGTGAGTGGCGACAAGCAGGTTTAAGGTGGGGGACGAAACCATTTTAGTAGTCAAGTGCTAATAAACCTGTGGTTACCATCCATAGATTCTGCAAGCTTCATGGTATGGACTTGATATATAGCTCAAAAGATAGGTCTCTCTGTGTGCTCTCATTTGATACTAAAACATTATTCATAGCTTAACAATACCCAAGCTAAAGTGGGGGTACCTCAAAACTTGAGTGCCTGAATTAGGAACACGTTTTCCACCAGATTGCCAAGTGCTAGAGAGCTGAAATCAGCACCAGTGACTAGAGGAAGCCCTACTCTATGCAACTAGTGGTTCATTAGGAGTTAAACTTGGGGGTACTCACGTTTTAACTCCTAATGAACCACTATGTTGCATAGAGTAAGCCTTCCTCTAGCCACTGGTGCTGATTTCAGCTCTCTAGCACTTGGCAATCTGGTGGAAAACGTGTTCCTCACTCAGGTATTGAGGTACCCCCACTTTAGCTCCAGTAACTTGGGTATAGTTATAGCTATGTAAAATGTTTTAGTATCAAAAGAGAGCACACAGAGAAACCTATCTTTTGAGCTACATACCAAGTCCATACCATGAAGCTTGCAGAATCTATGGAGCTTTAAAAGTGGTAACTACAAGTTTTTTTAAACACATTACTACTAAAATGGTTTCGTCCCCCCTTTTAACACCATGATAGCTATCCTAGTAACCGGGCAACATATTCCAGCTAGGTGGGATCCACTTACCTTTAAAATGTTGGGGACTGAAGGAAAGAATGTGGAGTAGTTCAAGAATTTTGGTTATCCCAGCATGCACACCCCCTGTACTTTCCTTGGTTGAGGTAAAGGGCCTGATACCCTGCATTGCTTTGGACAATTCCTTTCTAGTCGACCTCCGCCGGTGCATTCATGGTCATGTTGTGTGGTAGAATCTTGGGGAGGGGAGTTATTGGTAATGACTACTGTTAATGTTGTACCCTATTCCTTTTGCGGGATTCAACTGTGTGCATAAAGCTTGGAACCACCAAGATTGGGGTACTCACCAAGCAAAATACTCCGCTTATCCTTTTCCAACCCAGCCAATGAAAGAGGTAGAAGGAAGTATATGTACAATTTTACACAACCAGGCCCTAAATGAATGGATTTGGAACAATGTGTAGTAAAATGTGTAGGAGTGATGAACTATGTACCCTGTGTAAGCTTGTGTTGTTATTCAGTTTGTAGAGGATTATGAACCCACTAAAGCTGACAGTTATCGTAAGACCTTGATTCTGGGTGGAACAGAGTGTCAAATAGACATCCTGGACACAGCCGGTCAGGAGGATTATGCTGTCGTCCGTGACAACTACTTCAGGAGTGGGGAAGGTTTCTTGTGCGTCTTCTCACTAGTAAATCGAGAGTCATTTGCGGGTGTGAGTGAGATCAGAGATAGTGTGCTACGCGTGAAAGTGGATGAGCGCACACCTCTCATTTTAGTGGGGAACAAGGCGGACTTGCATGACAGTCGGGAGGTGTCCCAGGAAGATGCTACCTCGCTGGCTGAATCATGGGGTGTGCCTTATATAGAGACCAGTGCCAAGACCAAGATGAATGTGGATAAGATTTACTACGACCTGATGAGCATGGTGCAACAACGTAAGGAGAGCATGGAGAGACAAGGGGGAGGGGCAACACACAAGAAGAAAAATAAGAAGAAGAAAAAGTGCACTATTCTCTAGAACCATCTCCTCCAGTGTATATCATCCCTCAGTGCTTGTGTGCATGTCTATACTATCAGTAGCCATTAGTATTGGCCTGCTCAGGTCTGTGTTTCCATTTCTTTATTGTCGTGTGTGTCGGCATTTGTTGTGTGTACATGTATAATATTGTTTGATCATTCGGAAATGGAATATTATTGCATGTGTAAATCAATTCTATCTTGCATGTTTTTTGTGGCTCACATTAGATGATTGTTTAACAACAAATAAAGTGCAAACACATGTCGTTCTAGCTGTACTTGGGAGAGGCCATCAAGATAGCACTAGAGCAATATTTTTCCTGAGCAGAGGTTGTGACCGGACAAGATTATCACAAAACTAAATTTTGGCCAGCACCTGGGTTGCAACGTTCTTGGCTGCTTAAATACTTACAGCTTACCATGAATAGAAGCAGTTTCTGGCTGGAGGGACTGCCTTGAAGTTTCCCCAACAGGGAAGTAAATTGGTCGACTACTTTGTTTCCTCATGCACATGACTGGCATCCCATAGTTGCCTTCATTACCTCTTTCTTCTTTTCCTTCCTGCATGGGCAGGACTGGTTCACTTAAAAATTGATTTCAGTATGTTTATTAGTTTTGTCCAGCAGAGTTCGGTATGAATTCTCCACCAGTTATGAATTCTCCAGCAGTTATGAATTCTGGCGTGGGTCCTTCCAATTCCCAGTGGGCAGTTGGTTTCCAGCTGGTGCAATTATCGCCATACTGTATGTCACAAGGTAACTATTTTCATCTTGACCTGCACAGTACCAATGCTAACCTATGGAGCTCCTTCGGGGATCCAACGAGGCTTAGCACTTGCTCTTCATCAGTGAATGGCTGCAGAATGACCCCAGATACCCGTGAGACCACGTCCAGATCCCTTTCCGCTGGACTTGAAATCTTGAGTCCCCCTGAATTCTTTTTTATCTTCTGGTTCATCTTTATCTTGTCTTCACACCAGGTTCCATCTCATCTTCACACCAGGTTACATCTTGTCTTCACACCAGGTTCCATCTTGTCTTCTCCATCTTGTCTTCACACCAGGTTCCACCTTGTCTTCACACCAGGTTCCATCTTGTCTTCACACCAGGTTCCATCTCGTCTTCACACCAGGTTCCATCTCATCTTCACACCAGGTTCCATCTTGTCTTCATCCACCAGGTTCCATCTTGTCTTCACACCAGGTTCCATCTCGTTCCATCTTGTCTTCACACCAGGTTCCATCTTATCTTCACACCAGGTTCCATCTCATCTTCACACCAGGTTCCATCTCGTCTTCACACCAGTTTCCATCTTGTCTTTACACCAGGTTCCATCTCGTCTTTACACCAGGTTCCATCTCGTCTTCACACCAGGTTCCATCTTGTCTTCACACCAGGTTCCATCTTGTCTTCACACCAGGTTCCATCTCATCTTCACACCAGGTTCCATCTCGTCTTCACACCAGGTTCCATCTTGTCTTCACACCAGGTTCCATCTTGTCTTCACACCAGGTTCCATCTCATCTTCACACCAGGTTCCATCTTGTCTTCACACCAGGTTCCATCTCGTCTTCCCACCAGGTTCCATCTCATCTTCACACCAGGTTCCATCTTGTCTTCACACCAGGTTCCATCTCGTCTTCACACCAGGTTCCATCTTGTCTTCTCCATCTTGTCTTCACACCAGGTTCCACCTTGTCTTCACACCAGGTTCCATCTTGTCTTCACCAGGTTCCATCTCGTCTTCACACCAGGTTCCATCTTGTCTTCACACCAGGTTCCATCTTGTCTTCACACCAGGTTCCATCTCATCTTCACACCAGGTTCCATCTTCACACCAGGTTCCATCTCATCTTCACACCAGGTTCCATCTCGTCTTCACACCAGGTTCCATCTCGTCTTCACACCAGGTTCCATCTCGTCTTCACACCAGGTTCCATCTCGTCTTCACACCAGGTTCCATCTCGTCTTCACACCAGGTTCCATCTTGTCTTCACACCAGGTTCCATCTCGTCTTCACACCAGGTTCCATCTTGTCTTCACACCAGGTTCCATCTTATCTTCACACCAGGTTCCATCTCGTCTTCACACCAGGTTCCATCTCGTCTTCACACCAGGTTCCATCTCATCTTCACACCAGGTTCCATCTCGTCTTCACACCAGGTTCCATCTTGTCTTCACACCAGTTTCCATCTCGTCTTCACACCAGGTTCCATCTCGTCTTCACACCAAGTTCGTGAGTCCGATGATGATCATCAGCATAGAATAAAGTTGAATTCCTATGATATTTCTCAGAGCATTGCATTTGGTGATTCTCTCTGATTGGATCCAAGAGATCCAGTCCATGGAATGTTTATTCTCGGCCACCAGGCTCCTGATGATGCACAGTGTCTATCCTCTTATGTCAAATTGAAGCTTCTGTTTCGACATGAAAGCAGGTCTTGAAAATGTCTAATGCCTTCCAGAAAGTTGATCAGTGCATGTAGACGGCCAGTGCATGAAGACGACCAGTGCATGTAGACGACCAGTGCGTGCAGACGACCAGTGCATGTAGACAACCAGTGCATGCAGACAACCAGTACATGTAGACAACCAGTGCATGTAGACGGCCAGTGCATGCAGACAACCAGTGCATGCAGACAACCAGTGCATGTAGACAACCTGTGCATGCAGACAACCAGTGCATGAGATGGCCAGTGCATGCAGACCACCAGTGCATGCAGACCACCAGTGCATGCAGACCACCAGTGCATGTAGACAACCTGTGCATGCAGACCACCAGTGCATGCAGACCACCAGTGCATGTAAACAACCTGTGCATGCAGACCACCAGTGCATGCAGACCACCAGTGCATGTAGACAACCAGTGCATACAGACGGCCAGTGCATGCAGATGGCCAGTGCATGCAGACCGCCAGTGCATGCAGACCACCAGTGCATGCAGACCACCAGTACATGCAGACAACCATGATGTTTCTGCTGCAGGAAGCAGCTAGGAGGTCGACTTCTCGGTGCTCTTCCCCTAAGGAACTTGTGCTGATTTTTTATGGACATTGCCTCAGTAGTGAAGTAAGAATCGCTGGAGGGGAGCACCACAAGGTCAAGACACAATATACACGAGGCTATCTAACCTCACCTTTTCCTTCGTGGGACTTTTAGGTACACTTGTTCCCACAGGTTGAACATAACTCCCACAGGTTGAACAAGGTGCACCAAGTATAAACATAACTCCCACAGGTTGAACAAGGTGCACCAAGTATAAACATAACTCCCACAGGTTGAACAAGGTGCACCAAGTATAAACATAACTCCCACAGGTTGAACAAGGTGCACCAAGTATAAACAGAACTCCCACAGGTTGAACAAGGTGCACCAAGTATAAACAGAACTCCCACAGGTTGAACAAGGTGCACCAAGTATAAACATAACTCCCACAGGTTGAACAAGGTGCACCAAGTATAAACATAACTCCCACAGGTTGAACAAGGTGCACCAAGTATAAACATAACTCCCACAGGTTGAACAAGGTGCACCAAGTATAAACATAACTCCAACAGGTTGAACAAGGTGCACCAAGTATAGACATAACTCCCACAGGTTGAACAAGATGCACCAAGTATAAACATAACTCCCACAGGTTGAACAAGGTGCACCAAGTATAAACATGTGGCGTTCACATTTCTACCACACACGATCATCACCTGCAAACATTTGAACACTTATTAATACTTACGAATATATATGTATGTCGACCTTTTACCTGTTAAGAGAGTTTTCTGATTAAGTAGTTGAAAAGACTCCTACAGTGGTGACCACCGACGAGCTCGAACCGTCGTTTTGAGCACGAACACGCCATGGCCGAGGTCAACGCCGTCGCCCTTAAGCTGCCGAGCTTCTGGACCGCGGACCCTGAAATGTGGTTCGCCCATGTCCAAGGGCAGTTCAACTCGAGGGCCCCACCCATCACCCTGGATGCCACCAAGTACGGCTACCTGGTGTCGGCACTCTACCAGCAAGTCATCCACCGGCTGCGCAGGAAGATCCTCGACGCGCCGGGCGAGGGCAAGTATGACCACCTGAAGGCCGCCTTGCTCAAGGCCTATGGCCTCACAGAGGAGCAGAAGGCCTTCAAACTGGCTGGCATCACCTCCCTTGCCACGGGCATGAAGCCCACCGCCCTCCTCGACGAGATGGAGGGGCTGGCAGAGGATTCGTCATCAAAGGCTTTTGCGCTACACTTCCGCAGGGCCATGCCACCGGAAGTGACAAAGAGTTTGGCCGGCCGGGATTTCCCGTCCATATCTGACCTCGCCACCGCCGCTGACCGGGTCATCGAGGACCTCGCCCTCCTCCAGCCAACGGATGGAGCCATCATGGCCGCAGTGGACACAAAGGGCCGCAGATCCACACGTACTTCTCGCCCTGTCACCGACGACAGCACGGATAAGCCCTACTGCTTCTACCACACCAAGTTCCGGCAGCAGGCCAGGAACTGCCGGGGCACCTGCCAGTGGGCCCACGACCACTCGGGAAACGCCGATGCCGGCCGCCAGTAGAGCGGGCGGTCGGCATACACCAAAGCTCACCTCAGACCCTCTTGCTTCGGGGCTCCGTCTACGCCCTAGCCGACGCTGACCAACATGCTGTTCCTCTCCTCTTTGTGAGCGACCGCAGCTCTGGCCGCAAATTCCTCGTCGATGGTGGGTCCCAGACCAGCGCTTTCCCAGCCACCCGCCAGGATCGGGACCAACCCCGCTCCGCACCACTGGTTGCGGCAAATGGGTCCACGATCGCCACGTATGGCGACCGGGAGATCCCGCTGGACCTCGGGTTCCAGCGAGCCACGTGGCGGTTCACGATCGCGGATGTGCTTCACCCCATCCTTGGCCTGGACTTCCTCTCGGCCCATGGGCTCTGCATCGACTTTGCGGCCCGCAGACTGTTCAACCGCTCCACCATGAAGGGTACGTGCATCATGCCGGATGTCCACACGTCCTTCGGCTCCAATGCCATGATGCCAGTCGATGACTGCTGGCGGGCCATCCTCGTGGACTACCCCTCGTTGGTGGAGCCGACTTTCCGCTCTCTGACAGTGCCACACGGGGTGCGGCACCACATCCCCACGACCGGGCCTCCGGTCCACGCACAGGCGCGGCGCCTCCCCCCTGATAAGCTCGCTGCTGCCAAGAAGGAATTTGCAGCCATGGAGGCGGCTGGGATCATCAGGAGGTCTTCCAGCCCATGGTCTTCCCCCCTGCACATGGTCAGGAAGAGCGACGGATCTTGGCGTCCATGCGGCGACTTCCGTCGCCTCAACGCCACCACCACCCCCGACCGCTACCCTGTTCCAAACATCCAGGACTTCAATGGACACCTGGGGGGCTGCACCATCTTCTCCAAGATTGACTTGGTAAAGGGTTACCACCAAATCCCGGTGGAAGAACAGGACATCAGGAAGACAGCCATCACCATGCCTTTCGGCCTGTGGGAGTTCCTACGGATGCCATTTGGCTTATCGAACGCCGGCCAGTCGTTCCAGCGGCTCATGGACAACATCCTCCAAAGATTCCCCTTCGCCTACGTCTACCTGGATGACATTCTGGTGGCCAGCCGGACGGAACAGGAGCACCAGCAGCACCTGCGGCAGGTGTTCCGGATCCTGGCAGAAAACGGCCTCATCCTCAACATCGACAAGTGCGTGTTTGGACAACGGTCGCTGGACTTCCTGGGGCACCGGATAACAGCTCAAGGCATCATTCCCCCCCAGGACCGAGTGGAGGCCATTCGCCGTTTTCCACGTCCACACACGGCCAGGCAGCTGCAGGAGTTCCTTGGCGCGGTGAACTTTTACCACCGGTTTCTCCCACATGCAGCTGCCATCCTTCGCCTTCTCCATGAAGTCCTCCAAGGCAACCCACGCCTTCTCCCGTGGACAGCAGTGGAGCAGTCTGCATTCGAAGCAGCCAAGACGGCATTAGCAGATGCCACGATGCTCGTCCACCCTCGCACCTCTGCTCCTACATCTGTGACCACGGATGCCTCCGAAGTGGCTGTCGGGGCCAGCCTGGATCAGTTCATTGATGGCCAGTGGCAGCCCATCGCCTTCTTCTCGAGGAAGCTGAAGCCGCCCGAACGACGCTACTCAGCATTCGACCGCGAGCTGCTCGCTATCTACCTGGCCATCCGCCGTTTCCGATTCTTCCTCGAGGGACGTCCGTTCCGGGTGTTCACGGACCACAAGCCACTGACTACAGCTTTGGCCTCGAACGTCGACCACTCCCCTCGACAGGACCGCCACCTCTCGTACATCGCTGAGTTCACGACCGAGCTACACCACCTCCCTGGCAGGGACAACGTAGTGGCCGATGCCCTGTTGCGCTCTTACGAGGCCGACATCAACTCCATCATCCCACAGGCGATCGACTTTGCCGACATGGCGCTGGTTCAACGGACGGACAATGACATCCTCACCTTCAGGACCAAGCATGACACCGGCCTGATCCTCCAGGACATCATGATTAGCGGCTCCCGACTCCTCTGCGACACCAGTCAGGGCCGTTCCCGACCACTGGTTCCAGCTGCCTGGCGCCGTCCAGTTTTCGATGCCCTCCATGGGCTCTCTCATCCTGGTGGTGCTGCTACCCGACAGCTCGTCGCAGCGCGCTTCGTCTGGCCGCTGATGAACCGGGACATCAAGAAATGGGTCAAGTCCTGCACAGCCTGCCAAGCCTCCAAGATCAGCACGCACGTGTCCGCACCGCTCCAGGTATTTGACACACCCGACCGCCGCTTCGACCATGTCCACGTCGATGTGGTTGGACCGCTGCCACCAGCCCAGGGCTGTTCTTACCTCTTCACCATGGTGGACCGTTTCACCCGGTGGCCAGAGGCGGTCCCGATGTGCGACTCCGTCACGCCCACCTGCGCCCGTGCTCTCTTCCGGGGTTGGATCGCCCGCTACGGTGTCCCCACGCGGATCACGTCTGACCGCGGTCCGCAGTTCACGTCCGAGCTGTGGGCCGAGCTGCACAAGCTCCTCGGCACCAAGGACTCGCATACCACATCGTACCATCCCCAGGCCAACGGCATGGTCGAGCGGTTCCACCGGCAACTGAAGGCCTCCCTCATGGCACGCTTGGGCGACAACCCGAACTGGATGGACGAGCTCCACGTCGTCCTCCTCGGGGCCCGGACTGCCCTGAAGGCGGACATCGGCTGCTCGTCCGCAGAACTGGTCTACGGCACCACCCTCCGCCTTCCAGGGGAGTTCTTCGACCCTCCGGTGGCCGACGATGGCCGCCCCCGAGAGTTTCTCCCTCAACTACGGGAGGCCATGGCACAGTTGCGAGCAGTCCCCGGATCCCGACACGTCCAACACTCATCTCACGTCCCAGCTTCCTTGGTAGACTGTACGCACGTGTGGATTCGCAGGGATGGCTACCGCCGCCCGCTGCAACGACCCTATGATGGGCCCTTCGCCGTCCGGGATCCGAAGTTCTTCACGGTTGCCCTGGGCACCAGGGTCGACAACGTCTCCATCGACCGTCTCAAGCCGGCCTTTCAGGAGGACCTGGGTGTGTTCATGCCGCCGTCCCCATGCACCCTGGCTCAACCTCGCAGACTTCGCCCTGATGCACCTGCTTTCGTGCCGCAGGCACCGCCGCCGCCTGCTCTCATGCCCTACCCACAAGTTACTACCCGAAGCGGCCGAGAAGTCAGACGCCCCGTCCGCTTCCAGGACTGATTTCGGGGATCTCGCATGCTGGGGGGGGAGTGATTGTGGCGTTCACATTTCTACCACACACGATCATCACCTGCAAACATTTGAACACTTATTAATACTTACGAATACATATGTATGTCGACCTTTTACCTGTTAAGAGAGTTTTCTGATTAAGTAGTTGAAAAGACTCCTACAAACATAACTCCCACAGGTTGAACAAGGTGCACCAAGTATAAACATAACTCCCACAGGTTGAACAAGATGCACCAAGTATAAAAATAACTCCCACAGGTTGAACAAGGTGCACCAAGTATAAACATAACTCCCACAGGTTGAACAAGGTGCACCAAGTATAAACATAACTCCCACAGGTTGAACAAGGTGCACCAAGTATAAACATAACTCCCACAGGTTGAACAAGGTGCACCAAGTTTAAACATAACTCCCACATGTTGAACAAGGTGCACCAAGTATAAACATAACTCCCACAGGTTGAACAAGGTGCACCAAGTATAAACATAACTCCAACAGGTTGAACAAGGTGCACCAAGTATAGACATAACTCCCACAGGTTGAACAAGGTGCACCAAGTATAAACATAACTCCCACAGGTTGAACAAGATGCACCAAGTATAAACATAACTCCCACAGGTTGAACAAGGTGTACCAAGTATAAACATAACTCCCACAGGTTGAACAAGATGCACCAAGTATAAAAATAACTCCCACAGGTTGAACAAGGTGCACCAAGTATAAACATAACTCCCACAGGTTGAACAAGGTGCACCAAGTATAAACATAACTCCCACAGGTTGAACAAGATGCACCAAGTATAGACATAACTCCCACAGGTTGAACAAGGTGCACCAAGTATAAACATAACTCCCACAGGTTGAACAAGATGCACCAAGTATAAAAATAACTCCCACAGGTTGAACAAGGTGCACCAAGTATAAACATAACTCCCACAGGTTGAACAATGTGCACCAAGTATAAACATAACTCCCACAGGTTGAACAAGGTGCACCAAGTATAAACATAACTCCCACAGGTTGAACAAGGTGCACCAAGTATAAACATAACTCCCACAGGTTGAACAAGGTGCAACAAGTACAGGGTGCGTCAGAGAAATCTCCCACATTAAACTGTCATTGGTGACGCTAGTGAAGTTAGGCAGGTGGTAGCATTGCCTTCCTGTAGTTAATGTCTTACTGTTTCAGTTGCCATCGTGCCTTGGACTGGTGTGCAGTGGATGTTTGCTGTTGAAACGTTTATCAACAATGGAGAATCTGTGATTGCGACGCTGAGAGCTTTTCGTATCCCCTTCGGGCTTGGTCGAAATGATGCTGATCCAGACCGAAAAACCATATTGCTATGGTTTGAACATTTCAGGGCCACAGGTTCAGCGCTAAAAAGAAAAACATCTGTAAGAGCTCAGAGCATTTGAAATCCTGAAAATGTGAATCCTGAAAATGTCCAAGCTGTGGAGACAGTCTGTTTTGCAGTCTCCTACCCATAAACATTCTTCTGCTTTGGCATTGTCTGTCCGATCTTTTGGGAGAATTTTACACACCAATCTCAAGTTCCATCCATACAAAATGATGGTTACTTTATGAATGCGACTCAGAAAACCGTATGGCATGCTGTAAGAATATCCGTCATGTTCTCCTCAGAAGCCCACTTTCATCTGTCTGGCTGCATCAACAAGCAGAATTTTCGCTGCTACTGGGCAGAAACCAATCCTCAACAGCTCCACAAAAGACCTCTACACTGCGAACGAGTTACTGTTTGGTCCGTTGTTGCAGATTCTGGTGTTTGGGGCCCTCACGTTTTTGAGGAGGGAGGCCAAAACATCCGATCGGTATGTGGAGATGCTACGGAACTTTCTGGAACCAAAACTCGCCAAACTTGGAAATCCAGATGTGTGGTTTCACAGGATGAGCCACCGCTCCCACAGCGAGAAGATCAATGCAAGTTTTGAGAGAACTGTTTCCAGGACACTTGATCTCCTTACGCGGTGAAGTTAGGCCTCGCCTGATCTCTCGCCCCTTGTGAGGTGATGTTGGATGGCCTGCACGCTCGCCTGATCTCGCCCCTTGTGAGGTGATGTTGGATGGCCTGCACGCTCGCCTGATCTCACCCCTTGTGAGGTGATGTTGGATGGCCTGCACACTCGCCTGATCTCGCCCCTTGTGAGGTGATGTTGGATGGCCTGCACGCTCGCCTGATCTCGCCCCTTGTGAGGTGATGTTGGATGGCCTGCATGTTTGCCTGATCTCACCCCTTGTGAGGTGATGTTGGATGGCCTGCACACTCGCCTGATCTCGCCCCTTGTGAGGTGATGTTGGATGGCCTGCATGTTTGCCTAATCTCACCCCTTGTGAGGTGATGTTGGATGTCCTGCATGCTCGCCTGATCTCGCCCCTTGTGATTATTTTCTCAGGAGTTTCGTCTGAAATCTGAAGCCTGCGAACATCGACCAACAACCACTGAGGCTGCTATACACCAAATAATTGCAGAAATACGCCAGAAATGATTTGCCGGGTGATACAAAACTTCAGAAATCAACTACAAATGTGTATCGCGATTAGAGGCCACCATCTGTACAATATCACTTTCAAAACCAAGTGGAAACATACTATTCCATGCACTTTCAATAAAATTTTGAATATCATTTACCATTTCTTTGTTATAAACTTTAAAATCCGGAAGGTTCTTCTGCCCCACCCACCTGTATAAAGAACTTGGATAGGTCCATTCACAGGCCGTGGTTAGACTGGGCCACCTTTCCCCTCTAAAAGGTTTTCTACAACTATATCTTTCAATGAACTTTCAATGACCTTCTCAATGAATTTTACTCTCTCGATATTTCGACTAGATACTCTAGCCATCATCAGGAATAATGACTAGATGCTCTAGCCTCCATCAGGAATAATGACTAGATGCTCTAGCCTTCATCAGGAATAATGACTAGATGCTCTAGCCTCCATCAGGAATAATGACTAGATACTCTAGCCATCATCAGGAATAATGACTAGATGCTCTAGCCTTCATCAGGAATAATGACTAGATGCTCTAGCCTTCATCAGGAATAATGACTAGATGCTCTAGCCTTCATCAGGAATAATGACTAGATGCTCTAGCCTCCATCAGGAATAATGACTAGATGCTCTAGCCTTCATCAGGAATACTGACTAGATGCTCTAGCCTTCATCAGGAATAATGACTAGATGCTCTGGCCATCATCAGGAATAATGACTAGATGCTCTAGCCTCCATCAGGAATAATGACTAGATGCTCTAGCCTCCATCAGGAATAATGACTAGATGCTCTAGCCATCATCAGGAATGACTAGATGCTCTAGCCTTCATCAGGAATAATGACTAGATGCTCTAGCCTCCATCAGGAATAATGACTAGATGCTCTAGCCTTCATCAGGAATAATGACTAGATGCTCTGGCCATCATCAGGAATAATGACTAGATGCTCTAGCCTCCATCAGGAATAATGACTAGATGCTCTAGCCATCATCAGGAATGACTAGATGCTTCAGGAATAATGACTAGATGCTCTAGCCATTATCAATAATGACAGATCCTCTAGCCTTCATAAGGAATTATGACTAGATGCTCTAGCCATCATCAGGAATAATGACTAGATGCTCTAGCCTCCATCAGGAATAATGACTAGATGCTCTAGCCTTCATCAGGAATAATGACAAGATGCTCTAGCCTTCATCAAGAATAAAGACTAGATGCTCTAGCCTTCATCAGGAATAATGACTAGATGCTCTAGCCATCAGGAATAATGACTAGATGCTCTAGCCTTCATCAGGAATAATGACTAGATGCTCTAGCCTCCATCAGGAATAATGACTAGATGCTCTAGCCATCAGGAATAATGACTAGATGCTCTAGCCATCATCAGGAATAATGACTAGATGCTCTAGCCTCCATCAGGAATAATGACTAGATGCTCTAGCCATCATCAGGAATGACTAGATGCTCTAGCCATCATCAGGAATGACTAGATGCTCTAGCCTTCATCAGGAATAATGACTAGATGCTCGAATAATGACTAGATGCTCTAGCCTTCATCAGGAATAATGACTAGATGCTCTAGCCATCATCAGGAATAATGACTAGATGCTCTAGCCTCCATCAGGAATAATGACTAGATGCTCTAGCCGCCATCAGGAATAATGACTAGATGCTCTAGCCATCATCAGGAATGACTAGATCCTCTAGCCTTCATCAGGAGAATAATGACTAGATGCTCTAGCCTTCATCAGGAATAATGACTAGATGCTCTAGCCATCATCAGGAATGACAGATCCTCTAGCCTTCATCAGGAATTATGACTAGATGCTCTAGCCTTCATCAGGAATAATGACTAGATGCTCTAGCTTCCATTAGGAATAATGACTAGATGCTCTAGCCTTCATCAGGAATAATGACTAGATGCTCTAGCCTTCATCAGGAATAATGACTAGATGCTCTAGCCTTCATCAGGAATAATGACTAGATGCTCTAGCCTTCATCAGGAATAATGACTAGATGCTCTAGCCTCCATCAGGAATAATGACTAGATGCTCTAGCCATCAGGAATAATGACTAGATGCTCTAGCCATCATCAGGAATAATGACTAGATGCTCTAGCCTCCATCAGGAATAATGACTAGATGCTCTAGCCATCATCAGGAATGACTAAATCCTCTAGCCTTCATCAGGAATAATGACTAGATGCTCTAGCCTCCATCAGGAATAATGACTAGATGCTCTAGCCATCAGGAATAATGACTAGATGCTCTAGCCATCATCAGGAATAATGACTAGATGCTCTAGCCTCCATCAGGAATAATGACTAGATGCTCTAGCCATCATCAGGAATGACTAAATCCTCTAGCCTTCATCAGGAATAATGACTAGATGCTCTAGCCATCATCAGGAATAATGACTAGATGCTCTAGCCTCCATCAAGAATAATGACTAGATGCTCTAGCCATCATCAGGAATGACTAGATCCTCTAGCCTTCATCAGGAATAATGACTAGATGCTCTAGCCTCCATCAGGAATAATGACTAGATGCTCTAGCCATCATTAGGAATAATTACTAGATGCTCTAGCCGCCATCAGGAATAATGACTAGATGCTCTAGCCATCATCAGGAATAACTAGATCCTCTAGGAATAATGACTAGATGCTCTAGCCTTCATCAGGAATAATGACTAGATGCTCTAGCCATCAGGAATAATGATTAGATGCTCTAGCCATCATCAGGAATAATGACTGGATGCTCTAGCCTCCATCAGGAATAATGACTAGATGCTCTAGCCATCATCAGGAATGACTAGATGCTCTAGCCGTCTGGAATAATTTCTGATGAAGGCTAGAGCATCTATAAATCAAAATGTTGATAGAGTAAAATTCAAGTTGATTATTGAGAAGGTCATTGTAACTACACCTTTTCCTTTGAATGGCTGACTCACTTTCAATTTTCTCCTCACAGATCTTGTGACTGGCATCATCAGAGTGAGTGAATTTGCTTTCGGGATGTAAAGGTTATTAGGACAGAGAAGGGGAAGAGGTTGTTCTCATCTGGAGAAGCTTATCTGCTGCTACTTCTCCATCTACTTCCTCCTCAAGTGTTTTGACTCTGGAAGCCTCCTACAGTGTGCTTGTGTCATGCTTCCAGTAGGAAGCCTCCTACAGTGTGCTCGTTATGCTTCCAGTAGGAAGCCTCCTACAGTGTGCTCGTTATGCTTCCAGTAGGAAGTCTCCTACAGTGTGCTTGTGTTATGCTTCCAGTAGGAAGTCTCTTACAGTGTGCTCATTATGCTTCCAGTAGGAAGCCTCCTACAGTGTGCTTGTGTTATGCTTCCCAGTAGGAAGCCTCCTACAGTGTGCTTGCTCGTTATGCTTCCAGTAGGAAGCCTCCTACAGTTTGACTATATAAAAATGTGTGATGACATCAGAAGCCTAAAATTGGATATTGATGGCAATATTCCACTGGGCAAGCTACAACCATCTACACTGACTCAGTGAAGTGTAAGGCCATGCTGATGTCGAGGAAGTGGGATCCATGTTGGCCATCTCAACTTGTCATTAGTGGTGTGTACTTACAACCTTCAAGCACTTAGGAGTGCACTCACCTTACCTGGTCTGCACACATGGGCTCGGCTAGGAAAGTGATTGGACTAGCTACAGAAGAGGATATGCCAACACCAATCAGAAGATCTGTTGGAGATGTACACTTTCCTTGTGCACCCACACCTCTTGCATCCACAGGGGGTGTGAAGAATTCCATTTGGGATCGATGGAGAGTTTGAGTACCAAAGTGCATAGACAAAAGGACTACCTTAACCATCCTCTCTCTCTCCTCCTCCTGCCCACCTGCTCCCAGATGAGGTTACTAACCTTCTCTCAAACACTCCATTGGACAAATCAAACTAGCCCAGATATTATCTCTGCTAAAATAGTGAAATCAACTGCTCACTCCATAACTGCTCTCTCTTTCTGTCGTCTTTAATTCCACCTGCTGATTGCTCCTGTCCCCAAGATATCTCCTCCCTCATCCTCATCCAGCAATTATCATCCCATCTCTGTTCGCTGAGCTGCCAGTGCGCTGGTTTCTATTTGTTGCTCACTCACTTGGTGATATATGAGCTGCCAGTGCACTGGTTTCTATTTGTTGCTCACTCACTTGATGACACATGAGCTGCCAGTGCGCTGGTTTTTACCTCTATTTGTTGCGTCACAGGTGACAGTCATTTTTCCTTTTTTTTTACGGGCTATAGAAAATAGCATCCCTACAGGAGAATGGTTACTGCAGCTCTATAATATGACCCTAGTGCATTCTAATATGACTCTCATCTGGGTTTGAGCCCACCTCTTTGCCCCTCACTCAGGGCTTGAGCCCACCTTCAATGATGGGGTGGATAAAGGTGCTGCGGTGAGGAAGATGATGAAAAAGGAACCTTTTACTCATTAAGAAGCTTCTAGAATTAAAGAAGGAATGGCTGAGTATGGAGATGAGAATGAAGAGTGTTAGGATTACTGAAGAGCAGTGGATAAATGATGCTGGATGACTGATTACTGCAGCAGGCAAGGAGAGAGGATAGGTGCAGGACTGGTTAGTGGATCTCAGTGTCCATTGAAGTGTACTATACATGCACATTGCTGCTGGAGGTGAGGACTGATAGAGCACATAACAGAAAGCACAGAGATGGGTTGCATCTGGAACGCTGGGATGGGTACAAGTTGTCATGACAGTCTCACACCTTAGTACAAGTGTTATCATGACAGTCTCATACCTTACAAGTATTGTCATGACAGTCTCATACCTTACAAGTGTTGTCATGACAGTCTCACACCTTACAAGTGTTGTCATGACAGTCACACCCGGTGGTTTGAATTTAGTTTGTTTGGTGTAACTTGTTTAATTAACAAAACTTGTTAACTAGGTAATTTGTCCCATCTAGGGGTCATGTGCAAATGCTCGTAGTTGAATGGAAACGAGTGCCAGCCTCACATGTTTACTGAGTAGGCTTCTAAATGCTACCTTATCTCTTTCTATGGTCTTCAGGACCATTCACTTCATCACTTGAAAAGCATGCAACTGGTAGGTTGGGTTTGGTAAGACAGAGTTAGGAGAGACGAATATGTACGTCCATGTATAATAATGTGATATTCTATTTATTTCCCACAGTAGAACTTCTGCACACATGACAATTGAGAGTGGCAGGCCATCCACCAGTGCTGCTCTTTTACAAGTTGGTGACGGACATGATAGATCTAGTACACCGAGACTATCCCTCAAAGGAGCCATACCCATATCACATAGACATACCCAGTTCGATCAAGAGTGTAAGGTTGTCAAAAGCCTTGTACTACTAAGGAGAAACTGGCATAAGATTGAGGAGTACTGGGAAGCATGACACAAGCACACTGTAGGAGGCTTCCTACTGGGAAGCATAATGAGCACACTGTTGGAGGCTTCCTACTGGGAAGCATAACACAAGCACACTGTAGGAGGCTTCCTACTGGAAGCATAACGAGCACACTGTAGGAGGCTTCCTACTGGGAAGCATAATGAGCACACTGTAGGAGGCTTCCTACTGGGAAGCATAACACTAGTCCAAGTGCCGATGCATGGGTACAGACCACACCCAACTAGCTTGTCAACAAGGACCTTATGAGGAACTGAGTGAAAGGCTTTGCTTGAGGTTAAAAAAACAAGATCGAGCATTTTGATCCACCCATGTGTAACTTATAGGAGAGCAATGGCAGTGAAACTTCCTGATAGAGAACCACATTGCTCATTGGATAATGAATATTCCTCCAAATGATATGTGATACAAATACTCTCTAGTAGTTGCTTGCTCTTGGGGAAAAAACAGGATTGTGTTTGCAACATTGATTGTGGCTGCCTGATTTAGGAGTTGGGACGCCTGATGAGGCTTTCCAGGAGTGTGGGAATCTTTGACTAATAGATGAGCTGAAAAGTTTAGTAAGAAAGGCGCAAGATGGTGTAGAGATATCTAGAGCATATTTTAAGTAATTCCATCAGGTTTACAATTAGTGATTCAATTACGTAGTGATATCTCTCATTCTCTCTGCAAAGTAGGTCATCATGCACACGTTGCAATAGATCTCAGCTACATTATTGGCAAGCAACATTATTGGCCGTCAACATTATTTGCTAGCAACATTATTGGCCAGCAACATTATTGGCAAGCAACATTATTGGCCAGCAACATTATTGGCCGGCAACATTATTGGCCAGCAGCATTATTGGCCATCAACATTATTGGCCGGCAGCATTATTGGCCAGCAACATTATTGGCTGGCAACATTATTGTCCAGCAGCCTTATTGGCAAGCAACATTATTGGCCGGCAGCATTATTGGCCAGCAACATTATTGGCTGGCAACATTATTGTCCAGCAGCATTATGTTGCAAGCAACATTATTGGCCAGCAGCATTATTGGCAAGCAATATTATTGGCCGGCAACATTATTGGCCAGCAACATTATTGGCCAGCAACATTATTGGCCGGCAACATTATTGGCTGGCAGCATTATTGGCCGGCAGCATTATTGGCCAGCAACATTATTGGCCAGCAACATTATTGGCAAGCAACATTATTGACCAGCAACATTATTAGCTGGTAGCATTATTGGCCAGCAACATTATTGGCCAGCAGCATTATTGGCCGGCAACATTATTGGCCAGCAACATTATTGGCCAGCAACATTATTGGCAAGTTGGCCGGCAACATTATTGGCCGGCAACATTATTGGCCAGCAGCATTATTGGCCATCAACATTATTGGCCGGCAGCATTATTGGCCAGCAACATTATTGGCTGGCAACATTATTGTCCAGCAGCCTTATTGGCAAGCAACATTATTGGCCGGCAGCATTATTGGCCAGCAACATTATTGGATGGCAACATTATTGTCCAGCAGCATTATTGGCAAGCAACATTATTGGCCAGCAGCATTATTGGCAAGCAATATTATTGGCCGGCAACATTATTGGCCGGCAGCATTATGGGCCGGCAACATTATTGGCCAGCAACATTATTGGCCGGCAACATTATTGGCAAGTTGGCCGGCAACATTATTGGCCGGCAACATTATTGGCCAGCAGCATTATTGGCCATCAACATTATTGGCCGGCAGCATTATTGGCCAGCAACATTATTGGCTGGCAACATTATTGTCCAGCAGCCTTATTGGCAAGCAATATTATTGGCCGGCAACATTATTGGCCGGCAGCATTATTGGCCGGCAAGATTATTGGCCAGCAACATTATTGGCCGGCAACATTATTGGCCGGCAACATTATTGGCTGGCAGCATTATTGGCCGGCAGCATTATTGGCCAGCAACATTATTGGCCAGCAACATTATTGGCAAGCAACATTATTGATCAGCAACATTATTAGCTGGTAGCATTATTGGCCAGCAACATTATTGCATTATTGGCCAGCAACATTATTGGCCAGCAACATTATTGGCCGGCAACATTATTGGCCGGCAACATTATTGGCCGGCAATATTATTGGCAAGCAACATTATTGGCCAGCAACATTATTGGCCGGCAACATTATTGGCCGGCAGCATTATTGGCAAGCAACATTATTGTCCAGCAGCATTATTGGCCGGCAACATTATTGGCCAGCAACATTATTGGCCGGCAACATTATTGGCCGGCAACATTATTGGCTGGCAGCATTATTGGCCGGCAGCATTATTGGCCAGCAACATTATTGGCCAGCAACATTATTGGCAAGCAACATTATTGATCAGCAACATTATTAGCTGGTAGCATTATTGGCCAGCAACATTATTGCATTATTGGCCAGCAACATTATTGGCCAGCAACATTATTGGCCGGCAACATTATTGGCCGGCAACATTATTGACCGGCAATATTATTGGCAAGCAACATTATTGGCCAGCAACATTATTGGCCGGCAACATTATTGGCCGGCAGCATTATTGGCAAGCAACATTATTGTCCAGCAGCATTATTGGCCGGCAACATTATTGGCCAGCAGCATTATTGGCAAGCAACATTATTGTCCAGCAACATTATTGGCCAGTAACGTTATTGGCAAGCAACATTATTGGTTTCCTGGACGCCTGAAGACATTAGAGCATTCCTTCATCGTGTTGACTTTATCCACGTCTGCCTCGGAGTGACCAGCTTATGAAACTGGCGGGGTTGGGATAAAGCACTCGGCTGCTGCTGGTGCTCTCAATGATTTTAGTTCCTTGCACTTTATATAGCTGTTAAAATAAAAGGCATTTGCATTTTAACACTTCATTTCAAAGTTACTTGCAATCCAGTGATGAATCCAGTGATGAATCTGCCTTCCACTATGTTTTGCAATCCACCACTGGAAGCATGACATAAGCACACTGTAGGAGGCTTCCTACTGGAAGCATAATGAGCACACTGTCTGTAGGAGGCTTCCTACTGGAAGCATAACGAGCACACTGTCTGTTGGAGGCTTCCTACTGGGAAGCATGACACAAGCACACTGTCAGAGGCTTCCTACTGGGAAGCATAACACTAGTCCAAGTGCCGATGCATGGGTACAGACCACACCCAACTAGCTTGTCAACAAGGACCTTATGAGGAACTGAGTGAAAGGCTTTGCTTGAGGTTAAAAAAACAAGATCGAGCATTTTGATCCACCCATGTGTAACTTATAGGAGAGCAATGGCAGTGAAAGTTCCTGATAGAGAACCACATTGCTCATTGGATAATGAATATTCCTCCAAATGATATGTGATACAAATACTCTCTAGTAGTTGCTTGCTCTTGGGAAAAAAACAGGCTTGTGTTTGCAACATTGATTGTGGCTGCCTGATTTAGGAGTTGGGACGCCTGATGAGGCTTTCCAGTAGTGTGGAAATCTTTGACTAATAGATGAGCTGAAAAGTTTAGTAAGAAAGGCGCAAGATGGTGTAGAGATATTTAGAGCATATTTTAAGTAATTCCATCAGGTTTACAATTAGTGATTCAATTACGTAGTGATATCTCTCATTCTCTCTGCAAAGTAGGTCATCATGCACACGTTGCAATGGATCTCAGCTACATTATTGGCAAGCAACATTATTGGCCGGCAACATTATTGGCCGGCAACATTATTTGCCAGCAACATTATTGGCCAGCAACATTATTGGCAAGCAACATTATTGGCCAGCAACATTATTGGCCGGCAACATTATTGGCCAGCAGCATTATTGGCCATCAACATTATTGGCCGGCAGCATTATTGGCCAGCAACATTATTGGCTGGCAACATTATTGTCCAGCAGCCTTATTGGCAAGCAACATTATTGGCCGGCAGCATTATTGGCCAGCAACATTATTGGCTGGCAACATTATTGTCCAGCAGCATTATTGGCAAGCAACATTATTGGCCAGCAGCATTATTGGCAAGCAATATTATTGGCCGGCAACATTATTGGCCGGCAGCATTATTGGCCGGCAACATTATTGGCCAGCAACATTATTGGCCAGCAACATTATTGGCCGGCAACATTATTGGCTGGCAGCCGGCAGCATTATTGGCCAGCAACATTTGCCACATCCCACAAGTTGCTTGCCATTCTTCCAGAACCATGGTTATCCATATGCTAAACTGGACATAATGATCAGGGATGATGTTGTTCTTGGCTAAACTGGAAATGATCGTTGATATTCAGCTGTTAATTCGTCCCAACATTTGTACCAGCTTGGAAAACTGTCAAGAATATACTACTCTCAGCAATTTCTCAATATTACAATCCAATCTGATCAGTGATGTGACTGCACTATGTGATCTGTGAGATTCCAAATTGATTCTTTTATTGCACCTATGCTCGCCAGACAATGCCTTGTATTCATTCAGGTGAGTTGGACATATTACCGCACAAGGTGATGTTCACCATAAAAACATACACAGGAACAGCACACATGAACAGGACACATGTCTTAATCAGCTTATTAAAAGGAATGGTATGAGAAAACAACTTAGCAGAAGGAAGAACTGGTTGCACGGGATAGTGAGAATAAACAGATCTCATAAAGTGGCTAACATGGTCAAATACGCAGTGGGTTTACTCTGAAGCCACTGCTATGAATATGCTTTGTACTGAAATCTGAAAATACTTACATGAATTCTTACTATAAAATATATTTCACAGGAATCCTTCCCAAAATAACACGTCCAGTATCCATGATTGCTCAGTTTGGCTTTATCATTCTGGAAATGATAACAACTGCATCCTGCACTGGCCGAAGAGGAGAAATGTGTGTGCATACGTGTGTGCATGCATGTGTGTGTGTGCATACGTGCATGCATGCATGTGTGTGTGTGTGCATGCATGCGTGTGTGTGTGTGCATACGTGCGTGCGTGCATGTGGGTGGGTGCATACTTGCGTGCATGTGTTTGTGTGCATACATGTGTGCATACATGTGTGTGTGTGCATACGTGCGTGCATGTGTGTGCATATGTGCATGCATGCATGTGGGTGTGTGCATACATGCGTGCATACATGTGTGTGTGCATTCATGCGTTCATGCATGTGGGTGTGTGCATACTTGCATGCATGTGGGTGTGTGCATACATGCGTGTGTGTGCATACATGCATGCATGCATGTGGGTGTGTGCATACATGTATGCATGCATGTGGGTGTGTGCATACGTGCGTGAATGCATGTGTGTGTGTGTGCATACGTGCGTGCATTCATGCGGGTGTGTGCATACTTGCGTGCATGCATGTGTGTGTGTGCATATATGTGTGCATGCATGTGCATGTGTGTGTGTGTGCATACGTGCGTGCATGCATGTGTGTGTACATGTATTACAAACTTTAACATGGTAATCCTAATGTATATATAACACTTGAGAGGAGAGAGGGGAGGAGCTTGCTGAGGGCTTGGAGAATAAATCTGGAATTAGAATCAGAAGTAACTCCAATCAGGAGACTAATCTCTGAAACAGTTTATGATCCCCTTACTATCAAACTTTAGCTCTATCTAGCAAGATAATCTAGCCAGCTAGCTATGCACCGGAAATTATTCGTGTTCAAAATTGAAATTTATTCATTGCCTTCATTGCAACTAGTGCCTGGCATCATCCCCATCGAGAAACATCCTTAGGCTCAGGTAAAGCCATCTGTCCATGTTTTTACAAGGGAAGGAGCGCCACAAAAGTATTTCATCTTTGAGATCTAGAAGCTTCAAACGCACACTAGAGCTGATACACACTACACAATGGAGTTCTTGAGAAGGCTGTGAGAAAGCCATAGCTAACCCAAGTGCCCACAACAACTTAAGTTAGCTTGAGATAAGCAACTTACTTACGTTCTTGTGGTTTTCAATACAGCTCTTCACTCTAGAGCAGGGCGTTAATTCCTGCCCCCCCCCCCCCTCACACACACACATACACACTCACTTTCAGCAAACAACTTTTTTCTAAGGGATTTTCCCACACCACTGAAAGGTACTATGAAGAAAGAAGAAAAAAAGAGCATAGTGATGAGTTTTAACACATTCATAGTTAATTAGTGCCAGCAAGTACAATACTCTCGTAATTGTAAGTGCAAATTGTTTTAGAATATTCCAGACCACATGTATTTGAATATTCTAGAAGCTAAGCAGTTCAGAGTGAATCATGGCTAAAAGACAAGCCTCCTTGTTGTCAAAGTACAGACAAGAAGGTGATGATTCAGATCAAGACCAAGAATCAGATTTGTGACCTATTTTTCAACAGTGACCAGCAATTACCCCTGCTTTTGCCCCCACCCCCCAACTTTCAGATAGAAATTACCCCCCCCCCCCCCCCCCCCCTACTCTCCCCCACCCCAACCCACCCCACCTCTGTAGAGTGTTGCAAGAAAGCTATAGCTACAGACCACAGCTGTGTTAGCAGCTGCACTGGTCTGGGCTACCCCAAAGAGAAAGTTGACTGATGACACTACAATGCTAGCCGCTAGAGGCCTACTGTAGCATTATGTGACTATGGAGGAATAGTTGCCAGATTTTGTGCATATGTGGATACTAAGATTATAGCTACGTGCACCGCTACAGATTCCGATATTTTTTCAGGACAACAGCTAGCTCTCTGTAACCGTCGCAGAGCCAGCGTTAAACAGGGCACAGTATCTTAGTACAGTTATTATTTCAGCATACCAGCAATCATACATACAGTATCCAAAAACACGGCATTATATAGAAATTATTACATGAGTTGTTAATCAGTGATTGGTCAGATGACCCGACTGTCCAGCATCCCTTATATGGGCATCTAGAAGAGATATAATAACAACAACAATCCAAAGGTCAGATAATGAGTTAGTAATTAACACTGTTACATCTCAATGAACTCTCAGTTGACATAATAACATTACAATAATCAACTTCTAATTGTATTCACTCAACGTTTCAACTAGATGCTCTAGCCTTCATCAGGAAAAACGTCGAGTGAATACAATTTGAAGTTGATTATTGAGAAGGTGATTATAACAGGCTGTTTATTTTCCAGAATGGAAAAAGAAAATAGACTTCGAAGAAAATGAGAGATAGAGAGAAAAGTCGAAGTGTCCTTCTGGAACAGCTGAACAAAGAAATGAGATGGGCAATAAAAAATATTAAAAAAGAGCGAGCAACAGAATTTTTTTTTAAGGTGCGAGAAACACGGCAGCTCTCGAGAGCAGCTTCCTCAGGCTCAGGTGAGGTGCCATTCTGACGTAGCCACTCTATTCATAAACACACTCGAGCTATGGACATGTTTTCTAAAATGGAAATGATCGTTTAAGGTCAATGTTGAGCTGATACTCCTTGAAAACTGTAAGGAATATACTGCTCTTAGCTACTTCTCCATATTACCAACCAAAACATGATGACATTAATAATGTGCAGATCAGTGTGAGCCCTGGCCCTAGCACTAGCCCTCAACCCTAGCTAATCCAATGGAGATAAGTTTAATGTAGAAGGCTTGGCTGGTCCAACCTGTTCTACCCAATAGGTTTGTACGCTACCTACCCAAACAGCTGTTTGTGCTATGTATACAAGTTTTGAGATAATGTGACGACAACCATACTGGGCCATGTGACGATAACCAGTTATACTAGGCCCATGTGAAGACAACCATACTGGGCCATGTGACGATAACCAGTTATACTAGGCCCATGTGACGACAACCAGTTAGATGAAATTTTATTGTGGGGGGTAGGGCTAAAGGGCTAAACCATAAAATATTTTGTTCTATTACTCTTAGCTCTTAGCTGGCATAATATGCTTTAAGAAATCAGTAGAAGTGAACCTTTCAACGGAAATATATCAGGGAAAATAACACAACTCATCCGCACTCGCTGGCAGCGCGTCCACACCCGCTGGCCGCGCGTCCACACCCGCTGGCCGCGCGTCCACACCTGCTGGCAACGCATCCACACTCGCTGGCAATGCATCCAGACTTACTGGCAATGTATCCACACTCACTGGCAGCACTTCATGAATTGTTCAAATAACAGCACAGCAATCTGACAAACAAAGACGGGCATGACTTGATAATAAGGTAAGGTGGGGAGTGGGTGCTGATGGTGTGCCTCTAAGTGGGTGCATGTAGATGTGAACAAGTGCTGATGGGTGGCTCTAAGTGGGTGCATGTAGATGTGAACAAGTGCTGGTGGGTGCCTCTAAGTGGGTGCATGTAGATGTGAACAAGTGCTGATGGTGTGTATGATAACTGCATGAATGATCGAATTTATTTAGGAGTTAACTAGCGCACATGAATTCGAGTGCCTAGTCATTTATAGTCGAGCAAGTTTGTATCTGGCTGAGATGAGGTATTCAACTCTATGGACAGGACTAGGCAGGGGGTAGGAGTTAGTGGTTCTAAGGAAGACAACATGCAGAACAGGTATATACTAGAGGTTGAATACTAGAGGTTGAAGAGGGAATATCTATTGGAAGCCTCAGGAAAAGGTGGGCTTGTGTAAGGTGTTAACCCACTCTTGACTTGTCACTTGGTCGCTGTCAATGTCCAGGGTGGGTGCTTCATACTTCTTAATTAATGTGAATAACATCATGATGCACCTTTATTTCTTTGTGGTTCACACCTGACTGGATCAAGGACCACCTCTCTTTTGTCAGAACTAATGGTTGGCACGTTTAACCTGGTCATGTCCTGTTCGATGGAGATGGGTTGGGACAGTGAACTTCATATGCTGTTCAATGCTGCCGGTGTGCGCTGATCTTGTAAATTTCACCAGGATTGGGCTTGGATACTTCCCTTTCTAGTTGTATTTCCCAAGCCTGAAAAGATCCTCGATAGATTAAGACTGAATAGAGTTGTGTAATGATGATAAAATGGAAATGTCAATCAGATTCTTGGCAGGTCTGTGTGGGTGTTCCCTTTTGGCATTCTTCAATACCAAATTTGACTACATTCAATTTTCTCTCAGAGGCAGAGCGGAAGAGGACACTCTCCACAGTTGGTTGAAGAAGGAGAAGGTTCATCTTGTTGTAAGAGCAGCACACCATGCGTTGCCTTGTTCTCGGAGGTAATTTCAGCATTTCACTTTCTAGGTTGGGTACCGTGGGCTTGAGACTGAGCCATAGCCTCTACCCTTGCTTCCACAGCTAGTAGGGCATTCTTGCTTGAGACCGAGCGATAACCTCTACCCTTGCTTCAACAGCTTGCAGGGCATCCTTCAGATGGTTATCTCCTTTTCATGCCTCCCAAGGCGAGATACAGGGCAAGTGAAGGGAGCTCTTCTTGACTGACACTACATCAAGTACGGCTTTACTTAGACCAGACTTCTATGAAGCCATGAGTTGCATTCTCCATTACACTGTATAGATTTCTGGCCATTCTTTGTGCTTGAGGCATCCTCCTCTCAGGTTCCACATGGTAGCATTCCTTTTCTTCAGTCGCATTTTGTTAACTCTGCTAGGTTTGCTTGTCAGACTGGTCTGGCTCCACCTCTAGGTCGGCAGCCTCTTACGCCCGATCCCTTACCGACTCTCTGTATAATTCCAACGATCCCAACAAAGAAGCTCAACGACAGGTACACCCGATGGTGGGGAGATAGTCGTCATAATCTAGCTAGAGAATTCTAAGCAGCTCCTATTGTAGTTGCTCGAGTGCTGTGAGAAAACTATAAACCTCAGCTATATCCTTGGGCATAGAGTCGGACTCAGCAACTGGACAACTCCAGCCATGCATCTGCCCTGCATCTTGATTGAAGCACTGATCCCTCGGTGTGAGATGGATGTGAAGCGCTCCTTTTGTGAGCAACTCTCTCGATTTGCTGGCTCTATCGATCATCGAGGTCTCTTCCCACAATATTGGATGGTGTTGGTTCCATACGAGCAGTGCAGGAAGCAGTCATCATTGTTTCCAGTATACTGATGAAGCCAAACTGAGCATGCATGGCCAACTACTGGGCCAGCAATGTGCACCGAGAGAGGCCTGCTGGTTATGTTGGGAAAGATTCCCTGGGAAATGATCATTTTACCACAATCTAAAATCTTCTGTATAATACACATCTCTCTTCAGATTTCAGTGCAAATGGATCGTCATAATTGAGGCTTTCCCACTACTTATTGCTTCTTCATAAGGTAGTTCTCTTTTCTGCTTAGACAGGCCACTCTTGCAGCCCGCTTCCTCTGTGGCTACCAATCCTGTTGTTTCATTCCTTCTCTTCACTAATGATGACCATCCCCTACCACCGGCATTATTTAAGACGGCTTCCATTCATATTATTTTTACGGGTGAACGTACAGTGAATACATACACACATACATCCCCTATCTGGCAATAGCAAGTTTTTCCTTCAGCTCGACTGTGAAGGTTCACTTTACTCACCAACTCCTGTGCAAACCTTGCTAATCCTAGCTATGCTCACCAACTCCTGTGCAAACCTTGCTAATCCCAGCTATGCTCACCAACTCCTGTGCAAACCTTGCTAATCCTAGCTATACTCACCAACTCCTGTGCAAACCTTGCTAATCCCAGCTATGCTCACCAACTCCTGTGCAAACCTTGCTAATCCTAGCTATACTCACCAACTCCTGTGCAAACCTTGCTAATCCCAGCTATGCTCACCAACTCCTGTGCAAACCTTGCTAATCCTAGCTATGCTCACCAACTCCTGTGCAAACCTTGCTAATCCTAGCTATACTCACCAACTCCTGTGCAAACCTTGCTAATCCTAGCTATGCTCACCAACTCCTGTGCAAACCTTGCTAATCCTAGCTATACTCACCAACTCCTGTGCAAACCTTGCTAATCCTAGCTAAACTCACCAACTCCTGTGCAAACCTTGCTAATCCTAGCTATGCTCACCAACTCCTGTGCAAACCTTGCTAATGCCAGCTATGCTCACCAACTCCTGTGCAAACCTTGCTAATCCTAGCTATACTCACCAACTCCTGTGCAAACCTTGCTAATCCTAGCTATACTCACCAACTCCTGTGCAAACCTTGCTAATCCTAGCTATGCTCACCAACTCCTGTGCAAACCTTGCTAATCCCAGCTATGCTCACCAGCTCCTGTGCAAACCTTGCTAATGCCAGCTATGCTCACCAATTCCTGTGCAAACCTTGCTAATGCCAGCTATGCTCACCAACTCCTGTGCAAACCTTGCTAATGCCAGCTATGCTCACCAATTCCTGTGCAAACCTTGCTAATCCTAGCTATACTCACCAACTCCTGTGCAAACCTTGCTAATCCTAGCTATGCTCACCAACTCCTGTGCAAACCTTGCTAATCCTAGCTATACTCACCAACTCCTGTGCAAACCTTGCTAATCCTAGCTATGCTCACCAACTCCTGTGCAAACCTTGCTAATCCTAGCTATACTCACCAACTCCTGTGCAAACCTTGCTAATCACAATAAGAGTGTTCAGATGTTGAATTTGTTCCGATTGCTCAAACTGTATTTATTTGTATGTATCACTGTTGTAATAATTTACATAGCACTGCACGTGTATATATATACATGTCACTAAGTGTAGTACACTAAACTATTCAGAAATATTCTTCTGAGTAAGTAATGGTGGACGAGTCTGTGCTTACAGTACATTGTACTGTGGGCGGGCTTTTAAAGTGAACACTGCATTGTAAATTTGACCCATAAAATATATATCATTTACTTGTGAGCCCAGTATTCTCTAACTGACATGGGCTCAGTATTCTCTAACTGACATGGGCCCAGTATTCTCTAACTGACATGAGCCTAGTATACTGACATGGGCCCAGTATTCTCTAACTGACATGGGCCCAGTATTATCCAACTGACATGGGCCTAGTATTCTCTAACTGACATGGACCCAGTATTCTCTAACTGACATGGGCCCAGTATTATCTAATTGGTTGCACCCATGTGATACCATAAGTGTTCTGGCACACGTCACTACTGCTGACACCATGGCAACCAAACATGAGTGGGCAATATATAGAGCGGGTATAAGTATTATAGCCCATGTGTTTGTAGTGCCCCAGGAGTTGTACTCGCTAGCATATCCAAGTGAGCATTATTATGCAATACTAACTTACTCAGTGACGATTTAGATCACAATCAAGAAATGCAACACTGAAATATATATATGGCATGTAATGTGTGGGTGCGTATCAACATTATAAAACAACACTCTTGACAAATACTGCACGCAGCATAGCTTTAGTTATCTAGTACGTAGTAAACTACACATAATCTCACAACATAACACAGTGTAACACAGTATGTGTATGCATGATTGTATTAGACAACATTAGAAACACAGCAATGATAATTCTGTAGACAACCACCCGACAACAGCTTCCTCCCCCCCTCCAAATCGGTGAGTGAGTGGGGGGTGGGTCTAGCTTGAGCATACGGGTAGCACAGAGGGAGGGGTCAAGGAGACGTTAGCACTCCGTCATTCTGGTGGGGGGGCGTGGACAGAACTCAGTGAGTCGACAAGGCAGCCGGTCAGAATCCTGTTTGTAGTGACCAAGGAGCTCGTCAATGGAAGAAAACCCAGGGCCATCATCTATTCGATACATCACCATGCCATTGGAATACTCCATCTACAGATGGGAGGAGTGTAAGAAATAGTGCATGTGTGCATGCGTGTGTAAGGTGAGAGTTCATGAGCTACAAAAAATTCATGAGTCATCAAAGCCCTCGTTTTGAAAGCAGTGGTGGGTACAGAGTGCAACTTAAACCTTCCCATTATTGGATTACTGGGGATTACTGGGGAATGAGTAACCATAGAGGGAGTTATGGAGTGGAACAGTTTCAGTTGAACTTCTATAATCGAGTTAGAAAGTCACAAAAGTCCCTAGTAACGGAAACCATACATGTCCCATGTAAATAAATGTATATAGTTAATAAATATTGTGGTCACCTTTTGTGTGACCACTCCCCTGACCGCAATACAAATGTCACTATTAGAATGTTTGCAGGCAATGGAGCATCAGATGCATTCAGCAATCATTTGCTTGTATGCAGGACTATAAGTAGGTAAGGTGTAGCAGGCAGAGAAAGCACAGTACTGGGTCAACTCCTCCATCCATGCAGTAAGTTTGTGTATGTCCACACACAACACAACATTGGAATGTTGCAATAGCTTTCCCAACAATCAACTTTAAATTTACAGACTCTTGCGACGTTTCAGCCGATGTTCTCACTTTGTTCCTGATGTCCTCACTTTATTCCTGATGTCCTCACTTTATTCCTGATGTCCTCACTTTATTCCTGAAGAAGGCTAGAGCATTTAGACAAACGTCGTGAGAGTAAATGTCATCGAAAGTCGTTGTAATTCAGAGGGTTTGTGGCGAGTGTGTGTTATTGAGATTTATATGCCCGAGTCCTGCTTCAACAAAACATTGACCACACCTTACACGTTGCCACTGTGTAGCACACGTACAATCTTTACGTACATACATATGGTCCTGTTTATAATCCTGAATATTATATAATTGTGTTGTGTGAGGGAGGAGATGGAGAGTGTGGAGGAAGAGGTGAGGTCCTCCAGCATCCGCCATCAAGTCCAGGAACAGGTTTAATCAGTGTACCTGGGAAGCTATGTATAGCTATAGACGGTTGCCATGTTTTATGTGGGGGGATACAGCTGCTGCTTGGGGCAACTAACGGGCAATACTAGAGCAGGTCCCATTCACAAACCTGAGAAGTCATCATCATCCATGTCTTCCTTGTCAGAGACGTAGCCACACTTACTGCTATAGCACCACGCTAATCCACCCATGTTCCAATGCTGGTAAGCATGGACCCCACAATCTTCCTCCTCACTAGTGCCATGACTTCTGCTCGACTGACATGTAGAGGCCTCCTCATTTCTTAGGTCGTGAAAACTGTGAACAGTTCTTGTTTCAAGATTTCCCCCCTACTTGCCAGGAAAGATTCCCCCTAGTTAATGGCACACGTGAAAATAACTGCAGAAATAAAGCAGAAATACGCTCCCTAGCTAGCCTAGTTAGTGGCTGTGGGCCATCCCTCACTAGCTAGCCTGGTTAGTGGCTCCATCCCTAGCTAGCCTGGTTAGTGGCTGTGGGCCATCCCTCACTAGCTAGCCTGGTTAGTGGCTATGGGCCATCCCTCCCTAGCTAGCCTGGTTAGTGGCTGTGGGTCATCCCAGGCTGTGGGCCATCCTACATAGCTAGCCTGGTTAGTGGCTGTGGGCCATCCCTCCCTAGCTAGCCTGGTTAGTGGCTGTGGGCCATCCCTCCCTAGCTAGCCTGGTTAGTGGCTGTGGGCCATCCTACATAGCTAGCCTGGTTAGTGGCTGTGGGCCATCCTACATAGCTAGCCTGGTTAGTGGATGTGGGCCATCCCTCCCAGGCTAGCTTGGTTAGTGGCTGTGGGGGGCCATCCCTCCCTAGCTAGCCTGGTTAGTGGCTGTGGGCCATCCCTCCCTGGCTAGCCTTGGTTACCTGAGTAGTTCAAATGGCTCCTATTCTTGGTTCCCATACTTGGCCAAACATCAACCACATTATAACACTCCTCTATGGATTCTATTTAAGGTTACAATGGACTATGTATAGCAACAAACTAACATCCTCTATGGATTCTACTTAGTCTTTAAAGTACAATAGACGATGTATTTACATAGTGGACCAGATATGACAGCCCAGACTGGCAGCTTGGGCCCAGCATAAACATGATGGTTATATCGGTTTTCTGGGTGATTGTATAACACTACACCAGGTACTGCAGAAAGATGCCCCATAACGACATTGAAAAGACGACAGGACCATACCAGGGTTAGGATACCAGGGTTAGGATACTGGGGTTAGGATACCGGGGTTAGGATACTGGGGTTAGGATACTGGGGTTAGGATACCAGCGTTAAGATACCAGGGTTAGGATACCAGGGTTAGGATACCAGGGTTAGGATACCAGGGTTAGGATACCAGGGTTAGGATACCAGGGTTAGGTTACCAGGGTGGTTAGGTTACCAGGGTGGTTAGGATACCAGGGTTAGGATACCAGGGTTAGGATACCAGGGTTAGGATACCAGGGTTAGGATACCAGGGTTAAGATACCAGGGTTAGGATACCAGGGTTAGGATACCAGGGTTAGGATACCAGGGTTAGGATACCAGGGTTAGGATACCAGGGTTAGGATACCAGGGTTAGGATACCAGGGTTAAGATACCAGGGTTAAGATACCAGGGTTAGGATACCAGGGTTAGGATACCAGGGTTAGGATACCAGGGTTAGGATACCGGGGATAGGATACCAGGGTTAGGATACCAGGGTTAGGATACCAGGGTTAGGATACCAGGGTTAGGATACCGGGGTTAGGATACCAGGGTTAAGAGACATATTTAGCAGGGAGGACAGAGCGCTACTTGTACTGTAGATATGTTGTGTCTTCGCCAGAGGCCTCATGCCTGTCTTCGTCGGCTTTCCACCTCCATTGAGGCAGGAGAGATCATGACACACACTCAGCATACACTCACACTGACACACACTCACACTGACACACACTCAGAATACACTCAGCACTGACACACACTCACACTGACACACACTCAGCACTGACACACACTCACACTGACACACTCAGCACTGACACACACTCAGCACTGACACACTCAGCATACACTCACACTGACACACACTCACACTGACACACTCAGCACTGACACACACTCACACACACACTCACACTGACACACACTCAGCACTGACACACACTCACACTGACACACACTCAGCATACACTCACACTGACACACACTCAGCATACACTCAGCACTGACACACACTCACACTGACACACTCAGCACTGACACACACTCACACACACTCACACTGACACACACTCAGCACTGACACACTCACACACACACTCACACTGACACACACTCAGCACTGACACACTCAGCATACACTCACACTGACACACACTGACACACACTCAGCATACACTCAGCACTGACACACACTCACACTGACACACACTCAGCATACACTCACACTGACACACACTCACACTGACACACACTCACACACACTCACTCACACTGACACACACTCACACTGACACACACTCAGCACTGACACACACTCACACTCAGCACTGACACACACTCACACTCAGCACTGACACACACTCACACTGACACACACTCAGCACTGACACACTCACACTGACACACACTCAGCACTGACACACACTCAGCACTGACACACTCACACACACTCAGCACTGACACACACTCACACTGACACACAAACTCGGCCCAGACAAACACACAACTGGCTGCTGAATTCTTACGAGCAGAGTTATATTTCAAAGCCTCTGTAGTTTACAGCTGCTTCTATTTAATCTAGACTCTATTGAGCCTGGTTAGTATTGAGCCTGGTTAGTATTGAGCCTGGTTAGTGTTGAGCCTGGTTAGTGTTGAGCCTGGTTAGTGTTGAGCCTGGTTAGTGTTGAGCCTGGTTAGTGTTGAGCCTGGTTAGTGTTGAGCCTGGTTAGTGTTGAGCCTGGTTAGTGTTGAGCCTGGTTAGTGTTGAGCCTGGTTAGTGTTGAGCCTGGTTAGTATTGAGCCTGGTTAGTATTGAGCCTGGTTATACTGAGCCTGGTTAGTGCTGAGCCTGGTTAGTACTGAGCCTGGTTAGCACTGAGCCTGGTTAGTGCTGAGCCTGGTTAGCACTGAGCCTGGTTAGTGCTGAGCCTGGTTAGTATTGAGCCTGGTTAGTACTGAGCCTGGTTAGTACTGAGCCTGGTTAGTACTGAGCCTGGTTAGTGTTGAGCCTGGTTAGTACTGAGCCTGGTTAGTACTGAGCCTGGTTAGTGTTGAGCCTGGTTAGTATTGAGCCTGGTTAGTATTGAGCCTGGTTAGTGCTGAGCCTGGTTAGTACTGAGCCTGGTTAGTACTGAGCCTGGTTAGTACTGAGCCTGGTTAGCACTGAGCCTGGTTAGTACTGAGCCTGGTTAGTACTGAGCCTGGTTAGTGCTGAGCCTGGTTAGTGCTGAGCCTGGTTAGCACTGAGCCTGGTTAGTACTGAGCCTGGTGTACTGAGCCTGGTTAGTACTGAGCCTGGTTAGTATTGAGCCTGGTTAGTATTGAGCCTGGTTAGTATTGAGCCTGGTTAGTATTGAGCCTGGTTAGTACTGAGCCTGGTTAGTAACTGAGCCAGGTTAGTACTGAGCCTGGTTAGTACTGAGCCTGGTTAGTATTGAGCCTGGTTAGTACTGAGCCTGGTTAGTATTGAGCCTGGTTAGTATTGAGCCTGGTTAATATTGAGCCTGGTTAGTACTGAGCCTGGTTAGTACTGAGCCTGGTTAGTATTGAGCCAGGTTAGTACTGAGCCTGGTTAGTACTGAGCCTGGTTAGTATTGAGCCTGGTTAGTACTGAGCCTGGTTAGTATTGAGCCTGGTTAGTATTGAGCCTGGTTAGTATTGAGCCTGGTTAATATTGAGCCTGGTTAGTACTGAGCCTGGTTAGTACTGAGCCTGGTTAGTACTGAGCCTGGTTAGTACTGAGCCTGGTTAGTACTGAGCCTGGTTAGTATTGAGCCTGGTTAGTATTGAGCCTGGTTAGTACTGAGCCTGGTTAGTACTGAGCCTGGTTAGTACTGAGCCTGGTTAGTATTGAGCCTGGTTAGTATTGAGCCTGGTTAGTATTGAGCCTGGTTAATATTGAGCCTGGTTAGTACTGAGCCTGGTTAGTACTGAGCCTGGTTAGTACTGAGCCTGGTTAGTACTGAGCCTGGTTAGTACTGAGCCTGGTTAGTATTGAGCCTGGTTAGTACTGAGCCTGGTTAGTATTGAGCCTGGTTAGTATTGAGCCTGGTTAGTACTGAGCCTGGTTAGTGTTGAGCCTGGTTAGTACTGAGCCTGGTTAGTGTTGAGCCTGGTTAGTACTGAGCCTGGTTAGTACTGAGCCTGGTTAGTACTGAGCCTGGTTAGTACTGAGCCTGGTTAGTACTGAGCCTGGTTAGTACTGAGCCTGGTTAGTATTGAGCCTGGTTAGTACTGAGCCTGGTTAGTCAACCAGGCTTTGACCGATGCCTATATATAACCATACAAGCTGGGTTAGAATCCAGGTTAAAGTTCATGTATGTAAGCATGGCTTTAGTTCTTAACCTAAGCACAGAATGTCAGTAGTCATTTCATAATACAGTAGCTCACGTATTAAGGGAGGGGCTTACTGGCAGGATCTGGAAGTTCTTGGAGGTGTACTTGGCGTACATAGTCAGCACGAAGGAGTTGACCACAGTCGTACTGTCTCGCACCAAGTATGAGCTGCAATACATTCAGCAGAGCATGTGTGAGGCAATACATTCAGCAGAGCATGTGTGAGGCAATACATTCAGCAGAGCATGTGTGAGGCAATACATTCAGCAGAGCATGTGTGAGGCAATACATTCAGCAGAGCATGTGTGAGGCAATACATTCAGCAGAGCATGTGTGAGGCAATACATTCAGCAGAGCATGTGTGAGGCAATACATTCAGCAGAGCATGTGTGAAGCAATACATTCAACAGAGCATGTGTGAGGCACTACATTCAGCAGAGCATGTGTGAGGCAATACATTCAACAGAGCAATAGGATCATGCCAAGTTAAATTCTCAGGTACATGTACAAGGGTCACCTGGGCACTTATAAGCTCACACTGGCCAACACTGTCTGTGTATAAGCTTATAAGCACATGCTCTTATAAGCTCACACTGGCCAACACTGTCTGTGTATAAGCTTATAAGCACATGCTCTTATAAGCTCACACTGGCCAACCCTGTCTGTGTATAAGCTTATAAGCACATGCTCTTATAAGCTCACACTGGCCAACTCTGTCTGTGTATAAGCTTATAAGCACATGCTCTTATAAGCTCACACTGGCCAACACTGTCTGTGTATAAGCTTATAAGCACATGCTCTTATAAGCTCACAGGCCAACACTGTCTGTGTATAAGCTTATAAGCACATGCTCTTATAAGCTCACACTGGCCAACACTGTCTGTGTATAAGCTTATAAGCACATGCTCTTATAAGCTCACACTGGCCAACTCTGTCTGTGTATAAGCTTATAAGCACATGCTCTTATAAGCTCACACTGGCCAACTCTGTCTGTGTATAAGCTTATAAGCACATGCTCTTATAAGCTCACACTGGCCAACACTGTCTGTGTATAAGCTTATAAGCACATGCTCTTATAAGCTCACACTGGCCAACTCTGTCTGTGTATAAGCTTATAAGCACATGCTCTTATAAGCTCACACAAGCTCACACTGGCCAACACTGTCTGTGTATAAGCTTATAAGCACATGCTCTTATAAGCTCACACTGGCCAACACTGTCTGTGTATAAGCTTATAAGCACATGCTCTTATAAGCTCACACTGGCCAACTCTGTCTGTGTATAAGCTTATAAGCACATGCTCTTATAAGCTCACACTGGCCAACACTGTCTGTGTATAAGCTTATAAGCACATTCTCTTATAAGCTCACACTGGCCAACACTGTCTGTGTATAAGCTTATAAGCACATGCTCTTATAAGCTCACACTGGCCAACACTGTCTGTGTATAAGCTTATAAGCACATGCTCTTATAAGCTCACACTGGCCAACACTGTCTGTGTATAAGCTTATAAGCACATGCTCTTATAAGCTCACACTGGCCAACACTGTCTGTGCATAAGCTTATAAGCACATGCTCTTATAAGCTCACACTGGCCAACACTGTCTGTGTATAAGCTTATAAGCACATGCTCTTATAAGCTCACACTGGCCAACTCTGTCTGTGTATAAGCTTATAAGCACATGCTCTTATAAGCTCACACTGGCCAACTCTGTCTGTGTATAAGCTTATAAGCACATGCTCTTATAAGCTCACACTGGCCAACTCTGTCTGATGTATAAGCTTATAAGCACATGCTCTTATAAGCTCACACTGGCCAACTCTGTCTGATGTGTAAGCTATATAGACACTGTTCCCTAAACTCTGGCTGTGCCTATAAGTTCTGCTTCAGCCACCAAGCAAGCACTCCACAAACACTCTGACAGCTCAGGGTAATGTCAGAGTTGGTATGCCTTCCTGCGATACTCTCTGCCTAAATTGCTGGATGCCTCCTGAGGTACTCTACCTTTGGGGGGGGGGGTGCTACGTGCCCCTCATGGGGTACTCTACCTTGGGGGTGCTGGATGGCCAGGCCATGTACAGAGTTACTGACACAGAACTGGATTACTGCCAACTGGACCACTAGCATAGAACTTGATTAGCAGCACAGAGCTAAAAACATTGGGTATACATGGAACTGGACTACTAGCATGGAACTGGACTACTAGCACGGAACTGGTCTAGCAGATGGAACTAAACGATTAGCATGGAACTGGACTACTAGCACGGAACTAAACTATTAGCACGGAACTGGACTACTAGCACGGAACTAAACTATTAGCATGGAACTGGACTACTAGCACGGAACTAAACTATTAGCACGGAACTGGACTACTAGCACGGAACTAAACTATTAGCATGGAACTGGACTACTAGCACGGAACTAAACTATTAGCATGGAACTGGACTACTAGCACGGAACTAAACTATTAGCATGGAACTGGACTACTAGCACGGAACTAAACTATTAGCATGGAACTGGACTACTAGCACGGAACTGGACTACTAGCACGGAACTAAACTATTAGCATGGAACTGGACTACTAGCACGGAACTAAACTATTAGCACGGAACTGGACTACTAGCACGGAACTAAACTATTAGCATGGAACTGGACTACTAGCACGGAACTAAACTATTAGCATGGAACTGGACTACTAGCACGGAACTAAACTATTAGCATGGAACTGGACTACTAGCACGGAACTATACTATTAGCATGGAACTGGACTACTAGCACGGAACTAAACTATTAGCACGGAACTAAACTATTAGCATGGAACTGGACTACTAGCACGGAACTAAACTATTAGCACGGAACTGGACTACTAGCACGGAACTAAACTATTAGCATGGAACTGGACTACTAGCACGGAACTAAACTATTAGCACGGAACTGGACTACTAGCACGGAACTAAACTATTAGCATGGAACTGGACTACTAGCACGGAACTAAACTATTAGCATGGAACTGGACTACTAGCACGGAACTAAACTATTAGCATGGAACTGGACTACTAGCACGGAACTAAACTATTAGCATGGAACTGGACTACTAGCACGGAACTAAACTATTAGCACGGAACTAAACTATTAGCATGGAACTGGACTACTAGCACGGAACTAAACTATTAGCACGGAACTGGACTACTAGCACGGAACTAAACTATTAGCATGGAACTGGACTACTAGCACGGAACTAAACTATTAGCATGGAACTGGACTACTAGCACGGAACTAAACTATTAGCATGGAACTGGACTACTAGCACGGAACTAAACTATTAGCATGGAACTGGACTACTAGCACGGAACTAAACTACTAGCACGGAACTGGTCTAGTAGCATGAAACTAAACTATTAGCATGGAACTGGACTACTAGCACGGAACTAAACTATTAGCATGGAACTGGACTACTAGCACGGAACTAAACTATTAGCACGGAACTGGACTACTAGCACGGAACTAAACTATTAGCATGGAACTGGACTACTAGCACGGAACTAAACTATTAGCACGGAACTGGACTACTAGCACGGAACTAAACTATTAGCATGGAACTGGACTACTAGCACGGAACTAAACTATTAGCATGGAACTGGACTACTAGCACGGAACTAAACTATTAGCATGGAACTGGACTACTAGCACGGAACTAAACTACTAGCACGGAACTGGTCTAGTAGCATGAAACTAAACTATTAGCATGGAACTGGACTACTAGCACGGAACTAAACTATTAGCATGGAACTGGACTACTAGCACGGAACTAAACTATTAGCACGGAACTGGACTACTAGCACGGAACTAAACTATTAGCATGGAACTGGACTACTAGCACGGAACTAAACTATTAGCACGGAACTGGACTACTAGCACGGAACTAAACTATTAGCATGGAACTGGACTACTAGCACGGAACTAAACTATTAGCATGGAACTGGACTACTAGCACGGAACTAAACTATTAGCATGGAACTGGACTACTAGCACGGAACTAAACTATTAGCATGGAACTGGACTACTAGCACGGAACTAAACTACTAGCATGGAACTGGACTACTAGCACGGAACTAAACTATTAGCATGGAACTGGACTACTAGCACGGAACTAAACTATTAGCATGGAACTGGACTACTAGCACGGAACTAAACTATTAGCATGGAACTGGACTACTAGCACGGAACTAAACTATTAGCATGGAACTGGACTACTAGCACGGAACTAAACTACTAGCACGCAACTGGTCTAGTAGCATGAAACTACACTATATATTATTAGCATGGAACTAAACTATTAGCATGGAACTGCGCCTCTGCCATGGAAGTGGAATTGCCATGGAACAGGAACAGAGTTTGGTTGTCCACACTAGTACGCATGTGATTGCCACGCCCACTACAGCACTACCTCCACAAGGCCAGCCCTCATGGCCACATGGATTGCCCCGCACAGGCAGCATGGTCAGAGACTTCCTCAGCCACATGATGCACACACACACATGCAGTCACATGACACACAAATCCAGTCACATGACACACAGCAGTCACATGACACACAAATTAAGTCACATGATGCACACACGTGCAGTCACATGATGGCAAGTGGGAGAGCTCACCCGTCAAACCCTCCCATGGACTCGAGTCTCTTGAGCGCCTCGTCCCTGGGTATAGAGCCGTGGTACCAGGGGTGGACGAACAGGTGCTCCTTGTCGTTACCCGTTCCCTTGGGGATGACCGGCGGAGACACGTTAGTGAGCTGCACCTCTGAGGGCTCTTCATGTTCAGGGGGGCTGGGGGGTGCAGCCATAGTGGGAGGGGGGTACGGGTTATAGGTTGGAGATAAGTCATTACTTGGACCCCCGGAGGTGGCCAGCTGCAAGGCTGCAGGCTTAGGTCGCGGTGCCACTTCAGGGGACTGTGTGACGTTGGCCCGCTGCATCGGAGGTGTGTCATGAGGGGAGGAGTGAGAGGAGGAACTGAGCTGCTGGCCATGGCTGGGCTCGAGTGCAGAGTCCGAGAGAAGCTCCATGGATCCACTGAGCCTGTCCAGCTCTTCCTCGCTGGAGTCCCTTCCATCTGTCTCCCTAGAGAGTGCAGTGCCAGGGGAGTGGTAGAACTGCCGCTTCGTCTCCTCCTCCTCCTTCTGAGCCTTATACTGATCACGCAACTTCTCCAAGTGACTTTCTAGACGAAGCCCAACCAGCTTGCTGGCCCGGTTCTGCACATGTATGTACCAGAGACACAATCATAGATGTGCGCACATGTGTGTGTGTGTCTGATGTGTGGACATGCTCACTGTCACAGACACTCCCACCCTCCTCCCTTACCTCCACGTTGGGCCTTGAGCCCGCGGGTGCGGCCAGGTCCTCCAGCTTGAACTGCGTGAGTTTGGCCTTGTGGAAGTTATCTCGCAGCTGTAATCCATATTTGGCTAGTCTAATTCCGGCGGTCCAGGATATGGCGATGGCCTCCTCTTCGCAACACAGGACCTTGATGTTCTTCACCCCCGGCACCATGGTCTTGCAGTTGGGCTGGAGGGAGACAACCACGCCCACACACACCACAGGAGTGGAGGTGAACCAACCAGGTTTTGTCTAGCCGACATCAACCACATACACCCCCCCCACACACACACACACAGGTGTGGCCTCACCACACCCACCCAGGTGTGGCCTCCTCAATAGGTATTGCAGGTCACCCAGCCAGCCTCACTAGGAACAGGTCACCAGCCAGCCTCACTAGGGACAGGTCACCAGCCAGCCTCACTAGGAACAGGTCACCCAGCCAGCCTCACTAGGACCAGGACACTATCAGCTTCACTAGGGACAGGACACTGCCAGCTTCACTAGGGACAGGTCACCAGCCAGCCTCAATAGGAACAGGTCACCAGCCAGCCTCACTAGGAACAGGACACTGCCAGCTTCACTAGGGACAGGTCACCAGCCAGCCTCACTAGGAACAGGTCACCCAGCCAGCCTCACTAGGAACAGGTCACCAGCCAGCCTCACTAGGGACAGGACACTGCCAGCCTCACTAGGAACAGGTCACCAGCCAGCCTCACTAGGAACAGGTCACCAGCCAGCCTCACTAGGAACAGGACACCAGACAGCCTCACTAGGAACAGGTCACCAGCCAGCCTCACTAGGAACAGGTCACCCAGCCAGCCTCACTAGGAACAGGTCACCTGCCAGCCTCACTAGGAACAGGTCACCAGCCAGCCTCATTGGAACAGGTCACCCAGCCAGCCTCACGAGGAACAGGTCACCAGCCAGCCTCACTAGGGACAGGTCACTGCCAGCCTCACTAGGGACAGGTCACCAGCCAGCCTCACTAGGAACAGGTCACCAGCCAGCCTCACTAGGGACAGGTCACCAGCCAGCCTCACTAGGAACAGGTCACCAGCCAGCCTCACTAGGAACAGGTCACCAGCCAGCCTCACTAGGAACAGGTCACCAGCCAGCCTCACTAGGGACAGGTCACCAGCCAGCCTCACTAGGAACAGGTCACCAGCCAGCCTCACTAGGGACAGGTCACCAGCCAGCCTCACTAGGGACAGGTCACCCAGCCAGCCTCACTAGGGACAGGTCACTGCCAGCCTCACTAGGAACAGGACACCAGACAGCCTCACTAGGAACAGGTCACCCAGCCAGCCTCACTAGGAACAGGTCACCAGCCAGCCTCACTAGAAACAGGTTACCAGCCAGCCTCACTAGGGACAGGTCACCATCACTAGGAACAGGACACAGATAGCCTCACTAGGAACAGGTCATCAGCCAGCCTCACTAGGGACAGGTCTCCAGCCAGCCTCACTAGGAACAGGTCACCAGCCAGCCTCACTAGGAACAGGTCACCAGCCAGCCTCACTAGGGACAGGTCACCAGCCAGCCTCACTAGGAACAGGTCACCAGCCAGCCTCACTAGGGACAGGTCACCAGCCAGCCTCACTAGGGACAGGTCACCAGCCAGCCTCACTAGGAACAGGTCACCAGCCAGCCTCACTAGGGACAGGTCACCCAGCCAGCCTCACTAGGAACAGGTCACCAGCCAGCCTCACTAGGAACAGGACACCAGCCAGCCTCACTAGGAACAGGTCACCCAGCCAGCCTCACTAGGAACAGGACACTGCCAGCCTCACTAGGAACAGGTCACCAGCCAGCCTCACTAGGAACAGGTCACCAGCCAGCCTCACTAGGAACAGGCCACCAGCCAGCCTCACTAGGAGCAGGTCACCAGCCAGCCTCACTAGGGACAGGTCACCAGCCAGCCTCACTAGGAACAGGTCACCCAGCCAGCCTCACTAGGAACAGGTCACCCAGCCAGCCTCACTAGGAACAGGTCACCCAGCCAGCCTCACTAGGAACAGGTCACCAGCCAGCCTCACTTGGAACAGGACACCAGACAGCCTCACTAGGAACAGGTCCCTCACTAGGAACAGGTCACCAGCCAGCCTCACTAGGAACAGGTCACCAGCCAGCCTCACTAGGAACAGGACACTGCCAGCTTCACTAGGAACAGGTCACCAGCCAGCCTCACTAGGGACAGGTCACCAGCCAGCCTCACTAGGAACAGGTCACCCAGCCAGCCTCACTAGGAACAGGTCACCAGCCAGCCTCACTAGGAACAGGTCACCAGCCAGCCTCACTAGGAACAGGTCACCAGTCAGCTAGGAACAGGTCACCAGCCAGCCTCACTAGGGACAGGACACAGCCAGCCTCACTAGGACAGGTCACCCAGCCAGCCTCACTAGGAACAGGTCACCAGCCAGCCTCACTAGGGACAGGTCACCAGCCAGCCTCACTAGGAACAGGTCACCAGTCAGCTAGGAACAGGTCACCAGCCAGCCTCACTAGGGACAGGACACAGCCAGCCTCACTAGGACAGGTCACCCAGCCAGCCTCACTAGGAACAGGTCACCAGCCAGCCTCACTAGGGACAGGACACAGCCAGCCTCACTAGGACAGGTCACCAGCCAGCCTCACTAGGGACAGGTCACCAACCAGCCTCACTAGGAACAGGTCACCCAGCCAGCCTCACTAGGAACAGGTCACCAGCCAGCCTCACTAGGAACAGGTCACCAGCCAGCCTCACTAGGAACAGGACACTGCCAGCCTCACTAGGGACAGGTCACCAGCCAGCCTCACTAGGAACAGGTCACCAGCCAGCCTCACCAGATGAAACTGAATCTATGAGTGGACGGAAGAGAGGAGATACAGGAGAGAGGTCACACACGCATGCACACATACATGCAGGAAATTGTGGTCACACTAATTGTTATGAGGACAATAAATAGCCTTGGGACTGCTCGTCATATGGCCCCCAATAACCACAGGTGACGTGGTCCCAACGGCACCAGCACCTGTTATAGAGTGCCACTGCAGTCCATCACTAGCAATACACTGCCACCTGCATGTACGTGTAGGTAAATGTACATGTAGGTACAGGTCTCCTCACTGAGAACGTGGGTGCATCATCCTACACACCTGTCAGAGGAACAAGGTGTGACTATACAAGGGCTGCTACGTGGGGCACCAAGTCCTTTGTGCTTCTTCGCGGTCCTCTAGTACGGAGGTACATAGATAACCCCTCCTACCCCCTGAAGGTCCAAGCAAAGTGCATTAATCACGTACTCATACAACCAACTCTGTCCCAACACCACGCCAACACAAGGGGGACCACCCCGCCTCTCAGGACCTACAGTATGCCAACACAAGGGGGACCACCCCACCTCGCAAGACCCACACCAACACAAGGGGGACCACCACGCCTCTCAGGACCCACGCCAACACAAGGGGGACCACCAGCACTGCCTCTCCCCTGGTCCCACCCCCACCCCACACTCCCCCTCACTCGTGGGCATAGACACGCCCAGTGTTGTGCCAACAAGCACGTCTAACCATAACCACCCAGACTAAGATGTCGCTCACTTCAGAGGTACATAATAATGCAGGGGGCAAGGCAACAGGATGAGGGAGATGGGTGGGGCAAGTAGGAGATGGGTGTGGCAAGGCAGGAGATGGGTGGGGCAAGGGAGGAGATGGGTGTGGCAAGGGAGGAGATGGGTGTGGCAAGGCAGGAGATGGGTGTGGCAAGGGAGGAGATGGGCGGGGCAAGGGAGGAGATGGGTGTGGCAAGGGAGGAGATGGGTGTGGCAAAGGAGATGGGTGGGGCAAGGGAGGAGATGGGTGGGGCAAGGGAGGAGATGGGTGGGGCAAGGGAGGTGGCGGAACAAGATATGACAAGGAAGAAGGAAGTAAACTTTGCAGAAAATATATTCTTGAATATGAAAGATAAAATGGACACATACAATTTGTGATTCCAAACTCTGCACAGAAGCAACCTCAACTCTGCACAGAAGCTACCCTCAACTCTGCACAGAAGCTACCCTCAACTCTGCACAGAAGCTACCCTCAACTCTGCACAGAAGCTACCCTCAACTCTGCACAGAAGCTACCCTCAACTCTGCACAGAAGCTACCCTCAACTCTGCACAGAAGCTACCCTCAACTCTGCACAGAAGCTACCCTCAACTCTGCACAGAAGCTACCCTCAACTCTGCACAGAAGCTACCCTCAACTCTGCACAGAAGCTACCCTCAACTCTGCACAGAAGCTACCCTCAACTCTGCACAGAAGCTACCCTCAACTCTGCACAGAAGCTACCCTCAACTCTGCACAGAAGCTACCCTCAACTCTGCACAGAAGCTACCCTCAACTCTGCACAGAAGCTACCCTCAACTCTGCACAGAAGCTACCCTCAACTCTGCACAGAAGCTACCCTCAACTCTGCACAGAAGCTACCCTCAACTCTGCACAGAAGCTACCCTCAACTCTGCACAGAAGCAACACAAGCCATTGCATGACCACAACCATTACTAATGTTTGATTGAATTCATGGCAGGCGCTGTGTGTGGCCCTAGTGGATATCAGGAACGCATAGGAAATGCACTGAAGATTCACTGCCACAACAGTAATATTCTACGCATAATACGTTACTTACCAGATCTTACAATGCTAACACACACCCTCCCAACACACACACACCTGACACACCCACACCACCCACGCACACACACACCCACACACTAGACACACACACCCGCAGTGCAAAGCAGAATGGAGAAGGAGCTTTTAGCATCTTCTTGAAGTTGATCCCGAAGTACAAGTCGAAGTCGTCAAAATGGACCAGTTGAACCAAGTGCTTGGCAGTCTGTCAACAACAACCACACAAGAGTAAGCAATCATCAACCAACTGACGTACATCTCTACATATGTACAAGCACTTGTACACACACCACACATGTGCATCATGATGTAATGGGGGAGGGGCTAGTTGCCAAGGCTGCTCCTCAGGCCTCCACATGTAGCCCGTTAGCTTACTAGAGATATAGAGAGCTTCTAAATGTAGCTTGCTAGCTTACTAGGGATATAGAGATCTTCTAAATGTAGCCTGTTAGCTTACTAGGATGTTCTAAATGTAGCCTGTTAGCTTACTAGGGATATAGAGATGTTCTAAATGTAGCCTGTTAGCTTACTAGGGATATAGAGAGCTTCTAAATGTAGCTTGCTAGCTTACTAGGGATATAGAGATCTTCTAAATGTAGCCTGTTAGCTTACTAGGGATATAGAGAGCTTCTAAATGTAGCCTGTTAGCTTACTAGGGATATAGAGACGTTCTAAATGTAGCCTGTTAGCTTACTAGGGATATAGAGATCTTCTAAATGTAGCCCGTTAGCTTACTAGGGATATAGAGAGCTTCTAAATGTAGCCTACTACATGTAGCTTGCTAGGAATATAGAGAGCTTCTAAATGTAGCTTGCTAGCTTAACTAGGGATATAGAGAGCTTCTAAATGTAGCCTGTTAGCTTACTAGGGATATAGAGAGCTTCTAAATGTAGCCTACTACATGTAGCTTGCTAGGAATATAGAGAGCTTCTAAATGTAGCTTGCTAGCTTAACTAGGGATATAGAGAGCTTCTAAATGTAGCTTGCTAGCTTAAAACTAGGGATATAGAGAGCTTCTAAATGTAGCTTGCAGATAGCTTACTAGATATATAGAGAGCTTTTAAATATATATAGCTTGCAGAACCTCACTAGGGACGTAGAGAGCCTCTAAATGTAGCCTGCAGAACCTCACTAGGGATGTAGAGAGCCTCTAAATGTAGCCTGCAGAACCTCACTAGGGACGTAGAGAGCTTAGCCTGCAGACACCTCACTAGGGACATAGAGAGCTTCTAAATGTAGCCTGCAGAACCTCACTAGGGACGTAGAGAGCCTCTAAATGTAGCCTGCAGAACCTCACTAGGGACGTAGAGAGCTTCTAAATGACACCTCACTAAGGACATAGAGAGCTTCTAAATGTAGCCTGCAGAACCTCACTAGGGACGTAGAGAGCCTCTAAATGTAGCCTGCAGAACCTCACTAGGGACGTAGAGAGCTTAGCCTGCAGACACCTCACTAGGGACATAGAGAGCTTCTAAATGTAGCCTGCAGAACCTCACTAGGGACGTAGAGAGCCTCTAAATGTAGCCTGCAGAACCTCACTAGGGACGTAGAGAGCCTCTAAATGTAGCCTGCAGAACCTCACTAAGGACGTAGAGAGCTTCTAAATGTAGCCTGCAGAACCTCACTAGGGACGTAGAGAGCCTCTAAATGTAGCCTGCAGAACCTCACTAGGGACGTAGAGAGCCTCTAAATGTAGCCTGCAGAACCTCACTAAGGACGTAGAGAGCTTCTAAATGTAGCCTGCAGAACCTCACTAGGGACGTAGAGAGCCTCTAAATGTAGCCTGCAGAACCTCACTAGTGACGTAGAGAGCCTCTAAATGTAGCCTGCAGAAGCTTACTCTGGAGATATCGAGAGCTTCTGTACATGTACACATGTATGCTACGCTATCCACCACACCCCCTATTGCCCTCTACACCACACACCCTCTTGCCATTCCCCTTTACACTACGCCGCTATCTTTCCCTTCCCTCTCCACCATGCCCCCTGTGTGTGTGTGTGTGTGTGTGTGTGTGTATGTGTGAGCAAGGTGTGGAAGATCACACCTTCTGCTTGCCCTTGGTAGAGTAGTACAGCCCTGAAGCTCTCAAGATGCAGTAGACCTTCTTCCAACTCTTCTTATACCCATCTTTGAGATGGAGGAAGCCCTCGAGCTCGGGCACACGGGAGGTCGAGGAGAAGTATTCTTGTAGCAATATCTTACGGGCCTTCTCCGCCCGTTCCAAGGTGCCCATCTTCTGGTGGGCCGCTTGAGAGGAGCGCAAGTTGTCCGGGAAGTATTTCTGTGGGAGGAGTTTAGAAACAACATTGTAGGACATTCAGCGAGAACCACAAGGGGGAGGGGGAGAACCACACCCCCTCCCTCCCTCCCCTCAGAGGAATGTAAGCTGTTGCTATGGAGACTGTCAACATGCAAGAGTGACTGCCTGGGGGGAGGAGCTTCAAGAGCAGCACATCGAGGATGCACCTACTGTACTGTGTACTTGAGACTTTTACACCTAATTAGTGCGGGAAATTACAGGCAGACATCTTCCAAACATCTCCATCTAAATGTCACAGACAGCTGAGGAAGAGGATGTTCCATGTACTTGCCTTGTTCATCATAGAGAGTTTCACTGTGTGCACTCACTACCTGATGACCTGAGCTCAGTGTGTGAGTGTGTGTGTGTGTGTGTGTGTGTGTGAGTGTGTGAGTGTGTGTGTGCGTGTGTGCGTGTGCCTACAAGTGTCTATAAGCTACACACCTGCTCATTATGATGCAAGAAGTGGCCTCCACCGACTCCAGGATGCACATTCTGCTAGGACTGGCCCAGTGCTCACCATGGGGCCCTCAAACACGTCTACTGGCCTATTAGGACTGGCCCAGTGCTCACCATGGGGCCCTATAAACACGTCTACTGGCCTGCTAGGACTGGCCCAGTGCTCACCATGGGGCCCTCAAACATGTCTACTGGCCTACTAGGAGACTGGCCCAGTGCTCACCATGGGGCCCTCAAATATGTCTACTGGCCTACTAGGACTGGCCCAGTGCTCACCATGGGGCTCTCAAACACATCTACTGGCCTACTAGGACTGGTCCAGTGCTCACCATGGGGCCCTATAAACACGTCTATTGGCCTACTAGGACTGGCCCAGTGCTCACCATGGGGCCCTCAAACACGTCTACTGGCCTACTAGAACTGGCCCAGTGCTCACCATGGGGCCCTATAAACACGTCTACTGGCCTACTGGCCCTATAAACACGTCTACTGGCCTACTAGGACTGGCCCAGTGCTCACCATGGGGCCCTATAAACACGTCTATTGGCCTACTAGACTGGCCCAGTGCTCACCATGGGGCCCTCAAACACGTCTATTGGCCTACTAGAACTGGCCCAGTGCTCACCATGGGACCCTCAAACACGTCTACTGGCCTACTAGGACTGGCCCAGTGCTCACCATGGGGTCCTATAAACACGTCTACTGGCCTACTAGGACTGGCCCAGTGCTCACCATGGGGTCCTCAAACACGTCTACTGGCCTACTAGGAGACTGGCCCAGTGCTCACCATGGGGCCCTATAAACACGTCTACTGGCCTACTAGGACTGGCCCAGTGCTCACCATGGGGCCCTCAAACACATCTATTGGCCTACTAGAACTGGCCCAGTGCTCACCATGGGGCCCTCAAACACGTCTACTGGCCTACTAGGACTGGCCCAGTGCTCACCATGGGGCCCTCAAACACATCTACTGGCCTACTAGGACTGGCCCAGTGCTCACCATGGGGCCCTCAAACACGTCTACTGGCCTACTAGGACTGGCCCAGTGCTCACCATGGGGCCCTATAAACACGTCTACTGGCCTACTAGGACTGGCCCAGTGCTCGCCATGGGGCCCTCAAACACATCTACTGGCTGGCCCAGTGCTCACCATGGGGTCCTCAAATAAGTCGTATTTCTTCTCGTTCTGCTTGAAGAGGAACGTGTTATTGTGCTCCCTGGGCCAGCTAGAGAAAACGTCCACAACCTTCTCATGGTCCTCAAGCTCTCGCTCAAGACTCACGTCCCCCAGTTGCTCCACCAACACCCAATTAGGACTTTCATCAAAGTGGTTCTTGACGACCAGCAGGTGGCAGACCATACCGGTAGTCATGCCATCCTCCACGACCACAGTCTTGTTGGAGCGGTCGGGGTTAAACACCTTGATGGCAACACGCTTCTTGTGCGCCAGTCTCATCTTCTCTATGCCAATGCGAAGTTTCTCCTCCTTGAGCATCTGCTCCCGCTCCTCCTCCGTCAGGTTTGGATTTTTTCTTAACTCGTCAGCTTTCTCCTCGAGCCGCTGGGCCATAGCCTCGGAGGTCAGCTGATCCGTGGCTCCTGATAGGTCTGGTACAGGCACAGTGACAATCTGACTCTCACCAGCATCATAGGAGGCTGTAAGAACAGTGGGATCAGTGCACCACAATCACGTATAGACACACACATACACGCTGGGGCTAACAGGGTTTCTGAGGGGGGGGGCACACATAGTCCCCCAGGGGTTCATACGTAGGAAGGGAGGAGACTGCTATGTTTGGGTTATAAGTCGCTACTGTAGTAAACAACAAGAATGCCATCAAAGTGAGTAGTGGCTAATGGTAGTCCCTCATAAGGAATGCTCTCTAGGAGGTGAGCCAAGTTGTCGACTAACAAGGTCCCTTCCGGAGGACGACACAACAATAATGCATACGGTCAGCGGGCGCCCTCTCCCCACCCCTCCAATAATCCGTCAACACACACACACACACATCACTATATCTGATCACAATAACACAGCCCAACCCTGACGGACGTCCAGACACACACATTATTTGAATAGAATGTGTGTGTGTGCCATCAGGTTGACAACATCAGCGCTCAAAGAGATGATGTCATCCATACAATTGGGTACTCGGGGAACATTGCGTGGAATTTGGAGGAGTCCTTCTCTTCATCAAGATCTGCACGCACCCATCTCCAGCTAGCCTCCCCGCCAGCTCAAGATATATTCTCCGCCTAGCTACAGCTTAGGCTCCCCGCCGAGTTAGCTTTCTCAACCAGCTAGAGCTAGCCTCCTCTCCCAGTAGAGCCAGCTTTCCCACCAGCTAGAGCTAGCCTTCCCACCAGCTAGAGCTAGCCTCCTCTCGTAGCTAGAGCCAGCCTTCCCATCAGCTAGAGCTAGCCTCCTCTCCAAGTAGAGCCAGCCTTCCCACCTAGCCTTCCCAACCAGCTAGAGCTAGCCTCCTCTCCCAGCCCTCCCACCAGCTAGAGCTAGCCTCCTCTCCCAGCTAGAGCTAGCCTTCCCAACCAGCTAAAGCTACAGTAGAGGTCATAAAAACAAGCCGGTTGCATTTATTTTGACCGCATGCAAACACTTGCTGTTTCCAACATTACTAAAGTGACTCTAACAAACGCAAAAAAACCCGTTAACATTTATGTGACTTTTGCCTGCAGCGGCACCCACTAAAAGGTCAGCGTGTCCGCGCACCCCAGCCTTCCTAAGGTCAACAAAGCGCTCAGGATTTGTGCCATGCGGCAAATTATTTATTAGCTGCTGGGACTCGTCTTTGCTTTGAGCTTTTGAAAGGAGCGATCATCTTTGTTTGACAGCTCCTGTTCCACCAGCATAAGTTGTGGAAAAGCTATCCTGAAGCCCATGCTGAAATACAGTGAGTAGATTCTGTATTTGATTGTGACATGGTAAAGACCTCTTTCCAGCTAGTAGCTGGGCTTGCTCAGGTTTGTAAGTCATAGCTTCTGTACTACATGTAGCTAACATATGCAAGCCTATATTCTTGTTAAGTTGTTCCATCAGAAAGGCTTAGCAAAACTTAGCCTTTATGTGCACGCCTTGAGCTAGGTAAGGTGCTCTCAATGTATCAAGTGTCGTAGTAAACTCAACTAGTGGATAGTTTGTTTTGTCCGAGGTAGATTTTTTATAGACGAGGAAGCTAATGGGAGAAGGAAAACATGGATGCCCTTCCGCCCTTCTCGTAAGGTTTTTTGAACAGCTGATTGTCAACAAATAGGTAGGATTTTGGTGGTGACCCCTAAATAGGTCACCAGTTAACCCTTCCAAGGTCTCCACCCACGTGTGTCCAGCTGTCTAACCACATTCCATCAATCTGTTGACACGTCCTTATTTGGAGAGGTGAAAAGAAGTGCTTATGCCTCCACAATGACTGGACAATGTGATAGTGTATCTATTTCTTCTCCTCAGCACATAATTATGCTAATAGAATATTCTTCGTTGGAGAAGAGCCGGAGGGAGCTATCCCACCGTGTGCCACTTCTGGAGAACAGGTTGGCTCTGGTAATCCCCCCAATGCCTCAGCCTTCTCCAGTGCCTCCTCAAGATTCAATGAGCTTGTTGGTCCATCCCATTGCTCCACCTCCCTTAGTGCCAGACCATCTTGAATAGTGGCCGATTGTGGATTTGAAGGTGGTCGCTCATAAGTGGGACCACTTGTGTTGGAATCTGTTTATAAAACAAGAAAAGCTTCTGACGCTCGTCTGTCCTGTTTGGCAGGCGGGCTAGCATTGTCTGACCTTGGTTCCAGAGCCTTCATTCTTCCCACCTCAAGTAGTGCAAGCCCCCTGTTCCATGCTCCATTCAAGCATTGGTCCCAACGAGAGCATAGCAGTGCAGTCGAGCATCTGTCTTCTACCTGAAGTACTTTTGCTCCACTAACGAGCGCAGGCCTCCGCACCTCTAGCTTGCTATAAGTCTGTATTTATACGCTCAACTGTAGAACGGAAGTGCTTCAGGCAAGAGACGGACGCTCGATTGCACTGCTTCTTGATGGAACTGACGCTCGACTGGAGCACGGAACAGGACGCTTAGACTAGCCTGCACTACTTCAGGTGGGAAGAATGAAGGCTCTACGAAGAGAAGACATGAAAATGCTCGACTACTTGACTGAGGCTTACTAGTGCACCGGCACTTCTTTTTTTAATCATAGCGGAGCGCATGCGCTGAAGCACCCCATGCCACACCCTATGCCACACCCTATGCCACACCCTATGCCACACCCTATGATGACAGTTCATATCCACTAACTACTGTTGTTTCTGTTGTGTTGGTTAGTGTTTACGGTATGTCTTTAGGCTGGTACTGTAGCCTTCACATGCAGCTAGAGCTAGCCTCCTCTCCCAGCTAGAGCTAGCCTCCTCTCCCAGCTAGAGCTAGCCTCCCTAGAGTTAGCCTCCCCTACCTAGAGCTAGCCTCCTCTCCCAGCTAGAGTTGGCCTCCCTCTCCCAGCTAGAGTTGGCCTCCTCTACCAGCTAGAGCTAGCCTCCTCTCCCAGCTAGAGTTGGCCTCCTCTCCCAGCTAGAGTTAGTCTCCTCTCCCAGCTAGAGCTAGCTAGCTAGAGTGGCCTCCTCTACCAGCTAGAGCTAGCCTCCTCTCCCAGCTAGAGCTAAGCCTCCCTAGAGTTAGCCTCCTCTCCCAGCTAGAGCTAGCCTCCTCTCCCAGCTAGAGTTGGCCTCCTCTCCCAGCTAGAGTTGGCCTTCTCTCCCAGCTAGAGTTAGTCTCCTCTCCCAGCTAGAGCTAGCCTTCTCTCCTAGCTAGAGTTGGCCTCCTCTACCAGCTAGAGCTGGCCTCCTCTCCCAGCTAGAGCTGGCCTTTGCACCCAGCTAAAGCTAGTCTCCATGCTCAGCTAGAGCTAGCTCCCAACCTAACTACTGTAGTGCTAGTCTCCCCATGCAGCCATAAGCCTCAAGAATACGTACTCTAACACAAGGCTGCAGAGCACATGTCAACAGCATGTTGACATCAGTGACTCCTAGCAACTAGTGCCAGGCATGCTCTCAGCTAGCACGTCCTCTTGCATCATCCTGTCCAAATGTTGTTGGTCCAGTTCTCAGCGTTCTTGCTCGCTCATGACATACTCAACACATCATCAAGTCTTGTCTCTGCTCCCAGCACTCTGGGCACCCAGCACTCCCTCCCTCACTCACTCACTCCAGCCTCCTCAACCCAATCCCAACAAACCCGGTTTTGTGTGTGTGCCACCTGATAGACAGCACCACCTCAACACATCACTATTCACACTCAGCACCACCTACACAGGTCACTTGACACACAGCAACACCTACCACAGGTCACTATTCACACACAGCAACTATTCACACACAGCAACACCACACAGGTCACTATTCACACTCAGCAACACCCACACAGGTCACTATTTACACACAGCAGCACCCACACAGGTCACTATTCACACTCAGCAACACCCACACAGCTCAGCAGTTGTAGTTCTTATGACAGAACACACAAGACCTCAGCAGCGACCTCAGCAGCAATGGCTGGTGGGGGAACTAGACCTCAGCAGCACAGCTACACTGGCTGGTGGAGGGACCTCAGCAGCACAGCTACACTGGCTGGTGGGGGGGACACTAGACCTCAGCAGCAGCTACACTGGCTGGTGGGGGGACCTCAGCAGCACAGTTAAACTGGCTGGTGGGGGGACCTCAGCAGCACAGCTACACTGGCTGGTGGGGGGGACACTAGACCTCAGCAGCACAGCTACACTGGCTGGTGGGGGGAGACTAGACCTCAGCAGCACAGCTACACTGGCTGGTGGGGGGACACTAGACCTCAGCAGCACAGCTACACTGGCTGGTGGGGGGAGACCTCAGCAGCACAGCTACACTGGCTGGTGGGGGGACCTCAGCAGCACAGCTACACTGGCTGGTGGGGGGGGGACACTAGACCTCAGCAGCACAGCTACACTGGCTGGTGGGGGGACAAGACCTCAGCAGCACAGCTACACTGGCTGGTGGGGGGACACAAGACCTCAGCAGCACAGCTACACTGGCTGGTGGGGGGACACTAGACCTCAGCAGCACAGCTACACTGGCTGGTGGGGGGACACTAGACCTCAGCAGCACAGCTACACTGGCTGGTGGGGGGACACTAGACCTCAGCAGCACAGCTACACTGGGGGGGGGGGGGGGGGGACTAGACCTCAGCAGCAGCTACACTGGCTGGTGGGGGGGACCTCAGCAGCACAGCTACACTGGCTGGTGGGGGACTAGACCTCAGCAGCACAGCTACACTGGCTGGTGGGGGGGGACACTAGACCTCAGCAGCACAGCTACACTGGCTGGTGGGGGGACCTCAGCAGCACAGCTACACTGGCTGGTGGGGGGACTAGACCTCAGCAGCACAGCTACACTGGCTGGTGGGGGACACTAGACCTCAGCAGCACAGCTACACTGGCTGGTGGGGGGACACTGGACCTCAGCAGCACAGCTACACTGGCTGGTGGGGGGGAGACTAGACCTCAGCAGCACAGCTACACTGGCTGGTGGGGGGGGACACTAGACCTCAGCAGCACAGCTACACTGGCTGGTGGGGGGACCTCAGCAGCACAGCTACACTGGCTGGTGGGGGGACACTAGACCTCAGCAGCACAGCTACACTGGCTGGTGGGGGGAGACCTCAGCAGCACAGCTACACTGGCTGGTGGGGGGACACTAGACCTCAGCAGCACAGCTACACTGGCTGGTGGGGGGAGACTAGACCTCAGCAGCACAGCTACACTGGCTGGTGGGGGGACACTAGACCTCAGCAGCACAGCTACACTGGCTGGTGGGGGGGAGACTAGACCTCAGCAGCACAGCTACACTGGCTGGTGGGGGGACACTAGACCTCAGCAGCACAGCTACACTGGCTGGTGGGGGGGACCTCAGCAGCACAGCTACACTGGAGTAGACAGCGTTGAGTTGCTAAGTGCAAGAGGTGAGGTCCATATAAGGAGCTAAACCAGCAGCGAGGGTTGCTGTTGACTATGATGCTTGTTGGGAGAGCCTCAATAGGCCACTCCTAATAGGCCTGGGGCATTCCCAGCCAGCAACAAGTATGTTAATAGGCATTAATGAGATAAAGCGATAATGTTAATGGAGGGGGCGAGGTTAGGTCTTGCACCAGGCAGAGGTCACCCTAGTGCTAAGCAGGCCTGAACTCTTTTAGTTTTATTACTTGACCTCCGACCAATCATATATTATCACACCTGCAGGGGTAGCAAGCTACATTCTTCGCTCGGCACTAATTCTGCTTCCTTAGAGTACACACCCCTCATGTGAAAGGTTAAGAACATCTCATTGGCTAAAGGTCATGTGATTATATCAGAGATTGGGGGGACCACACCCACTCCAGTACCACTACTACATTATCATAGATATTGGGGGGGGAGGGGGGGGGGGGCACTGGTGACCACACCCACTCCAGTACCACTACTACTACTACTTCGCTATCTCCAGCACCAGGCAAGGGCTATCCACGAGCCACACACCCAGACAAGGGGACTAGTCCATGAGCCACACCCCCAGACAAGGGGGCTAGGCCATGAGCCACACCCACAGACAAGGGGACTAGTCCATGAGCCACACCCACAGACAAGGGGACTAGTCCATGAGCCACACCCACAGACAAGGGGGCTAGTCCATGAGCCACACCCCCAGACAAGGGGACTAGTCCATGAGCCACACCCCTAGACAAGGGGGCTAGTCCATGAGCCACACCCACAGACAAGGGGACTAGTCCATGAGCCACACCCACATACAAGGGGGCTAGTCCATGAGCCACACCCACAAACAAGGGGGCTAGTCCATGAGCCACACACCCAGACAAGGGGGCTAGTCCATGAGCCACACCCCCAGACAAGGGGGCTAGTCCATGAGCCACACCCACAAACAAGGGGGCTAGTCCATGAGCCACACCCAGACAACCTCATTGTGCTGGCTACGGGTCTGCTCCAGGAGATGAGGAGTTCGACAAGATCATGTCCACACTTGCACCTGACGTTGCAGTTGCATTTGGCATGGAGTCTACATTGCAAGTCACAGCCTTCTTCATGTGCTCACATCTGAGGGAAGGCTTCTTCATGTGCTCACATCTGAGGGAAGGCTTCTTCATGTGCTCACATCTGAGGGCAGGCTTCTTCATGTGCTCACATCTGAGGGAAGGCTTCTTCATGTGCTCACATCTGAGGGAAGGCTTCTTCATGTGCTCACATCTGAGGGAAGGCTTCTTCATGTGCTCACATCTGAGGGAAGGCTTCTTCATGTGCTCACATCTGAGGGAAGGCTTCTTCATGTGCTCACATCTGAGGGAAGGCTTCTTCATGTGCTCACATCTGAGGGAAGGCTTCTTCATGTGCTCACATCTGAGGGAAGGCTTCTTCATGTGCTCACATCTGAGGGAAGGCTTCTTCATGTGCTCACATCTGAGGGAAGGCTTCTTCATGTGCTCACATCTGAGGGAAGGCTTCTTCATGTGCTCACATCTGAGGGAAGGCTTCTTCATGTGCTCACATCTGAGGGAAGGCTTCTTCATGTGCTCACATCTGAGGGAAGGCTTCTTCATGTGCTCACATCTGAGGGAAGGCTTCTTCATGTGCTCACATCTGAGGGAAGGCTTCTTCATGTGCTCACATCTGAGGGAAGGCTTCTTCATGTGCTCACATCTGAGGGAAGGCTTCTTCATGTGCTCACATCTGAGGGAAGGCTTCTTCATGTGCTCACATCTGAGGGAAGGCTTCTTCATGTGCTCACATCTGAGGGAAGGCTTCTTCATGTGCTCACATCTGAGGGAAGGCTTCTTCATGTGCTCACATCTGAGGGCAGGCTTCTTCATGTGCTCACATCTGAGGGAAGGCTTCTTCATGTGCTCACATCTGAGGGAAGGCTTCTTCATGTGCTCACATCTGAGGGAAGGCTTCTTCATGTGCTCACATCTGAGGGAAGGCTTCTTCATGTGCTCACATCTGAGGGAAGGCTTCTTCATGTGCTCACATCTGAGGGAAGGCTTCTTCATGTGCTCACATCTGAGGGAAGGCTTCTTCATGTGCTCACATCTGAGGGAAGGCTTCTTCATGTGCTCACATCTGAGGGAAGGCTTCTTCATGTGCTCACATCTGAGGGAAGGCTTCTTCATGTGCTCACATCTGAGGGAAGGCTTCTTCATGTGCTCACATCTGAGGGCAGGCTTCTTCATGTGCTCACATCTGAGGGAAGGCTTCTTCAAGTGCTCACATCTGAGGGCAGGCTTCTTCATGTGCTCACATCTGAGGGAAGGCTTCTTCATGTGCTCACATCTGAGGGAAGGCTTCTTCATGTGCTCACATCTGAGGGAAGGCTTCTTCATGTGCTCACATCTGAGGGCAGGCTTCTTCATGTGCTCACATCTGAGGGAAGGCTTCTTCATGTGCTCACATCTGAGGGAAGGCTTCTTCATGTGCTCACATCTGAGGGAAGGCTTCTTCATGTGCTCACATCTGAGGGAAGGCTTCTTCATGTGCTCACATCTGAGGGAAGGCTTCTTCATGTGCTCACATCTGAGGGAAGGCTTCTTCATGTGCTCACATCTGAGGGAAGGCTTCTTCATGTGCTCACATCTGAGGGAAGGCTTCTTCATGTGCTCACATCTGAGGGAAGGCTTCTTCATGTGCTCACATCTGAGGGAAGGCTTCTTCATGTGCTCACATCTGAGGGAAGGCTTCTTCATGTGCTCACATCTGAGGGAAGGCTTCTTCATGTGCTCACATCTGAGGGCAGGCTTCTTCATGTGCTCACATCTGAGGGAAGGCTTCTTCATGTGCTCACATCTGAGGGAAGGCTTCTTCATGTGCTCACATCTGAGGGAAGGCTTCTTCATGTGCTCACATCTGAGGGAAGGCTTCTTCATGTGCTCACATCTGAGGGAAGGCTTCTTCATGTGCTCACATCTGAGGGCAGGCTTCTTCATGTGCTCACATCTGAGGGAAGGCTTCTTCATGTGCTCACATCTGAGGGAAGGCTTCTTCATGTGCTCACATCTGAGGGAAGGCTTCTTCATGTGCTCACATCTGAGGGAAGGCTTCTTCATGTGCTCACATCTGAGGGAAGGCTTCTTCATGTGCTCACATCTGAGGGAAGGCTTCTTCATGTGCTCACATCTGAGGGAAGGCTTCTTCATGTGCTCACATCTGAGGGAAGGCTTCTTCATGTGCTCACATCTGAGGGAAGGCTTCTTCATGTGCTCACATCTGAGGGAAGGCTTCTTCATGTGCTCACATCTGAGGGCAGGCTTCTTCATGTGCTCACATCTGAGGGAAGGCTTCTTCATGTGCTCACATCTGAGGGAAGGCTTCTTCATGTGCTCACATCTGAGGGCAGGCTTCTTCATGTGCTCACATCTGAGGGAAGGCTTCTTCATGTGCTCACATCTGAGGGAAGGCTTCTTCATGTGCTCACATCTGAGGGAAGGCTTCTTCATGTGCTCACATCTGAGGGAAGGCTTCTTCATGTGCTCACATCTGAGGGAAGGCTTCTTCATGTGCTCACATCTGAGGGAAGGCTTCTTCATGTGCTCACATCTGAGGGAAGGCTTCTTCATGTGCTCACATCTGTTCATGTGCTCACATCTGAGGGAAGGCTTCTTCATGTGCTCACATCTGAGGGAAGGCTTCTTCATGTGCTCACATCTGAGGGAAGGCTTCTTCATGTGCTCACATCTGAGGGAAGGCTTCTTCATGTGCTCACATCTGAGGGAAGGCTTCTTCATGTGCTCACATCTGAGGGAAGGCTTCTTCATGTGCTCACATCTGAGGGGAGGCTTCTTCATGTGCTCACATCTGAGGGAAGGCTTCTTCATGTGCTCACATCTGAGGGAAGGCTTCTTCATGTGCTCACATCTGAGAGAAGGCTTCTTCATGTGCTCACATCTGAGGGAAGGCTTCTTCGTGTCCTCACAGCTACATCACGGAGTTGTAGGGGAGGTTACCGTCATCAATAGCAAGAACTACTGATAGGAAGGAAACCCTGCAAACCTCGGGGGCATTAGCAGGTTCCAACATGGCCACCGCTTGGAATGAAGTGGAATCACTAGTCATACTGACCCGGACCTTTTGCTATTTCTCTATCTAGCAGTAGCAAGCACTCGAGTTGAGAAGGTGTGGCTGAGTGAAGGCTTGGGGACAACATCGCACAGACCTTGTTCTCAGCGGAGAGAGGTTCTCGCATGGGAGAGCTTGCAATCTCCCACAGGTATGCAGTTATGGACATTGTTCGAGATGTGTCTGATCACTCACTTACATGCTCACTTGAACTCACCTCCGCCATGGACACAGCACTCAATATTACATATCTGCTGCACAGACAGACAGGGCCGGGACATTTGGCAGACATTGATGTCCACATTCCTAACTCTGGGACAGTGCAGTGGTCAGGCACAGGGGCCTCCATTACTGCACTCTAAATTGCCATGTGTTGGAAAGTGCTCCTACATCATTAGCCACTCCCCCCTCAGTGGTAATATTCATATGCCAGCAAGAAGATCTGGTCCAGAAGAAGTCGGCAATTAATTTACTCAAGCAAATTGACATCCACTATTAAGCTCTTACTCAAGAGGGTGTGTCAACATACACTTCTGCAGCCACCAGTTCTGTGCTGGCTCCAGGTGGACTCCACACTGCCAGGCATGCACTTGAGTAGTTCTGTGCTGGCTCCAGGTGGACTCCACACTGCCAGGCATGAACTTGAGTAGTTCTGTGCTGGCTCCAGGTGGACTCCACACTGCCAGGCATGGACTTGAGTAGTTCTGTGCTGGCTCCAGGTGGACTCCACACTGCCAGGCATGGACTTGAGTAGTTCTGTGCTGGCTCCAGGTGGACTCCACACTGCCAGGCATGAACTTGAGTAGTTCTGTGCTGGCTCCAGGTGGACTACACACTGCCAGGCATGGACTTGAGTAGTTCTGTGCTGGCTCCAGGTGGACTCCACACTGCCAGGCATGGACTTGAGTAGTTCTGTGCTGGCTCCAGGTGGACTCCACACTGCCAGGCATGGACTTGAGTAGTTCTGTGCTGGCTCCAGGTGGACTCCACACTGCCAGGCATGCACTTGAGTAGTTCTGTGCTGGCTCCAGGTGGACTCCACACTGCCAGGCATGCACTTGAGTAGTTCTGTGCTGGCTCCAGGTGGACTCCACACTGCCAGGCATGCACTTGAGTAGTTCTGTGCTGGCTCCAGGTGGACTCCACACTGCCAGGCATGCACTTGAGTAGTTCTGTGCTGGCTCCAGGTGGACTCCACACTGCCAGGCATGGACTTGAGTAGTTCTGTGCTGGCTCCAGGTGGACTCCACACTGCCAGGCATGCACTTGAGTAGTTCTGTGCTGGCTCCAGGTGGACTCCACACTGCCAGGCATGGACTTGAGTAGTTCTGTTCTGGCTCCAGGTGGACTCCACACTGCCAGGCATGCACTTGAGTAGTTCTGTGCTGGCTCCAGGTGGACTCCACACTGCCAGGCATGCACTTGAGTAGTTCTGTGCTGGCTCCAGGTGGACTCCACACTGCCAGGCATGCACTTGAGTAGTTCTGTGCTGGCTCCAGGTGGACTCCACACTGCCAGGCATGCACTTGAGTAGTTCTGTGCTGGCTCCAGGTGGACTCCACACTGCCAGGCATGCACTTGAGTAGTTCTGTGCTGGCTCCAGGTGGACTCCACACTGCCAGGCATGGACTTGAGTAGTTCTGTGCTGGCTCCAGGTGGACTCCACACTGCCAGGCATGCACTTGAGTAGTTCTGTGCTGGCTCCAGGTGGACTCCACACTGCCAGGCATGGACTTGAGTAGTTCTGTGCTGGCTCCAGGTGGACTCCACACTGCCAGGCATGCACTTGAGTAGTTCTGTGCTGGCTCCAGGTGGACTCCACACTGCCAGGCATGAACTTGAGTAGTTCTGTGCTGGCTCCAGGTGGACTCCACACTGCCAGGCATGGACTTGAGTAGTTCTGTGCTGGCTCCAGGTGGACTCCACACTGCCAGGCATGGACTTGAGTAGTTCTGTGCTGGCTCCAGGTGGACTCCACACTGCCAGGCATGAACTTGAGTAGTTCTGTGCTGGCTCCAGGTGGACTCCACACTGCCAGGCATGCACTTGAGTAGTTCTGTGCTGGCTCCAGGTGGACTCCACACTGCCAGGCATGGACTTGAGTAGTTCTGTGCTGGCTCCAGGTGGACTCCACACTGCCAGGCATGCACTTGAGTAGTTCTGTGCTGGCTCCAGGTGGACTCCACACTGCCAGGCATGAACTTGAGTAGTTCTGTGCTGGCTCCAGGTGGACTCCACACTGCCAGGCATGGACTTGAGTAGTTCTGTGCTGGCTCCAGGTGGACTCCACACTGCCAGGCATGGACTTGAGTAGTTCTGTGCTGGCTCCAGGTGGACTCCACACTGCCAGGCATGGACTTGAGTAGTTCTGTGCTGGCTCCAGGTGGACTCCACACTGCCAGGCATGAACTTGAGTAGTTCTGTGCTGGCTCCAGGTGGACTACACACTGCCAGGCATGGACTTGAGTAGTTCTGTGCTGGCTCCAGGTGGACTCCACACTGCCAGGCATGGACTTGAGTAGTTCTGTGCTGGCTCCAGGTGGACTCCACACTGCCAGGCATGTAATTGAGCAGCCCTGTGCTGGCAGCTGGCACACACATGCTGTGCCAAGGCTCTGGACTGGCTGTTGGGTTCTGTCACGTGCTCTGGAATGCCGATGTCTTAGTAGCTGCCTAACTTGCCAAATGAAGGCATATCTGGTGCAGTCCAGCATCACTGACTGTATGCATTTATATATGTGCAGCCCTGAGAAGTAGATGCAGTGGTTGGCCACTATCAGACTCCATTGAACTTGAAGTGTATTTACATCCATCACTGACTCACATCCTTAACCTGTCCATCGCCTTACACTAACTCCAACATTTTTCACAGTTAAGGAATTATAAAAATGAAGCACGTGCTACATAAATACAAGATTTCTCCACCCGCACACGCCCAGTAGATGCCCAGTAGATTGCTCTATTGATATAGAAAGCCTTAACCTTGACTTTGGGCTCGAGGGGGCTAGGACTTGAGGGGGCTAGGACTTGAGGGGGCTAGGACTGAGGGGGCAAGCAAGTAAAAGGAAAGAAATTTAAAGAATAGCTGATGATCGCGACTTGTGAACAGTCTCTTCCCCACCTCTATTGATGTTACTAGAAGCCCTTCACAGGAACAAACAGGCACAGGCACATATGTACGTGTGCTTACTTGGAATGATTCTGAACCCCTCCCCCCCCCCCCCCCCCCCCCCCCCACCCCCTCACTCTAAGTAAAGGATTTGCTCAAAATGAGTTTATTTTATGTAACTTCTGTTGTAGACACAGAGCAGTGAAGTAAGTGACTTCTGTT
>JAQNBH010000004.1:2290418-2599198 GCA_028752905.1 Cladorhizidae sp. MBARI D1340-BT2 | reverse complement strand
GTATATGGACACACACCAAGCTTGAGTGCAGCTGTATATTATATGTACACACACCAAGCTTGAGTGCAGCTATATATGGACACACATGTACACACACCAAGCTTGAGTGCAGCTGTATATTATATGTACACACACCAAGCTTGAGTGCAGCTGTATATGGACACACACCAAGCTTGAGTGCAGCTATATATTATATGTACACAGACCAAGCTTGAGTGCAGCTATATATGGACACACACCAAGCTTGAGTGCAGCTATATATTATATGTACACAGACCAAGCTTGAGTGCAGCTATATATTATATGGACACACACCAAGCTTGAGTGCAGCTGTATATGGACACACACCAAGCTTGAGTGCAGCTGTATATTATATGTACACACACCAAGCTTGAGTGCAGCTATATATGGACACACACCAAGCTTGGTGGCTATATATAGACACAAACCAAGCTTGGTGGCTATATATACACAAACCTGTCTTGTCCATGTCTTTAATTCTGACTTGAGGGTCCCAGCAGTTTTCATCAATGATACGGAAGAGTTGTCGGTCCTTCATCATCTTGGCCTTGCCAGCACAATGGTGCACCAGCTGCACCCACCCACCATAGCCATACCTCTGCACACACAACAACATCACATCCCAGCTGGAAAAACAACTACAAAATGCAACATAGACCTCAGGGTGAACACACCCACCCCTCCACGACCACGTGAGACCTCAGGGTGAACACACCCACCCCTCCATGACCACGTGAGACCTCAGGGTGAACACACCCACCCCTCCATGACCACGTGAGACCTCAGGGTGAACACACACCCCCCTCCATGACCACGTGAGACCTCAGGGTGAACACACCCACCCCTCCATGACCACGTGAGACCTCAGGGTGAACACACCCACCCCTCCATGACCACGTGAGACCTCAGGGTGAACACACCCACCCCTCCATGACCACGTGAGGCCTCAGGGTGAACACACACACCCTACCCCATGACCATGTGAGACCTCAGGGTGAACACACACACCCCTCCATGACCAAGTGAGACCTCAGGGTGAACACACCCACCCCTCCATGACCACGTGAGACCTCAGGGTGAACACACACACCCCTCCATGACCACGTGAGACCTCAGGGTGAACACACCCCCCTCCATGACCACGTGAGACCTCAGGGTGAACACACACACCCCTCCATGACCACATGAGCAGGGTGAACACACACACCCCTCCATAACCACGTGAGACCTCGGGGTGAACACACACACCCTATCCCATGACTAGGTGAGACCTCAGGGTGAACACACCCACCCCTCGATGACCACGTGAGACCTCAGGGTGAACACACCCACCCCTCCATGACCACGTGAGACCTCAGGGTGAACACACACACCCCTCCATGACCACGTGAGACCTCAGGGTGAACACACCCACCCTACCCCATGACTAGGTGAGACCTCAGGGTGAACACACACACCCCTCCATGACCACGTGAGATCTCAGGGTGAACACACACCCCTCCATGACCACGTGAGACCTCAGGGTGAACACACACACCCTACCCCATGAGTAGGTGAGACCTCAGGGTGAACACACCCATCCCTCCATGACCACGTGAGGCCTCAGGGTGAACAAACACACCCCTCCATGACCACGTGAGGCCTCAGGGTGAACACACACCCCCCTCCATGACCACGTGAGACCTCAGGGTGAACACACACACCCTACCCCATCACTAGGTGAGACCTCAGGGTGAACACACCCACCCCTCCATGACCACGTGAGACCTCAGGGTGAACACACCCACCCCTCCATGACCACGTGAGGCCTCAGGGTGAACACACACCCCCTACCCCATGACTAGATGAGACCTCAGGGTGAACACACCCACCCCTCCATGACCACGTGAAGCCTCAGGGTGAACACACACACCCTACCCCATGACTAGGTGAGACCTCAGGGTGAACACACCCACCCCTCCATGACCACGTGAGACCTCAGGGTGAACACACCCACCCCTCCATGACCATGTGAGGCCTCAGGGTGAACACACACACCCTACCCCATGACTAGATGAGACCTCAGGGTGAACACACCCACCCCTCCAAGAACACGTGAGGCCTCAGGGTGAACACACACACCCTACCCCATGACTAGGTGAGACCTCAGGGTGAACACACCCACCCCTCCATGACCACGTGAGGCCTCAGGGTGAACACACACCCCCTACCCCATGACTAGATGAGACCTCAGGGTGAACACACCCACCCCTCCATGACCACGTGAAGCCTCAGGGTGAACACACACACCCTACCCCATGACTAGGTGAGACCTCAGGGTGAACACACCCACCCCTCCATGACCACGTGAGACCTCAGGGTGAACACACCCACCCCTCCATGACCACGTGAGGCCTCAGGGTGAACACACACACCCTACCCCATGACTAGATGAGACCTCAGGGTGAACACACCCACCCCTCCAAGAACACGTGAGGCCTCAGGGTGAACACACACACCCTACCCCATGACTAGGTGAGACCTCAGGGTGAACACACCCACCCCTCCATGACCACGTGAGGCCTCAGGGTGAACACACACACCCTACCCCATGACTAGGTGAGACCTCAGGGTGAACACACCCACCCCTCCATGACCACGTGAGGGCCTCAGGGTGAACACACACACCCTACCCCATGACTAGGTGAGACCTCGGGGTGAACACACACACCCCTCCATGACCACGTGAGACCTCAGGGTGAACACACACACCCTACCCCATGAGTAGGTGAGACCTCAGGGTGAACACAACACACCCCTCCATGACCACGTGAAGCCTCAGGGTGAACACACACACCCTACCCCATGACTAGGTGAGACCTCAGGGTGAACACACCCACCCCTCCATGACCACGTGAGACCTCAGGGTGAACACACCCAGCCCTCCATGACCACGTGAGGCCTCAGGGTGAACACAACACCCTACCCCATGACTAGATGAGACCTCAGGGTGAACACACCCACCCCTCCAAGACCACGTGAGGCCTCAGGGTGAACACACACACCCTACCCCATGACTAGGTGAGACCTCAGGGTGAACACACCCACCCCTCCATGACCACGTGAGGCCTCAGGGTGAACACACACACCCTACCCCATGACTAGGTGAGACCTCAGGGTGAACACACCCACACCTCCATGACCACGTGAGACCTCAGGGTGAACACACCCACCCCTCCATGACCACGTGAGGCCTCAGGGTGAACACACACACCCTACCCCATGACTAGATGAGACCTCAGGGTGAACACACCCACCCCTCCAAGACCACGTGAGGCCTCAGGGTGAACACACACACCCTACCCCATGACTAGGTGAGACCTCAGGGTGAACACAACACACCCCTCCATGACCACGTGAAGCCTCAGGGTGAACACACACACCCTACCCCATGACTAGGTGAGACCTCAGGGTGAACACACCCACCCCTCCATGACCACGTGAGACCTCAGGGTGAACACACCCACCCCTCCATGACCACGTGAGGCCTCAGGGTGAACACACACACCCTACCCCATGACTAGATGAGACCTCAGGGTGAACACACCCACCCCTCCAAGACCACGTGAGGCCTCAGGGTGAACACACACACCCTACCCCATGACTAGGTGAGACCTCGGGGTGAACACACCCACCCCTCCATGACCACGTGAGGCCTCAGGGTGAACACACACACCCTACCCCATGACTAGGTGAGACCCTGGGGTGCACTCCCCCTTTCCCCCATGACTATGAGATCCTCTCTCATGGCTAGTGGCTAGGCCAGAAAGCTCAAGCCAGAGAACTACAGGGTAATGCCTCTCACATTTGGCTCATTCAAAAGGTTATACAACAAGGAGGGGGCCCACATTACCCACATTGCTGGGACATTGCTGGGACTTTTGTCCATGGATCTTCCTCCTGCCAGACCAAAATCTTCACATCTGCACCGCACTTGGGCATGGATGTACATGGATGTAAGGTATGACTACTACATGACCACAATATTAGTGCTAGGTATGTCAGTAAGGATGGGAGTGGTCCATAACATGAGACAGAGTAGACTGGGCAGTCAAGTCACCTTGGATATCAAGGTGAAAGGATCTGTCACTGTAGAACTAAACCCAGAGTAACAATGTTCTTAGTGACTCTGGTAGCCTTGTTACAAACTGAGGTCAGTTCCTGTTGTAACAGTTACTACATTCTGGCAAAGCAAACTTGGTTTCCCTCAAAGCGATAGGTCCCAAACGCCTCAACTAGCTAATGCCCACACCCATTACCCACAGACTTACTTCCTTTAGGTCAGGCCATCTCTTCGGTAGTATGTGACTGTGTAAATCTACTTTAAATCCAGTGAGACTAGACCGTTCAGTAGCCAGTAACTTGTTACCTTCCTCACACTCCATAGATATTACAGACAACAGAATGATCTCACGCCCGAAAGGTCAGAGGTGTTGTGATAATATTGGCGCGAAATCGAGCCATTTGGCGCTCTAGTTAAAAATACAAAACATGCGCGCAAACCGTTGTGAGGTTTCTAGTGCGCAGAAAGGATAAGCGTTTACGGTTTTGGCGACCCAACAAGTGGCGAGGCAAAGTCTAGTATATACTGGTTTTTATTATAAAGTATCATACCATTCATGCTATGATTCTCATTTATATACCAGAATGTAGCCAGTGTAGTGTATGCTTTCTGGTGATTTTGTTGTTGCTATAATGCTTTTCTTTTGCAGCTGCAAGTAGGAATGTGAAGTGACCTATCGCTTTGAGGGAAACCAAGTTTGCTTTGCCAGAATGTAGTAACTGTTACAACAAAGTGGGGGTACCTCAAAATCCCGGCAAGACTACTCTTTATATCCACTCCTTGTCATGTTTATGTGTGCCTAGTGGTGGAGTATTTATATCCGCTCCTTGTCATGTTTATGTGTGCCTAGTGGTAGAGTATTTATATCCGCTCCTTATCATGTTTATGTGTGCCTAGTGGTATATAGAGTATTTATATCCACTCCTTGTCATGTTTATGTGTGCCTAGTGGTGGAGTATTTATATCAGCTCCTTGTCATGTTTATGTGTGCCTAGTGGTGGAGTATTTATATCCGCTCCTTGTCATGTTTATGTGTGCCTAGTGGTAGAGTATTTATATCCACTCCTTGTCATGTTTATGTGTGCCTAGTGGTAGAGTATTTATATCTGCTCCTTGTCATGTTTATGTGTGCCTAGTGGTGGAGTATTTATATCAGCTCCTTGTCATGTTTATGTGTGCCTAGTGGTAGAGTATTTATATCCACTCCTTGTCATGTTCATGTGTGCCTAGTGGTGGAGTATTTATATCAGCTCCTTGTCATGTTTATGTGTGCCTAGTGGTAGAGTATTTATATCCACTCCTTGTCATGTTTATGTGTGCCTAGTGGTAGAGTATTTATATCCACTCCTTGTCATGTTTATGTGTGCCTAGTGGTAGAGTATTTATATCCACTCCTTGTCATGTTTATGTGTGCCTAGTGCCTAGTGGTGGAGTATTTATATCCGCTCCTTGTCATGTTTATGTGTGCCTAGTGGTAGAGTATTTATATCCACTCCTTGTCATGTTTATGTGTGCCTAGTGGTGGAGTATTTATATCCACTCCTTGTCATGTTTATGTGTGCCTAGTGGTAGAGTATTTATATCAGCTCCTTGTCATGTTTATGTGTGCCTAGTGGTAGAGTATTTATATCCACTCCTTGTCATGTTTATGTGTGCCTAGTGGTAGAGTATTTATATCCACTCCTTGTCATGTTTGTGTGCCTAGTGGTGGAGTATTTATATCCGCTCCTTGTCATGTTTATGTGTGCCTAGTGGTAGAGTATTTATATCCACTCCTTGTCATGTTTATGTGTGCCTAGTGGTAGAGTATTTATATCAGCTCCTTGTCATGTTTATGTGTGCCTAGTGGTAGAGTATTTATATCCACTCCTTGTCATGTTTATGTGTGCCTAGTGGTAGAGTATTTATATCCACTCCTTGTCATGTTTGTGTGCCTAGTGGTGGAGTATTTATATCCGCTCCTTGTCATGTTTATGTGTGCCTAGTGGTAGAGTATTTATATCCGCTCCTTGTCATGTTTATGTGTGCCTAGTGGTGGAGTATTTATATCCACTCCTTGTCATGTTTATGTGTGCCTAGTGGTAGAGTATTTATATCTGCTCCTTGTCATGTTTATGTGTGCCTAGTGGTAGAGTATTTATATCCGCTCCTTGTCATGTTTATGTGTGCCTAGTGGTAGAGTATTTATATCCACTCCTTGTCATGTTTATGTGTGCCTAGTGGTAGAGACTGTCATTTGGATATATTTAATTGAACTGGTTTAGTTAGTTTGTCACAGTTATTTTATTTATTTAAACTGGTTTTTGAGGTCCATTATTAATTCAGTTGAATTAAAATTGAATTAAGGGGGCATAGACCATATTTGTGGTCACCAATTTAATGCTTCATCCATTTTGAATGGCTTTGATCTCAAAAGGTAGCTCATTCTCTGTGCTTAGCCTATAGGCAAAGCAGTGTTGCCATCAACATCTGGCTGAGAAACTGACACACTATATAGCAATAGTACAGAGGTGTTTTTTTAATACAAATACAAATTTTCAGCCTTCATCAAGACTTGCCATTTATGCTGTCAGTCAATTTCTAATAAAACTCCCCCCCTTTTTTCATTCAGCAGGAAAAGTGAGCCCACACAATGAACCGTAACTCATTGGAAAATTGGCTGGATTGAAAAAGTAATCATTTATTTTGAAGAGCAAAGAGAGAGCATTCAAATGATATAAAAATTATATATATACTATGGACAAAAGGTGAGTGAGAAAAACTGTGAATAATGTTGGGAATAGAGATTTCTTTGAATCATGAGAAAATAATGTTCAAAATACAGGGGGCAGGGGTAGATCCAGGGTGTTTGTGAACCCCTCATTTTGCTCTTGATCATGACTACCATTCTTGCACTCTTTCATCAGCCATCAGCAACACAGACTCAACAAAAATACAGTGACTGAGCAGGGTTGACACAGGAGCAGGTAGGGCCAGCTAGGGAAGGACCAGCTACAGACGCCATCTGAAGGTAAAGGGTGGAGCATAAACGGTAAAGCCATTAATACTATAGTTCCAAACTTTCAGCATCATTTGAGTCTTCAGCTTCTTCTTCTCCCACGATTTTAACCCTTCGTAACTCTTCATGACTCCATACTTTCGTCTTCCCAGAGCTTTTGTTTGCATTCTTCTTGACATGCAATTAATAGTGCTAACAAGTAAATAGCAGTATATACCAATGTGTGTGTGCGTTAGTCTGTGTCAAACCAGTGGCCACAAAACCCGAACATAAGGTCTGGTGAAACTGAAAAAGTCCTCAAATAGAGTTTTCAAAGACCACTTCCAAGGAGGTGGGAAAAACGGAGATGAAAGGACTTGCCTAAAAAAGCCGATCTTTATTTAATTCAAAATTAGTTGACTTTTCATGTCAATTTTAGTTCAATTGTTTAGTTAAACTGTCATTTCAAATATATTTGAATTAATTAGTTAACTTGTCACATCAAATTTAATTGAACCCCACTGGTGGTAGAATAAGGTGTGGTCTGTTTTTACGGACATTGTTCTAGTGACAGTCATGTGTTTCCTTTGTCCTTCAGCACCATTGCTACACTTGTATTTTATCAACAATCAATGACTGAATGATTGATTATTAACTGCTTAACAACACAATAATGATATTAATATGCTGTGGTCAGTCTCCAGTCACAAAACTGACCACAATGTTTATCAACAATAATGCTCGCATAATATTTAGCTGCTAGGGACTTGATTGAGTTTCTGACTTGCAGAGATGTTGCTGGTTCTATTGTTTTTAAACTCACAGGAATCTGTCGGCGAGAGGTTTACTAAAGAATTAGCAGGTCCAACAGACTGTACTAGACAATAATTATTATAGAGCACATCATATGACACAATAAATAATTCATCACTACAGCATCCAAGTAGTGATATAAGTATTATTATTATGTAGTGTGAAGCAGTAGGGAGTTTGGTAGGAAAAGTAGCCTATGTCCGAGGATGGTGGGCAGTAATGTCGCGCTGCTATCTCTGTGTAGTAGACTACTTGAAAGAGTATGTAGCCAACACAGGTGAGGAAGAAGGTCAAGTACGGAGAGAACTTGACGCCAGATGCAAACACTATTCCTATGAACAGAAGGTATAACAACATAACATCTGTAGCTCATCATAGAGGAACTTGTGTGCAGACATGCATCAGGACAGACGGACTAGCATGGAATATGTTGCCACACAAACTGGCAGGCCCGAATGGTCGGGTCTTCTTAGGGACACACTGAACGTGCGTGCACATGATACTTATAATACTCACCTCCAATGGCAGCAAACAGGAATAGGAAGACGGGCAAGAAGAAGCCCATGCTCACGCCTATGAAGAAGTCGTGCATGGTGGAGGATATGATGAACACGACCAGAGTAGCCACTGACTTCGGCACCAACTACAAAACACAAGCAAGTGGGCAACAATCAAAAACATAAAACTCGAGTAAAGGGGAAAGGGTGTGTCTTGGTGAGGGGCTTGTATCAAAGTCTCGAGTAAATGGGCGTGTCTTGGTGAGGGGTTTGTCCACTTCATCACAGGATTTGTGTGTGAGACTTTGAGATGAAGGTGTTGATAAGGTCATCCTTACTTGCACCAGTGTCTGGTAGATGTAGGTGTTATTGAAGTCGTGAATGGGGACATTCCACAGCCGATAGTACTCCGTATAGCCCACAGCAAACCACCAGTTCTACAAGCACACGGAGTGAGACATTACAATGCAGTCATGGCAACCAGAATTAATGGTCTAAACAAGAATCCCTTATACACACAGCAACAACAGGCCAGTGTGTATGGGGGAGGGGTCACGTATGGGGGAGGGGTCACGTTGTTGGGCAGGTCGTTACACAGCACTTTGTCAGAGGTAATTACAGCCTCACTAGAGTGCCCAATCAATACCTCCACCAGATTGCACTAACACTCCTGCAATTAGGTCACACGAGACATCCACGTTGACAAAGATTGCTGGCACAAATGATCCCATGAGCCAGTCGTCCTAACTTCATTCAGCTTGCAATCAAACCAAGAGACAGTAGAGGTCAGGGGGAGGGGTGGGGTCATATTTAGGACAGGCAGATGGATCATATTTAGGACATGCAGGTGGATCATATTTAGGACAGGCAGGTGGATCATATTTAGGACAGGCAGGTGGATCATATTTAGGACATGCAGGTATTTAGGACATGCAGGTGGATCATATTTAGGACATGCAGGTGGATCATATTTAGGACATGCAGGTGGATCATATTTAGGACATGCAGGTGGATCATATCTAGGACATGCAGGTGGATCATATTTAGGACATGCAGGTGGTCATAATGCAGGTGGATCATATTTAGGACATGCAGGTGGTCATATTTAGGACATGCAGGTGGATCATATTTAGGACATGCAGGTGGATCATATTTAGGACAGGCAGGTGGATCATATGTAGGACAGGCAGGTGGATCATATTTAGGACATGCAGGTGGATCATATTTAGGACATGCAGGTGGATCATATTTAGGACATGCAGGTGGATCATATTTAGGACATGCAGGTGGATCATATTTAGGACATGCAGGTGGTCATATTTAGGACATGCAGGTGGATCATATTTAGGACAGGCAGGTGGATCATATTTAGGACATGCAGGTGGATCATATTTAGGACATGCAGGTGGATCATATTTAGGACATGCAGGTGGATCATATTTAGGACATGCAGGTGGATCATATTTAGGACATGCAGGTGGTCATATTTAGGACATGCAGGTGGATCATATTTAGGACATGCAGGTGGATCATATTTAGGACATGCAGGTGGATCATATTTAGGACATGCAGGTGGATCATATTTAGGACATGCAGGTGGATCATATTTAGGACATGCAGGTGGTCATATTTAGGACATGCAGGTGGATCATATTTAGGACAGGCAGGTGGATCATATTTAGGACATGCAGGTGGATCATATTTAGGACATGCAGGTGGATCATATTTAGGACATGCAGGTGGATCATATTTAGGACATGCAGGTGGATCATATTTAGGACAGGCAGGTGGATCATATTTAGGACATGCAGGTGGTCATATTTAGGACAGGCAGGTGGTCATATTTAGGACATGCAGGTGGATCATATTTAGGACAGGCAGGTGGATCATATTTAGGACATGCAGGTGGATCATATTTAGGACATGCAGGTGGTCATATTTAGGACAGGCAGGTGGTCATATTTAGGACATGCAGGTGGATCATATTTAGGACATGCAGGTGGATCATATTTAGGACATGCAGGTGGATCATATTTAGGACATGCAGGTGGATCATATTTAGGACAGACAGGTGGATCATATTTAGGACAGGCAGGTGGTCATATTTAGGACATGCAGGTGGATCATATTTAGGACATGCAGGTGGATCATATTTAGGACATGCAGGTGGATCATATTTAGGATGGGTCAGGTAACTTCAACTTAATTAAGCATGAGTAGCATTACCTTGTAAAACTCTCTGTCTGCGAATCGGGTGAGCTCTGCGGTGAGGTTGAACCAGGCGTGCAGCACCAGTAGCGAGGCCATGCAGTTCATGAGAGGACCTGTCAATAACATGGTCACATACTTCTCCAACAGATCCTCAAGCCTGCAGGTATAATACACACACCACACATGCAGGAGAGTGGGAGAGCATTCTCTGCACTGCTTAATCATGGCTAAATCTCACTTTGACAGTTGCTTAGAGCCTGTCCACACCTAAACTGATGTGCATTAATGTGTGTTGGGTCCAGGAAAAAACTATTCAAATCAATGCACATTCATTGCATCCACAACTAGCACCGAAATAAACCGTACAAAGCGAAAATAATCAGCCAACCAAGGTCAGTCAAAATCATAAACTGTAGCTGTAGTTGAGATGGAGTTTGTTGTTGCTGATCAGCTCCTGCAGATGCGCAGGAAACATTTGCTGCAGAGAAGAGGTGAGAGCTGAGGAGAAGGCAGAACCAACGAACGCTGCAACTGCACCAACTTCAGAAGTGCAGATGCAGGAGGTATAACGCACCTTCAGGCTGGAATTATTGGCCTTCAGGCTGGAATTATTGGCCTTCAGGCTGGAATTATTGGCCGGTCGACATCATTGGATTTGGCAAGTACTAAATTTAGGAAGACGACATAATTATTTAAAGACATTTCATGAGCACCCACTTCTACAGCACATGCGAAGGAAGGAGGGGCTATAGACTTTTGTTTTTTAGACCCCCAGACATGGAAACTCCAAAAAAGGAAGGGCCCACCAAGTAGAGAAATAGTTGGGAGTCATTGCATTTATCAGAAGAACATTCACGCATGCGTCCAAGGAGGAACATTCATGCACGTGCCCAGGGAGGAACATTCGCGCATGTGTCCAGGAGGAACATTGTATAAGCAGTGGGTGCATGTGGTAGAACTACTGACTCTATCAGTGTATAAGCAGTGGGTGCATGTGGTAGAACTACTGACTCTATCAGTGTATAAGCAGTGGGTGCATGTGGTAGAACTACTGACTCTATCAGTGTATAAGCAGTGGGTGCATGTGGTAGAACTACTGACTCTATCAGTGTATAAGCAGTGGGTGCATGTGGTAGAACTACTGACTCTATCAGTGTATAAGCAGTGGGTGCATGTGGTAGAACTACTGACTCTATCAGTGTATAAGCAGTGGGTGCATGTGGTAGAACTACTGACTCTATCAGTGTATAAGCAGTGGGTGCATGTGGTAGAACTACTGACTCTATCAGTGTATAAGCAGTGGGTGCATGTGGTAGAACTACTGACTCTATCAGTGTATAAGCAGTGGGTGCATGCTGGTAGAACTACTGACTCTATCAGTGTATAAGCAGTGGGTGCATGTGGTAGAACTACTGACTCTATCAGTGTATAAGTAGTGGGTGCATGTGGTAGAACTACTGACTCTATCAGTGTATAAGTAGTGGGTGCATGTGGTAGAACTACTGACTCTATCAGTGTATAAGCAGTGGGTGCATGTGGTAGAACTACTGACTCTATCAGTGTATAAGCAGTGGATGCATGTGGTAGAACTACTGACTCTATCAGTGTATAAGCAGTGGGTGCATGTGGTAGAACTACTGACTCTATCAGTGTATAAGCAGTGGGTGCATGTGGTAGAACTACTGACTCTATCAGTGTATAAGCAGTGGGTGCATGTGGTAGAACTACTGACTCTATCAGTGTATAAGCAGTGGGTGCATGCTGGTAGAACTACTGACTCTATCAGTGTATAAGCAGTGGGTGCATGTGGTAGAACTACTGACTCTATCAGTGTATAAGCAGTGGATGCATGTGGTAGAACTACTGACTCTATCAGTGTATAAGTAGTGGGTGCATGTGGTAGAACTACTGACTCTATCAGTGTATAAGTAGTGGGTGCATGTGGTAGAACTACTGACTCTATCAGTGTATAAGCAGTGGGTGCATGTGGTAGAACTACTGACTCTATCAGTGTATAAGCAGTGGATGCATGTGGTAGAACTACTGACTCTATCAGTGTATAAGCAGTGGGTGCATGTGGTAGAACTACTGACTCTATCAGTGTATAAGCAGTGGGTGCATGTGGTAGAACTACTGACTCTATCAGTGTATAAGCAGTGGATGCATGTGGTAGAACTACTGACTCTATCAGTGTATAAGCAGTGGGTGCATGTGGTAGAACTACTGACTCTATCAGTGTATAAGCAGTGGATGCATGTGGTAGAACTACTGACTCTATCAGTGTATAAGCAGTGGGTGCATGTGGTAGAACTACTGACTCTATCAGTGTATAAGCAGTGGATGCATGTGGTAGAACTACTGACTCTATCAGTGTATAAGCAGTGGGTGCATGTGGTAGAACTACTGACTCTATCAGTGTATAAGCAGTGGGTGCATGTGGTAGAACTACTGACTCTATCAGTGTATAAGCAGTGGGTGCATGTGGTAGAACTACTGACTCTATCAGTGTATAAGCAGTGGGTGCATGTGGTAGAACTACTGACTCTATCAGTGTATAAGTAGTGGATGCATGTGGTAGAACTACTGACTCTATCAGTGTATAAGTAGTGGATGCATGTGGTAGAACTACTGACTCTATCAGTGTATAAGCAGTGGGTGCATGTGGTAGAACTACTGACTCTATCAGTGTATAAGCAGTGGGTGCATGTGGTAGAACTACTGACTCTATCAGTGTATAAGCAGTGGGTGCATGTGGTAGAACTACTGACTCTATCAGTGTATAAGCAGTGGGTGCATGTGGTAGAACTACTGACTCTATCAGTGTATAAGCAGTGGGTGCATGTGGTAGAACTACTGACTCTATCAGTGTATAAGCAGTGGGTGCATGTGGTAGAACTACTGACTCTATCAGTGTATAAGTAGTGGGTGCATGTGGTAGAACTACTGACTCTATCAGTGTATAAGCAGTGGGTGCATGTGGTAGAACTACTGACTCTATCAGTGTATAAGCAGTGGATGCATGTGGTAGAACTACTGACTCTATCAGTGTATAAGCAGTGGGTGCATGTGGTAGAACTACTGACTCTATCAGTGTATAAGCAGTGGGTGCATGTGGTAGAACTACTGACTCTATCAGTGTATAAGCAGTGGGTGCATGTGGTAGAACTACTGACTCTATCAGTGTATAAGCAGTGGGTGCATGTGGTAGAACTACTGACTCTATCAGTGTATAAGCAGTGGGTGCATGTGGTAGAACTACTGACTCTATCAGTGTATAAGCAGTGGGTGCATGTGGTAGAACTACTGACTCTATCAGTGTATAAGTAGTGGGTGCATGTGGTAGAACTACTGACTCTATCAGTGTATAAGCAGTGGATGCATGTGGTAGAACTACTGACTCTATCAGTGTATAAGCAGTGGGTGCATGTGGTAGAACTACTGACTCTATCAGTGTATAAGCAGTGGGTGCATGTGGTAGAACTACTGACTCTATCAGTGTATAAGCAGTGGGTGCATGTGGTAGAACTACTGACTCTATCAGTGTATAAGCAGTGGGTGCATGTGGTAGAACTACTGACTCTATCAGTGTATAAGCAGTGGGTGCATGTGGTAGAACTACTGACTCTATCAGTGTATAAGCAGTGGGTGCATGTGGTAGAACTACTGACTCTATCAGTGTATAAGTAGTGGGTGCATGGGGTAGAACTACTGACTCTATCAGTGTATAAGCAGTGGGTGCATGTGGTAGAACTACTGACTCTATCAGTGTATAAGCAGTGGATGCATGTGGTAGAACTACTGACTCTATCAGTGTATAAGTAGTGGGTGCATGTGGTAGAACTACTGACTCTATCAGTGTATAAGTAGTGGGTGCATGTGGTAGAACTACTGACTCTATCAGTGTATAAGCAGTGGATGCATGTGGTAGAACTACTGACTCTATCAGTGTATAAGCAGTGGGTGCATGTGGTAGAACTACTGACTCTATCAGTGTATAAGCAGTGGGTGCATGTGGTAGAACTACTGACTCTATCAGTGTATAAGCAGTGGATGCATGTGGTAGAACTACTGACTCTATCAGTGTATAAGCAGTGGGTGCATGCTGGTAGAACTACTGACTCTATCAGTGTATAAGCAGTGGGTGCATGTGGTAGAACTACTGACTCTATCAGTGTATAAGTAGTGGGTGCATGTGGTAGAACTACTGACTCTATCAGTGTATAAGCAGTGGATGCATGTGGTAGAACTACTGACTCTATCAGTGTATAAGCAGTGGGTGCATGTGGTAGAACTACTGACTCTATCAGTGTATAAGTAGTGGGTGCATGTGGTAGAACTACTGACTCTATCAGTGTATAAGCAGTGGGTGCATGTGGTAGAACTACTGACTCTATCAGTGTATAAGCAGTGGGTGCATGTGGTAGAACTACTGACTCTATCAGTGTATAAGCAGTGGGTGCATGTGGTAGAACTACTGACTCTATCAGTGTATAAGTAGTGGGTGCATGTGGTAGAACTACTGACTCTATCAGTGTATAAGCAGTGGGTGCATGTGGTAGAACTACTGACTCTATCAGTGTATAAGCAGTGGGTGCATGTGGTAGAACTACTGACTCTATCAGTGTATAAGCAGTGGGTGCATGTGGTAGAACTACTGACTCTATCAGTGTATAAGCAGTGGGTGCATGTGGTAGAACTACTGACTCTATCAGTGTATAAGTAGTGGATGCATGTGGTAGAACTACTGACTCTATCAGTGTATAAGCAGTGGGTGCATGTGGTAGAACTACTGACTCTATCAGTGTATAAGCAGTGGGTGCATGTGGTAGAACTACTGACTCTATCAGTGTATAAGCAGTGGGTGCATGTGGTAGAACTACTGACTCTATCAGTGTATAAGCAGTGGATGCATGTGGTAGAACTACTGACTCTATCAGTGTATAAGCAGTGGGTGCATGTGGTAGAACTACTGACTCTATCAGTGTATAAGCAGTGGGTGCATGTGGTAGAACTACTGACTCTATCAGTGTATAAGTAGTGGGTGCATGTGGTAGAACTACTGACTCTATCAGTGTATAAGCAGTGGGTGCATGTGGTAGAACTACTGACTCTATCAGTGTATAAGCAGTGGGTGCATGTGGTAGAACTACTGACTCTATCAGTGTATAAGCAGTGGGTGCATGTGGTAGAACTACTGACTCTATCAGTGTATAAGTAGTGGGTGCATGTGGTAGAACTACTGACTCTATCAGTGTATAAGCAGTGGATGCATGTGGTAGAACTACTGACTCTATCAGTGTATAAGCAGTGGATGCATGTGGTAGAACTACTGACTCTATCAGTGTATAAGTAGTGGATGCATGTGGTAGAACTACTGACTCTATCAGTGTATAAGCAGTGGGTGCATGTGGTAGAACTACTGACTCTATCAGTGTATAAGCAGTGGATGCATGTGGTAGAACTACTGACTCTATCAGTGTATAAGTAGTGGGTGCATGTGGTAGAACTACTGACTCTATCAGTGTATAAGCAGTGGGTGCATGTGGTAGAACTACTGACTCTATCAGTGTATAAGCAGTGGGTGCATGTGGTAGAACTACTGACTCTATCAGTGTATAAGCAGTGGGTGCATGTGGTAGAACTACTGACTCTATCAGTGTATAAGCAGTGGGTGCATGTGGTAGAACTACTGACTCTATCAGTGTATAAGCAGTGGGTGCATGTGGTAGAACTACTGACTCTATCAGTGTATAAGCAGTGGGTGCATGTGGTAGAACTACTGACTCTATCAGTGTATAAGCAGTGGGTGCATGTGGTAGAACTACTGACTCTATCAGTGTATAAGCAGTGGGTGCATGTGGTAGAACTACTGACTCTATCAGTGTATAAGTAGTGGATGCATGTGGTAGAACTACTGACTCTATCAGTGTATAAGCAGTGGATGCATGTGGTAGAACTACTGACTCTATCAGTGTATAAGTAGTGGGTGCATGTGGTAGAACTACTGACTCTATCAGTGTATAAGTAGTGGGTGCATGTGGTAGAACTACTGACTCTATCAGTGTATAAGCAGTGGGTGCATGTGGTAGAACTACTGACTCTATCAGTGTATAAGCAGTGGGTGCATGTGGTAGAACTACTGACTCTATCAGTGTATAAGCAGTGGGTGCATGTGGTAGAACTACTGACTCTATCAGTGTATAAGCAGTGGGTGCATGTGGTAGAACTACTGACTCTATCAGTGTATAAGCAGTGGGTGCATGTGGTAGAACTACTGACTCTATCAGTGTATAAGCAGTGGGTGCATGTGGTAGAACTACTGACTCTATCAGTGTATAAGCAGTGGATGCATGTGGTAGAACTACTGACTCTATCAGTGTATAAGTAGTGGATGCATGTGGTAGAACTACTGACTCTATCAGTGTATAAGCAGTGGGTGCATGCTGGTAGAACTACTGACTCTATCAGTGTATAAGCAGTGGGTGCATGTGGTAGAACTACTGACTCTATCAGTGTATAAGCAGTGGGTGCATGTGGTAGAACTACTGACTCTATCAGTGTATAAGCAGTGGGTGCATGTGGTAGAACTACTGACTCTATCAGTGTATAAGCAGTGGGTGCATGTGGTAGAACTACTGACTCTATCAGTGTATAAGCAGTGGGTGCATGTGGTAGAACTACTGACTCTATCAGTGTATAAGTAGTGGGTGCATGTGGTAGAACTACTGACTCTATCAGTGTATAAGCAGTGGATGCATGTGGTAGAACTACTGACTCTATCAGTGTATAAGCAGTGGGTGCATGTGGTAGAACTACTGACTCTATCAGTGTATAAGCAGTGGGTGCATGTGGTAGAACTACTGACTCTATCAGTGTATAAGCAGTGGGTGCATGTGGTAGAACTACTGACTCTATCAGTGTATAAGCAGTGGGTGCATGTGGTAGAACTACTGACTCTATCAGTGTATAAGCAGTGGGTGCATGTGGTAGAACTACTGACTCTATCAGTGTATAAGCAGTGGATGCATGTGGTAGAACTACTGACTCTATCAGTGTATAAGTAGTGGATGCATGTGGTAGAACTACTGACTCTATCAGTGTATAAGCAGTGGGTGCATGTGGTAGAACTACTGACTCTATCAGTGTATAAGCAGTGGGTGCATGTGGTAGAACTACTGACTCTATCAGTGTATAAGCAGTGGGTGCATGTGGTAGAACTACTGACTCTATCAGTGTATAAGTAGTGGATGCATGTGGTAGAACTACTGACTCTATCAGTGTATAAGAAGTGGGTGCATGTGGTAGAACTACTGACTCTATCAGTGTATAAGTAGTGGATGCATGTGGTAGAACTACTGACTCTATCAGTGTATAAGCAGTGGGTGCATGTGGTAGAACTACTGACTCTATCAGTGTATAAGCAGTGGGTGCATGTGGTAGAACTACTGACTCTATCAGTGTATAAGCAGTGGATGCATGTGGTAGAACTACTGACTCTATCAGTGTATAAGTAGTGGGTGCATGTGGTAGAACTACTGACTCTATCAGTGTATAAGCAGTGGATGCATGTGGTAGAACTACTGACTCTATCAGTGTATAAGTAGTGGGTGCATGTGGTAGAACTACTGACTCTATCAGTGTATAAGCAGTGGGTGCATGTGGTAGAACTACTGACTCTATCAGTGTATAAGTAGTGGGTGCATGTGGTAGAACTACTGACTCTATCAGTGTATAAGCAGTGGATGCATGTGGTAGAACTACTGACTCTATCAGTGTATAAGTAGTGGATGCATGTGGTAGAACTACTGACTCTATCAGTGTATAAGCAGTGGGTGCATGTGGTAGAACTACTGACTCTATCAGTGTATAAGTAGTGGATGCATGTGGTAGAACTACTGACTCTATCAGTGTATAAGCAGTGGATGCATGTGGTAGAACTACTGACTCTATCAGTGTATAAGCAGTGGATGCATGTGGTAGAACTACTGACTCTATCAGTGTATAAGCAGTGGGTGCATGTGGTAGAACTACTGACTCTATCAGTGTATAAGTAGTGGGTGCATGTGGTAGAACTACTGACTCTATCAGTGTATAAGCAGTGGGTGCATGTGGTAGAACTACTGACTCTATCAGTGTATAAGTAGTGGGTGCATGTGGTAGAACTACTGACTCTATCAGTGTATAAGCAGTGGGTGCATGTGGTGGTAGAACTACTGACTCTATCAGTGTATAAGCAGTGGGTGCATGTGGTAGAACTACTGACTCTATCAGTGTATAAGCAGTGGATGCATGTGGTAGAACTACTGACTCTATCAGTGTATAAGCAGTGGGTGCATGTGGTAGAACTACTGACTCTATCAGTGTATAAGCAGTGGGTGCATGTGGTAGAACTACTGACTCTATCAGTGTATAAGCAGTGGGTGCATGTGGTAGAACTACTGACTCTATCAGTGTATAAGCAGTGGATGCATGTGGTAGAACTACTGACTCTATCAGTGTATAAGCAGTGGGTGCATGTGGTAGAACTACTGACTCTATCAGTGTATAAGCAGTGGATGCATGTGGTAGAACTACTGACTCTATCAGTGTATAAGCAGTGGGTGCATGTGGTAGAACTACTGACTCTATCAGTGTATAAGCAGTGGGTGCATGTGGTAGAACTACTGACTCTATCAGTGTATAAGCAGTGGATGCATGTGGTAGAACTACTGACTCTATCAGTGTATAAGCAGTGGGTGCATGTGGTAGAACTACTGACTCTATCAGTGTATAAGTAGTGGGTGCATGTGGTAGAACTACTGACTCTATCAGTGTATAAGCAGTGGGTGCATGTGGTAGAACTACTGACTCTATCAGTGTATAAGTAGTGGGTGCATGTGGTAGAACTACTGACTCTATCAGTGTATAAGTAGTGGATGCATGTGGTAGAACTACTGACTCTATCAGTGTATAAGCAGTGGGTGCATGTGGTAGAACTACTGACTCTATCAGTGTATAAGCAGTGGGTGCATGTGGTAGAACTACTGACTCTATCAGTGTATAAGCAGTGGGTGCATGTGGTAGAACTACTGACTCTATCAGTGTATAAGTAGTGGGTGCATGTGGTAGAACTACTGACTCTATCAGTGTATAAGCAGTGGGTGCATGCTGGTAGAACTACTGACTCTATCAGTGTATAAGCAGTGGGTGCATGTGGTAGAACTACTGACTCTATCAGTGTATAAGCAGTGGGTGCATGTGGTAGAACTACTGACTCTATCAGTGTATAAGCAGTGGGTGCATGTGGTAGAACTACTGACTCTATCAGTGTATAAGCAGTGGGTGCATGTGGTAGAACTACTGACTCTATCAGTGTATAAGCAGTGGGTGCATGTGGTAGAACTACTGACTCTATCAGTGTATAAGCAGTGGATGCATGTGGTAGAACTACTGACTCTATCAGTGTATAAGCAGTGGGTGCATGTGGTAGAACTACTGACTCTATCAGTGTATAAGCAGTGGGTGCATGTGGTAGAACTACTGACTCTATCAGTGTATAAGCAGTGGGTGCATGTGGTAGAACTACTGACTCTATCAGTGTATAAGTAGTGGGTGCATGTGGTAGAACTACTGACTCTATCAGTGTATAAGCAGTGGGTGCATGTGGTAGAACTACTGACTCTATCAGTGTATAAGCAGTGGATGCATGTGGTAGAACTACTGACTATCAGTGTAGGTGCATGTGGTAGAACTGTGTTTATATAAATGTTCATACTAAGGCATAGAACTAATGTTTAATACCCAAAGCCTAACTGTTGAATATTGCATAATCAAATTAATCCTCATTAAATTTGTGACGGACGTACACAAAACCCGTGATGTACGTACATGTGTGATTAAGGATAGTATTAATGAATTCTGAGCATTGCTAGGCACTATTAGACAAAGCAAGTACTTGTAAGCAGAACATAAACAGATGCTAAATGTCTTCAAACTGTCTGCGATTGCCTGCAACACTTGGTGGGTTAATGATACAGACAATTTTGTTTCTTGAGTAGAAGATTTTGTCTTCAGGTCTCGACCACTTCCAAGCATTTGCACTTCTATGCATGACGTTTACTTCAACTTACTTCAACATCAGAATCCTCTATACAGGTCACCTCCCCTGGGAACTCTTCACCATCATACTCCAGAACAACCCACAATCCAATTGTCAAGTTCAGTGCTGGTAGCTGAGGCTGGGCATCATATTCGATTGGACAATCCTGTTCAATTGTTGAATTGGTCGGAGGAGTGACATCATTGGTGTTGCGGATTCGACAAATTCGGAAACATTTCTCTATCTCGTTGGAAGTATCGGCTACTTTGACCTCGTCCGCACCAGAAGCTTGAATACAATGAACTTTGTGTGTTTGGGGGACTGCCATCACTCCTTCCCATTTGGCATCCAGAAATGCAGATTGTGGATCAATCTCACTCTTGGCAATGAATTCAACTTGAATATTTGGGCAAAGCTGTTTGGCGAGTGCTGAATACTCTTTTGTAGTGGTGATATGACTTCTCTCTGACCGAATGTGTCTCCAAACGGCCCTCCGACACCTTTTCCATGAGATGTGGCAAAAAATTTCCATCTGATAGAGATGTCATGGTCTTGCTCCCAGTAGTGGAGATTTGAAAAGAGGAACCTCGGCTTAAACTGAGAAGTTGGCCCATCGCTGAAAACATTGACGGTTTCTATAAATGCTGTATTTCGTGTGGTCGAGGTCGTCTGAAATTACTACCATACTGAAATTGGTAGCACTGTTGATCCAAGTGTGAGTGGTGAAGATCGCTGCCTGAGCGTGGTGCCAGTGGGCTGCTTGTACTTCTTTCTGTGCTGTAATCGTCGCATTTTCAGAGAAATCGACTTGCAAAACAATGGATTTACCATCACAGGAGTTCTTCAAGGAGTCAAACGAAGCTGCTTGCTCTCTCTTCACAAAGGTATGGAGTAGAAAGGTACTCAGCTGTTTCTTCAGCTCAGTAAAGACTGCATCCACTGTATCAGTCATGTCTACCTTCTCAATTCAGCTATCCGTCGACTTCCACTGGTAGTACTGCAAGGTCCCTGAGCTGCTTTGTGGTGCAAACTCATCAATCAGATCCACACAGGTTGAGCATTCTCGTGTCATGCACTTCTTGGAAGTGGCATCACAGGTCACTTGCTCAATGAAGGACGAAACAGGAACACACTTCCCAAGGTCTTGCACTCCCCAGCTGTTCTAGTAAAGTCTAGCAAAACATTGCTGCATCTAACTTCCCCACTCCCCAGCTTCCCTACTAGTGTTTACAGCAGGGATGTAGATTCACATTCACCAGTTCTTCCCTAAAAGGGATGCCTGTAGCACACAGAAAGGAACCTAGTGAACTACGTACTTCTTAACAGATCTTGTAAATTCCTCAATGCCAGCTGCTAAAATAGTTTTACTTGCAGGCTAGATAGTGTATGTATTTGGGGAATGACTATCAGCTTGTAGCTATAACTCAAGTAGCAGCTTTGTTTCTTTACCAGCCGACCTTCCTGGCTACAGGCTCAGGCAGCTTTGTTTCTTTACCAGCCTACCTTCTTGGCTGCAGGCTCAGGCAGCTTTGTTTCTTTACCAACCTACATGTACCTTCCTGGCTACAGGCTCAGGCAGCTTTGTTTCTTTACACCCTAACCTCTAACCATAGTCATGGTCCAAACCATAACCCTAGCCTTTGTCCAAGCGCTAACCATGATCAATGTCCAACCCTAACCCTAGTCATAGTCCAAGCACTAAACCTATCCTTTGTCCAAGCCCTAACCTTGTCAGCTGTATAATGGTGACAATCAGTCTAGTCAGTTTAAAATGTTCTAGAAAATGTAAGGTAGCAAACTATAAATAGAAGATTGAATTAGTAGTGCTGTAGCCATTCTAACTTTTCTGAAAATGAATCGTCAATGGCAGAAAGACAAACAAAGAAAAGGGCAAAGATTAAGGCTGTACAATAACAATTCTACATCTTTTAACAATGTCTAGATGGGAATTTGTTAAGCTGTGACGTACAGTTCCTGTACGTCCATCACAGGTTTTTCTGTAAGTCATGGGGGTGTGGCCTTTCCATTAAAGGTGGAAGTTATGCCTAATAGAAAACTAAAAGAGAATATGAAATAGTTTTGGTTAATACTTTAATATTACTGAAATAATTAAGATGCACATATTTGTGACGTACGTATGGCATCAATTATATCCCGAAACTACCGAAACTACAAACCGTAAAATATTAATTAGTGGGTATACAAACAACTGGGCAAACAACAAAAACAATTCCATTAAATTATTTAATCATTTAATCTACTTAAAAATTATACCAAATACACTTTAGAGCAAAACTCAATTCCCAACTGTAGGAGGTGTCTGATCTAAAACAGAACAAAGCTTCTGTCATAATCTGTTACTATGGCAATTACATAAAAACGAGCATATCTCATTACCCATTTGTCATATTGGGTTAAAAATAAAAATTGCAGAATTAAGCATACTCAAAACCCATTTTGAAATTTTGACCCCTTGGTTGACATTTTCCCGGAATTGCCCATACCTAATATATTAGAAATAAATATAATTATTAGAAATAGAAATAAATATAAAGGAGTAAATATATTAGAAATAAATATATTAGAAGGAAAAAAATTAGGAGTAAATATATTAGAAATATAAGGAATAAAATATATTAGAAAAAATAAATATTAGAAATAGAAATAAATACATTAGAAATAAATACATTAGAAATAAATACATTAGAAATAAAATATATTAGAAATAAATATATTAGAAATAAATATATTAGAAATAAATATATTAGAAATAAATATATTAGAAATAAATATATTAGAAATAAATATATTAGAAATAAATATATTAGAAATAAATATATTAGGAATAAATATATTAGGAATAAATATAATTATTAGGAAATAAATATATTAGAAATAAATATATTAGAAATAAATATATTAGAAATAAATATATTAGAAATAAATATATTAGAAATAAATATATTAGGAATAAATATATTAGGAATAAATATATTAGAAATAAATATAATAATTAGAAATAAATATATTATATTAGAAATAAATATATTAGGAATAAATATATTAGGAATAAATATATTAGAAATAAATATATTAGAAATAAATATATTATATTAGAAATAAATATATTATATTAGAAATAAATATATTACAAATAAATATAATTATTAGAAATAAATATATTAGGAATAAATATAAAATATATTAGAAATAAATATATTAGAAATATATATTGTAATAGAAAACAACAACAAAAAGCTTCTGGCGCTCGTCTGAGGAGGACTGGGATTAGTTCCAGAACTTTCATTCTTCCTACCTGAAGTAGTGCAAGTCTCCTGGTACATATGAGCATCGGTCTCAGCGAGAGCACAGCAGTTGCAGTCGAGCATCTGTCTTCTACCTGAAGCATTTTGTTCTACTATGGAGAGTAGGTCTCTGTAGCTCTAGCTTGCTAGCTGCATTTATAGCAAGAAAGAGGTGTGGAGACCTACGCTCGACTGTCAAAAGGTGCTTCAGGAAAATATATTAGAAATAAATATATTAGAAATATATATTGTAATAGAAAACAACAACAAAAAGCTTCTGGCGCTCGTCTGAGGAGGACTGGGATTAGTTCCAGAACTTTCATTCTTCCTACCTGAAGTAGTGCAAGTCTCCTGGTACATATGAGCATCGGTCTCAGCGAGAGCACAGCAGTTGCAGTCGAGCATCTGTCTTCTACCTGAAGCATTTTGTTCTACTATGGAGAGTAGGTCTCTGTAGCTCTAGCTTGCTAGCTGCATTTATAGCAAGAAAGAGGTGTGGAGACCTACGCTCGACTGTCAAAAGGTGCTTCAGGTAGGAGACAGACTCTTGACTACACTGCTTTTTGATGGGTGACGCTCGACTGAAGTACGGAACAGGAGGCAAACTAGACTGCAATACTTCAGGTGGGAAGAGTGAAGGCTCTGGAACGAAGAGACTATAAAACACTCACCTCACAACTGATGCTTACTAGCGCACCAACACTACTTGTGAGCACTAAGCGGACGGTTTATCCCGTTTGCTACGTTGGTTTCCTCGAGATTGTTAGCGTTTATTTGCGTTACGGTTTGACGTTGAATGCATGCCACAACATAGACATAGTGGCCCAGCATGTGGCCCAGCATGCCACAACAAAGACATAGTGGCCCAGCATGCCACAACACACACATAGTGGCCCAGCATGGCACAACACAGGCATAGTGGCCCAGCATGGCACAACACAGGCATAGTGGCCCAGCATGGCACAACACAGGCATAGTGGCCCAGCATGGCACAACACAGGCATAGTGGCCCAGCATGGCACAACACACACATAGTGGCCCAGCATGGCACAACACAGGCATAGTGGCCCAGCATGTGGCCCAGCATGGCACAACACAAGACATAGTGGCCCAGCATGTCATTCCTGCCATAACACAGAGACAGTAATCTAGCATGCCACAACACGGAGATGATATCCTGAGGCTGTGCTATACAGACACATCCTCTTCCTGGGCAGAAGCCAATCACTTCCCTCGCGTGTTGGAGTGCAGAGCAGCTCAATCGTGCTAAATAGTAAGTAACCACGGTAACAAAAAGGCACCATCTAGGAACCTGTTTACTGTACATCACTTTCACCACACACCGCCCACCTTCATTAGATTCATGCACTCACTTGAAAGACTTGGGGAACTGAACCTCCATGAATATCACCCTGGAGAGCAGGAAGAACACCACAAACTACACACACACACACACAGAGTGAAGACAACAACACAAACATTAAAGTGTGTGCATGCATGTGTGTGTGCACATGTGCATGCATGCATGCATGTGGTGCGCACATGTGTGTGGACAGGCCTCTAGCTCACCTGTGCAGAATAGCAAGCCACATTTCTGCAATTAACAGGTCCCTTGTTCCTGCAGTAACAAAGTTAGTAGCACAGTCACACACACACACACCACACTGTCCCCCCACACACACCACACTGTCCCCCGCACACACACCACACTGTCTCCCTCACACACACCACACTGTCCCCCGCACACACACCACACTGTCCCCCGCACACACACCACACTGTCCCCCGCACACACACCACACTGTCCCCCTCACACACACCACACTGTCCCCCGCACACACACCTGGGGTAGTGGCCCCCCCCACACACACCTGGGGGGACACACACACCTGGGGTAGTGGCCCCCCGCACACACACCTGGGGTAGTGGCCCCCCACACACACACCTGGGGTAGTGGCCCCCCACACACACACCTGGGGGGACACACACACCTGGGGTAGTGGCCCCCCGCACACACACCTGGGGTAGTGGCCCCCCACACACACACCTGGGGTAGTGGCCCCCCACACACACACCTGGGGTAGTGGCCCCCCACACACACACCTGGGGTAGTGGCCCCCCACACACACACCTGGGGTAGTGGCCCCCCACACACACACCTGGGGGGACACACACACCTGGGGTAGTGGCCCCCCGCACACACACCTGGGGTAGTGGCCCCCCACACACACACCTGGGGTAGTGGGCCCCCGCACACACCTGGGGTAGTGGCCCCCCACACACACCTGGGGTAGTGGTCCCTGTAGAGAAGTGTGGGGGCAAAGAGGAAGTAGATGTACTGGGAGAAGGAGCCGACCCTTGGAGACATCTGTCCAGCGTACCACACTGCTGGGCCAGCCTCATCATCCTTCTTCCACGGGTGCAACACCTTGTACGCATTCTCACACACAAATGAGATGCTCTTCATGCACAACCTGGCCTGTACACACACACACAACATAGGCAGGCACAAGGAGAGGCAGAGTGAGAGAGACAAGTGATTGTGCAATGTTTTTGTAGAACATTATGACAAGCTAAGCTTGGATGACTCCACCCCTCATTGCTTTGTTTGTTACTTGTGCATTACAATTCAATGAAGTTTATTTATTTATATGAGAGACAGAGAAAGAGAGAAATGTAATATTGTGTAAATGGCTGACTGAAGTATCTTATAAAACACACCCATTCTATGAAGATGATGACTCGAGGGAGGGAAACCACCTGGTGCGCGTGCACGGTGCTCCAGATCAAAGAGAAGGACGCACAAAAGTAGCCAATCAAAAACAGAAAGTAACACACATCACAAGCCACACCTGTGACACCTCTCAGCGACCACCAACACTGCAATGATCAACACAAACAGGAAGTAGGGCACAGGAAATGAACAAGAGTACACAGGAAATGCACAAGACTACAGGAACAGATGTGAACAAGATGATGCAGGAAATGCACAAGAAATGAAGCTGACAGGAAATGAACAAGACAAAGGGCACAGGAAATGAACAAGAGGTCACAGGAAATGAACAAGATGATAGGAAATGGACCATTTACGCAATGAGAGACTGGCACAAGTCGCCCATGCTGCCATAAGTCCACACTCGGCGCAGAACTATGGGGAGGACGGCACTTTCACCATGAACTAGCACAGGTGATTCTGAGTGATGCACACCTGCTCTATCAAGTGCCATTAGCAGTGCAGCTAGTACAGTAAGTGCACTGCGCTGGACCAGGAGAGGATCTGGTGGCTGTCGTTGTCCACATCTGCTGCCTCTGCTCAAACTAGTATTGGTCCCAATCCTCAGGTTCACTAACGAGGCAGACACAATCAATACGGCTTGGGGGCCATGCCACGCCTCCTCCACCTCCCCATTGTTTAGCTCAACAGAACCAACACAAAGGCGACCAAATCATGTGAAAGTTATCCAGTGCTCAGATACAGTTAGGATCAAGTTAGCTAGTGCTCCTCTCTGTTGTTAGCATCAAATTAGTGCCAAGCTGTAGTTAGGATCAAGTTAGTGCCCAGCGGCAATTAGGTTCAAGTTAGCTAGTGCTCAGCTATAGTTAGGATCAAGTTAGTGCTGAGGATCAAGTTAGCAAGTGCTCAGCTATAGTTAGGATCAAGTTAGTGCCCAGTTGCAGTTAGGATCAAGTTAGCAAATACTGAGCTATTAGGATCAAGTTAGCTAGTACTCAGTATATACATAGATCAAGTTAGTGCCCAGCTGAAGTTAGGATCAAGTGCTCCGCTGTAGTTAGGATCATTAGTTCCCAGTATAGTTATGTAGGATCAAGTTAGCTAGTACTCAGCTGAAGGTAGGATCAAGTTAGCTAGTGCTCAGCTATAGTTAGGATCAAGTTAGTGCCAAGCTGCATTTAAGATCAAGTTAGCAAGTGCTCAGCTGTAATTATGATCGAGTTAGCTAGCGCACAGCTGTAGTTAGAATCAAGTTAGCTAGTGCACAGCTATAGTTAGGATCAAGTTAGTGCACATATGTAGTTAAGATTGAGTTAGCTTGTGCACAACTGTAGTTAGGATCAAGTTAGATAATGCACAACTGTAGCTAGGATCGAGTTAGCTAGTGCTCAGCTGTTAGTTAGGATCAAGGGTTCAGTTACAGTTAAGATTAAATTAGCTAGTGCTCAGCTATAGTTAGGATCAAGTCAGCTAGTGCACATGAGTGGTGTGAACCCATGCTGTCAACACATGTGTGGTGTGAACACATGCTGTCAACACATGTGTGGTGTGAACACATGCTGTCAACACATGTGTGGTGTGAACACATGCTGCCAATGCATGAGTGGTGTGAACACATGCTGTCAACACATGTGTGGTGTGAACACATGCTGCCAATGCATGAGTGGTGTGAACACATGCTGTCAACACATGTGTGGTGTGAACACATGCTGTCAACACATGAGTGGTGTGAACACATGCTGTCAACACATGTGTGGTGTGAACACATGCTGCCAACACATGTGTGGTGTGAACACATGCTGTCAACACATGTGTGGTGTGAACACATGCTGTCAACACATGTGTGGTGTGAACACATGCTGTCAACACAATGACATGGCAAACATCACATCAGCCAGACATTTGAGAGGTGTTATTGGCAGCTAGTAACAGGTTGAGAAAATGCTGTCCCAGGATGCACCACACAGGGAGGTGTGTACCACCACACAGGGACGTGTGTACCACCACACAGGGATGTGTGTACCACCACACAGAGACGTGTGTACCATGATGCACCACACAGGGACGTGTGTACCACCACACAGGGAGGTGTGTACCACCACACAGGGACATGTGTACCACCACACAGGGACGTGTGTACCACCACACAGGGACGTGTGTACCACCACACAGGGACATGTGTACCACCACGCAGGGAGGTGTGTGCCAGGATGCACCACACAGGGAGGTACGTACCAGGAACACGGCATACAAGCCGGCAGAGCCCAGCAGTTGTGTAACTTCCACACACGTAAATGTGATCCAATCGTTCCAGCCTCCAATGATGATGGCCTCAACACTCAGGTCCAGATGCAACCTGTGGACGAGTCAGAAAGAGAAGACATGTTAAAGTTAAATCATGCACACTCAGTGTCCATGCCCTAATCTTACCGTCCAGCATGGATGCTGTCTCTGGTGACGAGGTAGATCAAGAAGAAGGTGAACTGCACCTTAATCAGCTGGTACACTCCGTAGATGTACGGGTTGGTGTTACTCAAGTGGCTGCAATATCAAACATGCTCTTTCACATAAGCCTGCACGTGCTAGTTAGTTGTGTAGAGGACCCTTTACCTGGAGCTACCCTAGAAAAAAATCCTCTCCTTGTAATCGGCATATTGGCAATATTGATAGTGGGTTGTGCATCGTCAACAAGATACCAAAACTCACGACTAGCAATTGCTTAAAACTCTCTACACATTTGAGTAGGTCAGGTTCTTCCCAGTATAAACATCAATGAAGGGTTGTCAGGTCAGTCATGCAAAATTTGGTCTTGCTCAAATTGGTCTTGTAGACCATTAATACATGGCTCTAGCTCTGATGCTACAGACCTTTGTCTCTGCCCAGGAGACTGCTACTGGTGGGTGCTGGGCCACACTTGATGGGAATAGCTCGAATACATACGTTGGCCTGCTCTCTCAGCACCAGCACACACCACTTCATTCCCATTCCATTAGTTACATCATTCCAGTTTAGTAACACTTCATTCCCATTCCAGCTTAGTAACACTTTATTCTCCATTCCAGCTTAGTAACACTTTTTTTCCATTCCAGCTTAGTTAACACTTTATTCCTATTCCAGCTTAGTACACTTCATTCCCATTCCAGATTAGTAACACTTCATTCCCATTCCAGATTAGAAACCCTTTATTTCAATTCCAGCTTATGGCTTAGTAACACTTATTGCCATTCCAGCCTAGTAACACTTATTGCTTGGTAACATTTTATTCCCATTCCAGCTTGTTAACACTTTATTCCCTTGGTCTCCCTCAGTTCTATGGTCCTTACTGATGTTTATTATCACCTTCAGGGCCAAGTCAGACACATAACGGAACGAGGCTGTGGCAAATGACCAAACCCACAAGTTAAATTAAAATTTGAGCAATTTATAACACTAGAAGCCGAACTTTATTAGACAGGGATCCACTGGAACAGTTGGGCTGTGCATGTTGATGTGAATCCCTTTCAAAAGGGGGGTGGGGCATTCCTGACAGTAAGTTCCAATTCATGCAAAGAGGCAGTCATGCAGTAGCACAAACAATGAAGAACAGCAAAACTGCACGTGCCGAGGCATGGCTGCAAGGAATTCACAGGAGAAAACACTCGAGCAGTTAGACTCATCATCCTCCCCATTCAGTAGGTAGAGGATAGCAGTTAGACTCATCATCATCCACCCCATTCAGTAGGTAGAGGATAGCAGTTAGACTCATCATCATCCCATTCAGTAGGTAGAGGATAGCAGTTAGACTCATCATCATCCACCCCATTCAGTAGGTAGAGGATAGCAGTTAGACACATCATCATCCCATTCAGTAGGTAGAGGATAGCAGTTAGACTCATCATCCCTCCCATTCAGTAGGTAGAGGATAGCAGTTAGACTCATCATCCTCCCATTCAGTAGGTAGAGGATAGCAGTTAGACTCATCATCATCCACCCCATTCAGTAGGTAGAGGATAGCAGTTAGACTCATCATCATCCCATTCAGTAGGTAGAGGATAGCAGTTAGACTCATCATCATCCCATTCAGTAGGTAGAGGATAGCAGTTAGACTCATCATCATCCCATTCAGTAGGTAGAGGATAGCAGTTAGACTCATCATCATCCTCCCCATTCAGTAGGTAGAGGATAGCAGTTAGACTCATCATCATCCCATTCAGTAGGTAGAGGATAGCAGTTAGACTCATCATCCCTCCCATTCAGTAGGTAGAGGATAGCAGTTAGACTCATCATCATCCCATTCAGTAGGTAGAGGATAGCAGTTAGACTCATCATCCTCCCCATTCAGTAGGTAGAGGATAGCAGTTAGACTCATCATCATCCACCCCATTCAGTAGGTAGAGGATAGCAGTTAGACTCATCATCCTCCCATTCAGTAGGTAGAGGATAGCAGTTAGACTCATCATCATCCCTCCCATTCAGTAGGTAGAGGATAGCAGTTAGACTCATCATCATCCACCCCATTCAGTAGGTAGAGGATAGCAGTTAGACTCATCATCATCCACCCCATTCAGTAGGTAGAGGATAGCAGTTAGACTCATCATCCTCCCATTCAGTAGGTAGAGGATAGCAGTTAGACTCATCATCATCCCTCCCATTCAGTAGGTAGAGGATAGCAGTTAGACTCATCATCATCCACCCCATTCAGTAGGTAGAGGATAGCAGTTAGACTCATCATCTACCCCATTCAGTAGGTAGAGGATAGCAGTTAGACTCATCATCATCCACCCCATTCAGTAGGTAGAGGATAGCAGTTAGACTCATCATCATCCCATTCAGTAGGTAGAGGATAGCAGTTAGACTCATCATCCTCCCCATTCAGTAGGTAGAGGATAGCAGTTAGACTCATCATCCTCCACCCCATTCAGTAGGTAGAGGATAGCAGTTAGACTCATCATCCTCCCCATTCAGTAGGTAGAGGATAGCAGTTAGACTCATCATCATCCTCCCCATTCAGTAGGTAGAGGATAGCAGTTAGACTCATCATCCTCCCCATTCAGTAGGTAGAGGATAGCAGTTAGACTCATCCCTCCCATTCAGTAGGTAGAGGATAGCAGTTAGACTCATCATCATCCTCCCCATTCAGTAGGTAGAGGATAGCAGTTAGACTCATCATCCTCCCATTCAGTAGGTAGAGGATAGCAGTTAGACTCATCATCATCCTCCCCATTCAGTAGGTAGAGGATAGCAGTTAGACTCATCATCCTCCCATTCAGTAGGTAGAGGATAGCAGTTAGACTCATCATCATCCACCCCATTCAGTAGGTAGAGGATAGCAGTTAGACTCATCATCATCCACCCCATTCAGTAGGTAGAGGATAGCAGTTAGACTCATCATCATCCCCATTCAGTAGGTAGAGGATAGCAGTTAGACTCATCATCATCCCATTCAGTAGGTAGAGGATAGCAGTTAGACTCATCATCCCTCCCATTCAGTAGGTAGAGGATAGCAGTTAGACTCATCATCATCCACCCCATTCAGTAGGTAGAGGATAGCAGTTAGACTCATCATCATCCCATTCAGTAGGTAGAGGATAGCAGTTAGACTCATCATCATCCTCCCCATTCAGTAGGTAGAGGATAGCAGTTAGACTCATCATCCCTCCCATTCAGTAGGTAGAGGATAGCAGTTAGACTCATCATCATCCTCCCCATTCAGTAGGTAGAGGATAGCAGTTAGACTCATCATCATCCTCCCCATTCAGTAGGTAGAGGATAGCAGTTAGACTCATCATCCCTCCCATTCAGTAGGTAGAGGATAGCAGTTAGACTCATCATCCACCCCATTCAGTAGGTAGATAGGCAGACTTTCTTAGGACTGTGATGTGCCTCCTTCCGTTGGTTAGGTCTACGTACTTTGTCTCTCTGCCAGAGATCTATTGCATCATCCGGACAGAAGTCCTTTGGTGGCACAACACCAGCAGTCAGAAAAAGGAGGTCATCAATTGATTCATTTGAGAGCGAAGATCTCTTGCTCGTCTTGACCATATTCATCTGTGAACAAACACGTACTAGCTTCCCATTGGATGCAGACAATCATGCTCGATGAGAATTAGAGCATTACACCACTCTGACGAATCATGCTCGATGAGAATTGGAGCATTACACCACTCTGACGAAGAGAGTACATGGAAGACTGCCCACCAAACAGTATGATAGTCCAGTGTGGAGAGGGAGTTGTGCTGAACAGCTGATGCAGAAGGGACCGGATTTCCTCCTTGAAGAGGTACAGCAAATCTCTTCATCAGTCTGTCGATATTATCCAATGACATGTTCTCTTCCACAAGGTTTTCCCATCCTTAGGTGGTTGGAAACTGATGGTATCTCGTACTATCTGCTGATCCAACCACTCCATTCGGGATCGCAAGCGATCATTCACACTTCGACAAAACACTTCACAATTGCTCTTATAGGGTGTACTGTTCTGCTTCACTGAACTTCTTGAGCTCCTGGCACTGTTAGACCTTCCCATCTTGATCAGTTAGTGCTTGCAAACTAGCTCTGGCATTCAGGCGCTTCACAGTACCACCCAGACCATCACAAAGACTTTTACCATGACACGTAGCAAAGAAATGCCAGACTGTTTCAATTCCAAAGTCTTAGAAGTGGAGACAGACATTGTACAGATTCTTATAGTTTTTGTACTGTCCTCCACATCCATCACTGAAATAGTGCAACTTGGTCACAAAGAGAAGCTGTTCTTTGATGTAAGGCATCCCTTTGTTTATGAATGCGTGAACTACGAGGGTGTCATGCTTCAGGCAGTCAGAAATCACGCACAGATTCAGGTGCTTCAGATCACCCTTGGATTTGTAGTACACTACAAATGGATGCAGTGTTGCCTGCGAGTTATTCCAGTGGAACGACTGCACCACATCCTGGGCTACAAATGAATAGTTCTCTGCGAAGTCGAGTAAAACGATGGCTTCATTGTCTTTGAGCTCATCCTTCAGCTTAGATAGAAGCTGGCTTGTGCCTTTGAAATGTAGTGGTGCTGTCTCAAATTGTCAAAGGATTCGCATGTTTTTTCAATAAAGTCTTGAACAGTTGAAACGACTGTCGTCAGCATGGCTTTACTGTCGACTGAAACCCACTGCTTGTACGATATCTCATCGTCCATGTCATAGTCCTCCGAGAAAGTGTCCAACAAGTACGATGTGAGACCACAGGGAAAATTATCACACAACAACAGCATGCACTCACGATTTTCCACTGAGCATACATTCTTTTCCAGTGGGTCTGAGTAATGTGGTTTGCCGGGGATGACACTGGTCAGTAGTTTGGCATTTTGGTGTGACTGACAAATGCACACCTTATGCATACCAGCTGCCATTAACTGGCCCAAACCGCTGGACCAATTTCGACCAAATTTGGCACATAGGATCTTTGGCAATGACAATGCCCTAAAAAGAAACAAGAAAGAATCGAAGAATGTGCCGATTCCCATTTGTGCGCATGCGAAATGTGCGACCAGCATTTCATGGGGAAGATGGCATAAACTCAAGTTGATATTTTGCATAGATGTACCCCAAAGATGCCTGAAGCAACATGCAAAAGCAGAATATGATTGTGATATGCCAACCCGGTGAATCGGTCGGTCAAAATCAGGCAACTCAAAAACAGGAAATCCTTTATTACTCAATAACTACGGCATTTAGGATGCCAGAAATGGACTTCTGGTGCAATTTTAGCTACTGGATGTAGTTTTTAAACCTGAAATCATAATATTTAGGGGGAAATAGTAACTTTAGTCTCATGGCAGTGACACGAAGTCGCGGGGGCCAAAATTGGGCGGGGCCATATCTCAGGAACAGTTGAGAGATTTTTTTTTGCATGGCAACATACATGGCAACATATCTGGCAACATATCTCGTTACATAGGAACTTGTAGGATGAGTAATTTTCTGAGAAAATGACCCTGGATTTTTTTTTGGATTTGGTTGATTTCAAATGGAATAACCCAACAGGCTAGTGAGTGCATACTTGCCAACTTTCCATAAGTTAATTCCGGGACATTTCCGACGACGGCCCCTAATTAGCATGCGCGTTTCCCTGTCCCCATGATGTTATTATTTACCCTGTATTTGCGCTTATTTACTTTCTAAATCAATTTCATTATATTTGTTTTATTTATACTGTACCTTTGAAACTCTTGCCTATCCCCTGAAATTCCCTTTCACCGCCAACTTTAGCCCAACACTTTTTTTTTATATTTTAATTTTTATATTTTAAAATATTTTTGAATTTCATAACCTTTTTTGTAACCATTTTGAAACAAAGCACATCATTCGATTGCAAATTGAAAGAGCTATAACTTGGTATATGAATTAGCTCTATTGAAGCAGGCTAACAAAAGTTACGCATCTCTATGTCTACAACAGTAAAAAAATAGAGATCTATCCAGGAGCGACTTTTTTCCTCTACTCCGTAGGATTTTGATTGATAGCGAGTCTGCAGTAGATGGCTCTGCAGCTTTCCACCAAAGAAGAGCCTCCAGAAGCTATCGGGACGGTCACAGTTAAGTAAAGTCATCATTGTCAAAAAAAATAATATGCCGTGACCAGTTCGGAATCACGTGCTGCGATGTCGAGTTCGCGCCTGTATATGCTTATGGCGGTGAAAGTGTTTTAATCCGTCAAAATGGCATTCTCTCTTCTGCTTCTTTACTAGCCATTTTGCTGAGATTAGCAATTATCACTGGTTGGGAAGTTTCACGTGAGTGTCACACCTCCAATCGAAACAAGGTCAAAGGTTGTTTGGCAAACCCGCTGGAGCCGATTGTTTATCTGAAGTTTTTCTCTCCTAAAAAGTGTCCTGTTTTTGTTGCTTTACGAGTGTTAAAGGACTAAACGAAACATGCTTGGGACTGCAGTGGCCATCTAAGCGAGTGGAAGCACAAGGTGCGCGCGTAGCTGTAAATTCCGGGACATTACCGGGACAATGGCCAAAATTCCGGGACTGTCCCGGCCATTCCGGGACGGTTGGCAACTCTGTGAGTGCTGCTAGGATATACATGATTGCATGACTTCTGAGAAAGGTCACAGGGAGTGAGGACATCAACAAAAATTGCAGAGCCTAATAAGTACTTAGCAGGTAACCCATTAGCTGCCATAGCCATGAAGCTTAGCCCCGTTAGCACTGGAAGTTTAGCAGAGTTCGCAGGTTTTACCCAGGGCTTGGGTGTAACCCGGGTTGGGTTAAATACCTTTTACCCGGGTTTTACCCAGGTTTTACTCAAACATGGATACAACCCAGGATAAAATAATAGACACAATAGATTTATTATAAACTGTAAAGATATTATAAGAAATTAACTCTGTAATCAGGATTCAATAAATGGCAACTGTAAAGAACTAGACAAAAACAGGAGCTGTGTTTCACTCAGCATTTATTTACCAAGTGACAAGGTTGTCTACTAGAGCATATTTTTATTTATTTAATGATTTCATGGGATTAAAGTCCAATTGATATGAAAGTTAAACAGATTTAATAGTCAATCTCCGGAGGTCCTCGCAGGAGCCTGTGGCAGAAGATGAGTTTCTGGGCTTTCTCATTTTTGTAATTGCAGTACACTTACTAAACTGTAAGAAGTGAATGATGACCTGTGGTATTTGCTTGCCTTTTAAGGGGGGGGGGACAGTTGCATTTTTTATTTTAGATTACCACTTTAGAGCTCCGGCAAACTTCATGGTATGGACTTGATATATAGCTCAAAGGATAGGTCTCTCTGTGTGCTCTCTTTTGATACTAAAATATTTTTCATAGGTATAACTATAGGCAAGTTACTAGACCTAAAGTGGAGGGACCTCAAAACCTGAATGCCTGAAACCTCAGCCAAACCAGATTGCTAAGTGCTAAAGATTTGAAATTATTACCAGTGGCTAGAGGAAGCCCTCCTCTATTCAATGAGTGTTTTCATTAGGCGCTAAAACACAAGTATGCGGTCAAGCGCGTGGGTGGAAAATGAGTTTTATGGATTATTAACGAAATATATTTTCCACCTGCGCGCTTGACCACGTAACACTCATTGAATAGGAGGGCTTCCTCTAGCCACTGGTACTAATTTCAAACCTTTAGCACTTTGCAATCTGGAGGCATTTATGTGGAGGTTTCAGGCATTCAGGTTTTTGAGGTTCCCTCCACTTGTAGCTCCCGTAACTTGGCTATAGTTATACTTATGAAAAATATTTTAGTATCAACAGAGAGCACAAAGAGAGACTTATCTTTTGAGCTATATATCAAGTCCATACCATGAAGTTTACTGAATCTATGGAGTTATAAAGTGGTAACCACAACAACAAAAACAAACAAAAAACATGTGGGTCACTCTCCCCCCAAAAATGCAACTGTCTTCCCTTAAATAGCCCTGGTGTCCACCACCACCCAGACACGTGTGGCTCTGGGACAGGGCTGTGACAGGGAGGTATTACCCAGTGATATAAAGCACTTATTTGTAGCCCTGTCACACCCAGTAAAACCCAGGTAAAAAACCCGGGTAAAATAGGGGTAAAACCTGGGCGAAATAACTAAAACACAGGTTTTACCCACTAGGTTGAGTTAAATAGGTTTTACCCGGATAAAATGCAAAAACTGAAGCTTAGCCCTGTTAGCACTGGAAGTTTAGCCCTGTTAGCACTGAAAGTTTAGCCCTGTTAGCACTGGAAGCTTAGCCCTATTTGCACAAGATTAGCCCTGTTCGCACTGCTCACTTGGGATCATGTATAGAGCTACAACTTGGCTTGTGTAGGCTCCATATGGACAGAATGCATTGCATTCATTGCATTCAATTTGTGGCTCACCCACCTAGATCTGCTGGCTCCGAGAGGTCTGGCACTTTTCATAGTGATAGTGCAACTTAAGGAGCATATCATCAACAGCATCAAGGGGAGCATCTTTTAGGGTGTCTTTCACAGCCAAGCACCACATCTCTCACATTATGATTCTACAAACCCTTTAAAGAATGCCTCTTGCAATACTGGCTGAGCTTCCAAGTCCTACAAGCCTCTTACAGTTTTTAGTGTCCACATCAGATACTCCAAGCATGAAGAGTGCACATCAGATATATACTCCAAGCATGAATTAGATATTCCAAGCATGACGAGTGCATCAGATATTCCAAGCATGACGAGTGCACATCAGATACTCCAACTGAAGTGCACTTTTGAGAGCCTGAAGCAGCCCAGCTGCCTCTGCAGGTAGAGAGAGGCCTACTAACATGAAAGTAGGTAGTTCAGTGCCATGTGCTGCTTTCTTGGGGTATCTGATGTGCACTCTTCAGGCTTGGACTACCTTGTCATCTATATTGCCTTTGACATCCATCAACTGTGAAAGAAAAAAATTTGGCCGTGTGAGCCTTTCCCACGGCTGCAGGCGCCTCGACTCAGCAATGAGTGAAGGTTTTAGCACTGACTTCATTGATGTATGTACTGCCAGTTGTAACTCAATGACGAGCCTCCAACTCACACAGTGCTGGGTATTTCCTAAATAGAAGTTTTTCCATAGCTGTAAAGTATGTTATGTCGAATTTATGTCATAGCTGGTCTTTTTTACTGGCAGAGAGCTTGTCTAGTGCTCTGGCAATGGGAGCCCTCGATGCAGCTTCACTGCCACTTGCTCTGGCAATGGGAGCCCTCGATGCAGCTTCACTGCCACTTGCTCTGGCAATGGGAGCCCTCGATGCAGCTTCACTGCCACTTGCTCTGGCAATGGGAGCCCTCGATGCAGCTTCACTGCCACTTGCTCTGGCAATGGGAGCCCTCGATGCAGCTTCACTGCCACTTGCTCTGGCAATGGGAGCCCTCGATGCAGCTTCACTGCCACTTGCTCTGGCAATGGGAGTACACAATGCAGCATCACTGCCACTTGCTCTGGCAATGGGAGCCCTCGATGCAGCTTCACTGCCACTTGCTCTGGCAATGGGAGCCCTCGATGCAGCTTCACTGCCACTTGCTCTGGCAATGGGAGCCCTCGATGCAGCTTCACTGCCACTTGCTCTGGCAATGGGAGCCCTCGATGCAGCTTCACTGCCACTTGCTCTGGCCTTTTCTCTCTTCAGGAGATTCACTGCATGGACGTGCTGGTCGGCTTTGGCATGATCGTAAATATCGCTGGTAAATATCGCTGGTACGAACTGAATCCGCGCCCAAAAGCCACTTACCACTGAAATTTATTCTTGAAGAATTGAACTTGCTACATGCAACACACCGAAGCTTTGTTTCTATCTCCTGTCTTTCAGTCTCACAATCGAGCCATGCAATGGTCTGGCACTCCCGATCCAGGATCAGTTTTCTACTTCTGGCATGTGGTGTATGAGACTTTCCTCCTCTTAGACTTTGGGCCGGCTGTATTGCAACTCTGAGCCATAGCAGCGCTAGCAACTTGCATTTCTTGGGTAAGCAACAACTGCAACTAGTACAAACAGCAACTGCCACTAGTACAAACAGCAACTGCAACTAGTACAAACAGCAACTGCAACTAGTACAAACAGCAACTGCAACTAGTACAAACAGCAACTGCAACTAGAACAAACAGCAACTGCAACTAGAACAAACAGCAACTGCAACTAGTACAAACAGCAACTGCAACTAGTACAAACAGCAAGTGCAACTAGTACAAACAGCAACTGCAACTAGTACAAACAGCAACTGCAACTAGTACAAACAGCAACTGCAACTAGAACAAACAGCAACTGCAACTAGAACAAACAGCAACTGCCACTAGTACAAACAGCAACTGCAACTAGTACAAACAGCAACAGCAACTAGAACAAACAGCAACTGCAACTAGTACAAACAGCAACTGCAACTAGTACAAACAGCAACTGCCACTAGTACAAACAGCAACTGCAACTAGTACAAACAGCAACTGCAACTAGAACAAACAGCAACTGCAACTAGTACAAACAGCAAATGCAACTAGAACAAACAGCAACTGCAACTAGAACAAACAGCAACTGCAACTAGAACAAACAGCAACTGCAACTAGTACAAACAGCAACTGCAACTAGTACAAACAGCAACTGCAACTAGAACAAACAGCAACTGCAACTAGAACAAACAGCAACTGCAACTAGTACAAACAGCAACTGCAACTAGAACAAACAGCAACTGCAACTAGTACAAACAGCAACTGCAACTAGAACACACAATTTGCGCTAGCAAGACAGAAATTAGTAGTACTACATGTATGACATGCTGTGCGCAAGCCCAGCGATTAGCCACACCTCCAAACATTGATCGGTCGTTCTGGCAGACCGTAAGCTGTTTGTTTGGTTGTTTTAGTACATCACTCGGAAATTAGCCGGTGGCCGGCTGCTAGTTTGTGCTCTGATAACGCGCCCACAACTCACACACACTCACAGACACCACATGTCCCACCCCCCACAACCTCTCCATAAGTCACACCTTCACAACCTCCCCAAGAGTCCTCACAGTCACCCCATGAGTCACACCTTCACCACTGTTCTTCCACTAACTGGGTAAACCAGACAGCCGATAGCATAGCCGAGTGCCTACCACTCACTGGGGGAAACTAGGCAGTCTACAGCACAGTGCTCCCCCCCCCCCCCCCCCTCAACTCACTGGGCAATCTGCAACACAGTACCCACTACTAAGCAGTACCCACTACTAATTCTGGACATGCTGTGATTGGTTAGCATGTAGGGCTTCGCTTGGACCAACATATTACCAATAGCCCACACCACTTCAAGCCTGGGACTCCCCCCCACCACTTCAAGCCTGGGACTCCCCAACACCACTTCAAGCCTGGGACTCCCCCCACCACTTCAAGCCTGGGACTCCCCCCACCACTTCAAGCCTGGGACTCCCCCCACCACTTCAAGCCTGGGACTCCCCCCACCACTTCAAGCCTGGGACTTCCCACACCACTGGGCTGCACACTACTTCTAACCTGGGACTTCCCCACATGTAGGGCTTCAATGCTTAGCATGTGACTGCTTGCTGCTCGACACAATATCTATGCACAGGTCAAAGGAAAAAAGAATTCTGCACCTAGTTGCAGTGCAAGATTGAATAGAATTTGGACTCAATCACTGCCATGGCCTACACTAGCCGTAGGTGAGTCTCTCTGCTGATGGTGGGTGCCTGTTATTTCAGTGCCTGTTATTTTAGGAGAGGAAGCCCAGGTGCTAGCGACTTGCTCCAGGATGCGCAACTTGCTCCAATCAAACAAACCCAAATTAAATGCAAAACTTTTTGTACCTGGGAAGTCATGCACCCATTTGACCCTCCCCTCCTGCAGTACGAAAACCTGAGAACCTGTCCGAGGGAGATGTTCTCCTCACTACCTTGCCATGGCCACTCTAGTAGTGGTAGTTCATCAGTAAGTACCTACTTGTTCTCTGTGCTAGCACATAGGACCTTCATCACATGCTCTGTATCACATGCTCTGTATCATTTATGAGTAGATGCTAAAGATTCCCCCAAAAATCCTGTTAGCTTCACAGCCCAAACAGAACATCAAGAAAGCAGCTTTTTCTGGCTCCATTTAGTAAACTCCATACTTCCTACATTGACATCAGTACCTTCTGAATATGGCAGCTCATCCATTTAAAGCAATCTGCTAAGCAGAACAACTTGACAAGCTAAAATTCACAGCCCCTAGCGTCAGTAACCCCATCCTAAGACATAACCTACCACCTAATAAGACGCTCCAAAGTATTGACGACTCAACACTAAGTAATAGTAACACAGGGCACCCACACTGGTAAGCATAAATATTGATTTACTTACTCGTATAACGAAACTCTTTCTTTGAAGACCTTGCACCTCATGGCCTCTTTTGCATACCAGATCCTGAAAGGGATTCTGGCGGTATGGTAATTTCAATCGCTTCTTTTGGCGCATGGGCACAGGACATTTGTTACCATGAAGACGTGAGGGTTTATAAACATAACAAGATGGCTACAGCTAGCAGCGGTAAGACCATGGAAAAATATACTTCTAAGGAACAAGACGTTCATCCATCGCAGGTACAATTCCATTGCAACCGGTAGTTAGGTTGTTAGCTGTAGCCATTTCTTCTTATGCATTAGCTAACAATAATGTCAGTTTCCCATCACAGTTATATCCTACCAATGCCTGATCACCCAATCCAAAGGATTCAGTATTTGGTGTTGAGCAATATTCCCTTTCCCCGAGTGACTGATAATGTTGTCTATAATTAATTGGTAGGTTGCAATAGTGGATGTTACCGAGTGGAACAGAATAAAAGGCAAGCTGTCTTCATGGAGGAGCCCTGCTCCAAGTAAAGCTTCTCAACTTCAGAAACGCAAGCAGTTGCTGCACCAGCACTCACAGAAGATTGTGCAGAATTGGCAGAACACTATTGAGGGCCAGAGACTCAAGAAACTGCAGGCACTTAGGCTGAAGGAGGAAGAGGAGGAGGTCAGCCTCTCAATATACTGCTGTGTTTCCTCACTTCTAGCGCTAGAAATATCAGAGTTATGGAGTTAGCTGTTAAGGGGGTAAAGTTTCAGGATTGAGATTGTCCGAGAGAGGAATAGCTCCAGCAGTGAGATTGCTTAAGGGGGGTTTGATTGCATCAAACATTATATATAGTCGCTAGGGCCCAGGGTGAAATTATTATTTTTATCTTCCATTGCTTTATATTCCATTGCTAAGTATTTTTTTTCTTTATGCTACTAGTACAACTAGTACAAGACTACTAACAACCCACTTAAACACTCCCAGTACAAAACTACTAAGAACCTATTTAAATATTGCTACCAAAGACTACTAACAACTCACTTAAATACCGCTAGTAGTACAAGACTACTAACAACTCAGGCCCGTACCCAGTGGGGGGTTTGAGGGGTTTGATCAACCCCCCTTTCAACTTGCAGGAAAGCTGGTAAGGTATGTTACGTCATGTGTGCTTGTTTTTCTGAGCAGAGTTGGCAGCTGATAATGGCGAGCAAGAGAAAGTTACCGTTTGGCAACCCTAGCGGGCTTCTGAAATATTTCAAAAGGTAGAAGTCGAAGAAGAGTGGAGTGAACCAGGACAGAGTGGAGTAGTAAGTGACAAAGAGAAAGTAGTGACATTTATTAATAAAGGTGAGAATAGCAGCAGTGACAATGAGAGCAGTGATGATTCTGGGGCTGGTAATACCTGTGGTAGTGTTGCCACTAGAATTGAAGAGGCTGCAGCTATTAATAGTATCTCCAGTGATGTGGATATAGGCTGTGTTATAAAGCCTGCAATGTGGTCTTCAGTTGATGCAGTCCAAGATGCTGTAAAGTCCTTTTCTCTTGGACAGAAGTACAAGATCTTCTTAACCGAGCACTTTATACCCGGAAGTATGTTTACTTTCCCTAAGGAGTACGATTCCGGGTGTAATAGGAGCTTTCAGGTGAAATGGCTCCAAAAATATCCATGGTATATAGTAAGGCAATAGATGGTGGATTTTGTAAATATTGTGCGTTGCTTGCTTCAGATAGGACTAAATGTGGTGTGCTTGTGAATAAGCCTTTTAAGAAGTGGTTAAAGTAAATATAATACTTGGTACACATGGTACTGCTTATCATAACAATGCTGTTGCTGATGCTAGAGCTCTGCTACAGTCCATTGACAAACCTGAGCATAATATTGATGTTCGTATGAATGCTGAATGTGTTCGAAATATACGAGACAACAGGCATATTGTGAAGTGTTGCGCTGAAGGTGTTCTATTTTGTGGTTGACAGTATATTGCACTAAAGGGTGACAAGGAGTCACAACCATACAGGAAATCCTGGAAACTTTTTTCTTGCTTTCTTGAATGTTTTAGTGGAGCATGATCCTTTGTTGAAGATGCATCTACAGCATCCAAGGTGAAGAATGTGACATATATATCACCTAGAATACAAAATAAAGTGATCGATATTATAGGCAGGCCAATAATTCAGAATAATATAGTAAAAGGAGTACTGTAATTGATGCTAAATACTTTTCATTAATGGTTGATGAAATAACATCCTTTAAATAAGCCACTATGTGTTCGGTTTGTCGATTCTAATACTGAAATTCCCGAATTTTTAAAGTTTTCAGTTTTAACTCGTGTTACGGGGGTGGCCATTGCTACATGTGTGCTAAAGGACTTGGAGGAGCTAGGACTTGATGTCAAGAATGTTCGAGGTCAAGGATATGATGGTGCATCAAACATGTCTAGTGCCCGGGTAGGCTTGCAGGCTCTGATCCGAGAAGAAAAAAATCTCCTTTGGCAGTGTACACACACTGCACTGGCCATTGTCTGCACCTTGTAATTGGTGGTTCTTGTAGTCTACCAATGATAAGGAATGTGATAGGCAAAGTTAAAACTATTTGCAAGTTTTTCTTGAATAGTCCTAAAAGGAATCAATTATTGATAGAAATAGTTAAGAGTAATGTCATAGATCTTGGTAAGAGGGCGCCCCTTATTGACTTATGTAAAACCCATTGGGCAGCAAGACACTCTGCGTATTCACATTTCTATGGATGTTATAAATTTATGCTCACTGCTTTCGAAGGACTTGGATTGCACATCGATACATTCACTGCTAATTTTAGTAATGCTGTATGGGATTATGAGTCAAGAAGCAAAGCCACTTCTCTTCTGCATGCTCTCACAGAATTTGAGTTCATTATTGTTTTCCTGATTATTTATCAGTTTCTTTCACATGTGGCTGGCATTACAGTGAAGTTACAGAGTACAACACTCGATGTGGTTCAGGCATTTCAGCAGATTGATGGTGTTTTATCATACTACACTAATATCATAATTAATTTCATAAAATACTGAAAGAATGGTGTCATCAGTGAATGTACAGCCATGTAATCCCAGGAGCTGCGAAAAGCAGAGAAATGGGCCTAATGTAGTGACGAGTATAATTGAGGAGTGGCTTAAAATAAATGTGCACTCGCCTTTTTGACCATATAATATGTGACTTAGAGACTCGATTCTCACCATTATCCAAAACTTCATCCTCTTTGCTATGTCTTGTCCCTTCTATTTTGTGTACGAAGAATGATGTAAATTTTTCTGATAGTGTGGATGTTTATTTTAGTGATTTGCCATCACCTGAGCTTTTTGACCAAGGACTTGGCCGTTGGAAACAAAGTTTTGTCTGCATGCCTGCTTCAGAAAGGCCCAGTACTTGTGCTACTGCTCTGAAAGAGTGTGATCAACTTTTGTTCCCCAATGTATACACCTTATTGAAGATTGCTTGCACCATACCCGTCACTTCCTGTAAATGTGAACGAAATGCTAGTACTGTATGCAATTTTATGAGATGTAGTATGACCGAAGATCGATTGACATCTCTGGTGTTGATGCATATACATTACCAGCATCACATTGATCTAGATCAGGTTGTGGATCTTTTTTCCAAACTGCACCCAAGGCGGTTGCACTTGAGCAGTGTATTTCTGGATTGATCACAGATTACCCACCCATAGCTATTCCATAATATATATATACTCTATATTGAGCCATTTTACCTGAAGCTCCTGTACCTGAGCTTCTGCCTTTCATCCTGAACTTCATGGTGATGATTGTCTTTCCAATGTTTTGCAATTGACAGTTTTTAATGCACATCATATGAATAGACTACATTATAATTGTTTACATTTATATTAATATATAGAAGGGAAGAAGGAAAAAATATATATATAATATATAGTTGCTGGCCATCATTTGTTTTGTTTGTTTTATTATTATTGATTTAATTATTATAGTATCATCTAATTTAATGTTTGTGGCAGACTCCATAACACTTAATGAACTACTTTGTTGTATATATCCATGGTAATATGTATATTTTTTGTTATTAAGTGTATAATTTATAGTTTATCTTATTAATAAATTAACAAAATAATATATATCATAAGTTCTATCTGTAGGTACTCATAAATAACAAGTGTTGAAGGCTTATGGTTGGCAAGCAAGAGCGTTCATAATGACGTTTGTGGTTATGTCCATATGTCAGCCATAGTTTACCACTATTGTAACATCATGGAAAACACACAGAATGGGCGGCACAAAATCTTTGTAGTATAAAAATTAAAAAAACAAGAATTGTCTACTCCCCCATGGTTGCCCCCATGGTTGCCCCCATGGTTGTCTTCTCTGTCATCAGCCATGGAGTGTCTTAAGTCCACTCTAGACAAAAAATTGGCAGAGTCACACAAAGCATGAAGCTAGGGGCAGGGACCTATGGAGGAGAATGAACTTGGTGGATTCATGCAGGTATTTGGGAAGATTGGATGGGACAAGACCAGAACATAGATAAAGGGCATAGGAGAATCTAGGAGAATCGGTTGTCAGAGAGAAAGAATATTCAGGAAGAGAAAAATTCAAGATGGTTGATTTTGTCCCTTTTTTTGAGCGACAACCACGGATTTGCTTACAAAAACGACACACTAGCTTAGGTGTGCTAATTATGAAGCACACATCAGTGGCTAATTATGAAGCACTCCACACTTCAGTTGCTAATTATGAAGCACTTGACACAGCAGTGGCTAATTATGAAGCACTTGACACCATCAGTGGCTAATTATGAAACACTTAACATGGTAGTTGCTAATTATGAAGCACTCCACACATCAGTGGCTAATTATGAAGCACTTGACACAGCAGTGACTAATTATGAAGCACTCCACGTCAGTGACTAATTGTGAAGCAACAGTGGCTAATTATGAAACACTCCACACATCAGTGGCTAATTATGAAACACTCCACACATCAGTGGCTAATTATGAAGCACTTGACACATCAGTGGCTAATTATGAAGCACTTGACACATCAGTGGCTAATTATGAAGCACTTGACACATCAGTGGCTAATTATGAAGCACTTGACACATCAGTGACTAACTATGAAGCACTTCACACAGCAGTGGCTAATTATTAAGTACTTGACACATCAGTGGCTAATTATGAAGCACTTGACATGTCAGTGGCTAATTATAAAGCAATTGACATGTCAGTGGCTAATTATGAAACACTTGACACTGCTAGTTACTCCAAACTCCTGAAAGAAGTAGCTACTGGAGGAGAACAAGCTAATAGACCAATGTGCTGGACAAATCTAGTTGTGCGTGTGTGTCAATAGCACTAATATATTCCATGATCAGGTATAATCTAGTCTCTAGACCTGTAGCACTAATATATTCCATGATCAGGTATAATCTAGTCTCTAGACCTGTAGCACTAATATATTCCATGGCCAGGTATAATCTAGTCTCTAGGCCTGTAGCATTGATATATTCCATGCTCAGGTATAATCTAGTCTCTAGGCCTGTGGCACTATATTCCATGGCCAGGTATAATCTAGTCTCTAGGCCTGTAGCATTGATATATTCCATGCTCAGGTATAATCTAGTCTCTAGGCCTGTAGCACTGATATATTCCATGCTCAGGTATAATCTAGTCTCTAGGCCTGTAGCACTGATATATTCCATGCTCAGGTATAATCTAGTCTCTAGGCCTGTAGCACTGATATATTCCATGCTCAGGTATAATCTAGTCTCTAGACATGTAGCACTGATATATTCCATGGCCAGGTATAATCTAGTCTCTAGACCTGTAGCACTGATATATTCCATGGTCAGGTATAATCTAGTCTCTAGACATGTAGCACTGATATATTCCATGCTCAGGTATAATCTAGTCTTTGGATATGAGCACTCGCTATAATATTCCATAGCCAGTTTGAAAAACTAATTTTAAAAAGCAAGAGGGTTAGGATGTTTGTCTCAATGATCGCAATTAACTGATGCCAGGGGTTCCCTGGACTTGCAATGGGGTGGGGCCTATTCATAAATGACACACATATTCTGTAGGCTTTAGTACTGTCATCAATTTTGATTGGTCTGTTTCTGTTAGGTGGAGAGGCGGAAGATCGACTGCAAGGAGGCAGATTTCCAGGCAGAAGAGCGCAAGAAGTCTATAGAGAGAGCCAAGACCTTGCTCTACTACCAGACAGACAGAGTGAAGAAGCTTCATGCAAGTCTTCATTATTACACTTGCACAAAGAGGGAGAGAGGATAATGTTTGTACAGAGTTCTGTGGTACATGTTACTCCACTGCAGGACCATTGAGTGCCTTTCCCTCCCTCTCCGCTCCACCCTCCTCCCTCCATCCCCCTCCCTCCCTCCCTCCCCCTCCCTCCCCCTCCCTCCCTCCATCCGCTTTCCTTTCTTTCTCTCCTAATGCCAATAATGAACTCTTCATTGCCACTATGAGGTGAGTGGCATGGAGAGGTGTGAGTTGCCCCACTCTTGTGTGGCCTCAATGTCTGACAACAAGCATGCATCTCCTCAAACATGAGGCTTTGTGTATGCCGAGTTTCAGTTCCCTCTTGAGTGCTCTGAAACTCTGCCATGTCAGGTGTACCCCTAGAGCCAACTTCAGTGAGTGCTCTGAAACTCTGCCATGTCAGGTGTACCCCTAGAGCCAACTTCAGTGAGTGCTCTGAAACTCTGCCATGTCAGGTGTACCCCTAGAGCCAACTTCTGTGCGTGCTCTGTAACTCTGCCATGTCAGGTGTACCCCTAGAGCCAACTTCTGTGAGTGCTCTGAAACTCTGCCATGTCAGGTGTACCCATAGAGCCAACTTCAGTGAGTGCTCTGAAACTCTGCCATGTCAGGTGTACCCCTAGAGCCAACTTCAGTGAGTGCTCTGAAACTCTGCCATGTCAGGTGTGCCAACTTCTGTGAGTGCATGTCAGGTGTACCAACTTCTGTGAGTGCTCTGAAACTCTGCCACGTCAGGTGTACCCCTAGAGGCAACTTCAGTGAGTGCTCTGAAACTCTGCCATGTCAGGTGTACCCCTAGAGCCAACTTCAGTGAGTGCTCTGAAACTCTGCCATGTCAGGTGTACCCCTACAGCCAACTTCAGTGAGCGCTCTGAAACTCTGCCCATGTCAGGTGTACCCCTAGAGCCAACTTCAGTGAGTGCTCTGAAACTCTGCCATGTCAGGTGTACCCCTAGAGCCAACTTCTGTGAGTGCTCTGAAACTCTGCCATGTCAGGTGTACCCCTAGAGCCAACTTCTGTGAGTGCTCTGAAACTCTGCCATGTCAGGTGTACCCCTAGAGCCAACTTCTGTGAGTGCTCTGAAACTCTGCCATGTCAGGTGTACCCCTAGAGCCTACTTCTGTGAGTGCTCTGAAACTCTGCCATGTCAGGTATACCCCTAGAGCCAACTAAATAATAAGGAGTAATCCTATTTGCTCATGTAATTGGAACTCAATCAAAATAGATGTTCACATGAAATCAATGTTGAATATAACTAAATAAACAAGGTAATGATCATCAAATATATATATGCATCAGTCAATGTTCTCTATCTCCCCCCAAGTCATTAACCAATTGGAATGGTTGAGGGCTGAGTTTCTTCATTATTTTACAAAGTCTCCTGATGTCTTCCATGCTGGAGGCCTCTTTATTCTGGTTGATCTTCTCGGTGCTTGTGGAGTTGGGGAAGGGGGAGTTAAGATTGGATTCTTAATTGGTGTGGAGGCTGATTGGAGTTGGGTGGGGCTTGTGGTTGATGTAGGGGTGCTTGCCTCCTCTGTCTCAGTTGGAGCCGTGAGAGGAGTAGTGTCCCTCCATGGTATATCGAGATGTACAGGAGATGGATTAGTGGGCGATGTGGTATTGTCATCAGGTGGTGATGCTGGGGGAAGGTGGGCGATGTCCTCCAGGATAGATCTTCTTTTGGCTGGTTGATATACAGGAATGTATTTTCTTAGGAATTTTCTGTTCCTGAGTGTTTGTCTGCCTGACCCATCTATTCTGATGAGGTATTGGTGAAACTGGCGTACTTCTATGACAATTCCCGTTTGGTCCCATTTGTTTGGATGATACCCAGTTTGGTTTTGGATCCTCACTCTGTCGCCTGTGCGTAGTGGTGTTAGGGCTTTGGTGTGCTCACTCCAGTGGTCTTAGTGGATCATATGACGGTGTCTTAATGCCTCTTCTCTTAGGTTTAAGGACTCCTTCCAAGTCTGATGTGGGTGGTATTTTCCAGGCATTAAATCTTTTGTTGGTCTTCCAAAGACACACATGGCTGGGGAGAGTTTGGTATTGGGGTCAGGTGTGTTCCTATATTGGAGAATGGCTTTCTGGAATGCATCAATGTCTATTGCACCATCTTTCCCGACATTACCGGTGATCAACCTCTTGATGGTTTTGACACCTATCTCTGCTCTGCAGTTGCTGTGGGGGAATGCCACTGAGCTAAGGTGGTGGTGGATCCCCCAATCGTGTAGGAATTGCCTGGTGGTGTGAGCTATGAACTCAGGGCCGCCATCTGTTGAGAGTTCGTCTGGTATGCCATAAGTGGCAAAGGTTTGTCTCAGGACATTGATTAGTCCTTTGGCTCCATCTTTAGCTCTATGCACTATAGGCCAGTTTGAGTATCTATCAATGATGACAAGATAATTGCAGCCTTGGTAGTGGAAGTAGTCTGCACAAATGCACTGAAATGGGTATTCCGATAGGGTGGGAGGTGTAGGTGGTAGTGCTGCTTGAGATGGGGCCATCCTGTTGCAGTGTGAGCAATTGGCTCTGGTGGCTTGGATGTCATTTGTAATGCCAGGCCAGAAGATTGATGCTTCTGCCTTTGATGTCATTGCATATGTGCCCTGGTGGGCAGCATGTAAGGCAGACAGGCATGCAAGTCGCAGGGACGGTGGAATAACAATTCTGTCCTTGTAAATTAGGACACCATCACTGCTGTACAGATGTCTCCTAAATTGGTGATATTCTCTGATGGACGGTGGTAGTTGGTGTTTAAATTCTGGAATGCCATCTTCGATGGTTGAGAGGAGGAGGAGCATGTTGTCATCAGATGATGTAGCAGTTTGAACTTGCTCCCAATTGACGGTATGTGTCGAATGTAAGGAGGAAATTAGCGACTCCTGTAGTTGGTTTTCGTTTTTTGTCGAGTATAGTTGGTCCTCTGTGCAGATGCCTGCAATGAGTTGAGTGGGGATGTCGAGGGGGGGAACGACAGTGCCATCTTGGATGCTGTGTATGTCATCCTGGAGGACCATTTTAGGTGGATGGTAATCGCCTGTGGGGTGTCTTGAAGGTGTCAGGGGCTCTGTTTTTGACCCCAGGGATGTGAACCATATTAAAGTGGTATCTTAGGGTTTTTTCTTTTAGATTCCTCAGTCTTGTGTTGCAGATGTGATCTAGAGATCGGTCACCAAATATCTTTAGAAGTGGTCTGTGGTCTACTGCAATAGTCAGGTTAGTGCATCCAAGGACAAAGTGTCTTGTTTTGTCCAGAGCATCTACCACTGCCAGTGCTTCACCTTCAATTGGGGCATATATACCTGGATTTGGCGGCATGTGTGAATCTGCTGCCCACTAGGGTTATTTTCCAGCCTTGTTTGCAGCAGAAAAGGTCCCTGGAGGGACAGGTGCAGTGTTTCTGGAACAGCCAGTATCCTATGCCATGTTTTGACCAATCAGTAGCCAGGCACGTGGGTTTAGTTTTGTCAAAGATTTTGACTCCACTATGGATTTCGTCGATGATGATTAGCTTCGACTTTTCGAATGCTTGTTGCAGTGTGTCATCCCAGTAGAACTTGTTGTTGGGCTTGAGGAGTTCTCGGAAGGGCAGCATAACGTCAGCCATACTAAATGCGTATGACACCTGGTTCACCAAACCAAACCAGGATCTTACGTCTGTTAGGTTCTGTGGGGTCGGGAAATCAGAGATGGCCCTTATGTATTTCTTGCATGGTCTCACAGTGTCTTTGGTTATTTCGAAGCCTGCAAATTCGATATCATCTTTAGCAAATCTGAACTTCTCAGGGTTGAGGGTGATTCCATGTCTGCCACAGATGTCCAACCAGTTAGACGCTTGGAAGAAGCTTTCTTCTATTGTGTCAGACCATAGGAGGGTGTCATCCACGCATTTCGTTTTGTTTGGGATGGATGATATGATCTCGTCGTATCTCCTGGTGTATCCGTCACCCGAGGCGATATAGCCTTGTGGGGCTGTACGGTATCTGTAGCGGCCCCAAGGGGTGATGAAAGTAGTGTAGTGTCTGTCTTCAGAATGAAGGGGTACGCTGTGGTAACCATTCCATGCATCAAAGACAGTTTTTTTCTTTCCTTGAGGGACGGATCTTGCCTGGTGGAAAGGCGACTGGGTGTGGTGTGTTTCCCTGGTGGCATGGACGTTGAGGGTTTGGAAATCTATTGTCCGTGTGGGTTTACCATTCTTTTGGCACAAATGACCATTCGATGACACCATGTGACTGGTTCTCCAATCGGTACAGTTTCAAGTACTCCCAGTCTCACGTCTCTGTCTAGGCCAGCTTTGACGTCATCTTGCCAGTGGAGGGGTACCGGGATGGGCGAGTGATGAGCAGTAGGGGTTGCTTGTTTGTCAATCATTAATCTCATTGGTGGGCCTTCCATGAGTGGTAGGGTCTGATGTTCACAGATGTTGAAGGTGCTGGAGCTGTAGTAATCCAGAAGGTATTGCTGAAGTTTCTCCCTGTTGGCTTCTGTGGCTGGGTATGGCAGAGAAGTAGGGGTTGGTGGTGGCGTTGTCCTTTTGAGGCATTGACATTCCTGTGGTGGTGGGGAGATGATGGTGGCGCAAATGGGGTTGTTTAGACTGATTTCCTCTGCTTCGTCCATTGTGGGGAACTTGTTTGAGATGACTCCTGACCATTAGTCTGGTCCATGCATGCTTCCCTGCTGAGGAATAATTTGTCTGTGCTGTTAGTCACATACACCATTTGCCTGGTGGACTTCTCTTCTCCCTTGCTGTTTTTTCCTGATAACCTCAGTATGACAGCACCTAGGATGTGTATATCATGGTTGTCAGCTGCGTGCATCTTGAGGTTGACAGGGATGAGGTCTCGGGTGGATAGGCCAAGTCTTTTCACGATTTTAAAACCTGCCAAACAACTTGCAGCCTGTGTCAGCCATGGCACTGACAAAAGACTGCTTCTGTGGTACCCTGAGAGGAAACCCAAAGTGGTTGTGGTCTTCCCACTCAATGCTCATTCGTAGCCTGACGTATGGTTGGGGTTTGGATTGCCTCCTTGACCATTCTTTCGAGGACTGATTGAAGACGTGGTGGTCCAGGGTGGTACTTTTGACGTGTCCTGATGCGATCCCGCAAAGTGTGTCGAATACTGCATTTTCATGTTCAGTGCTTCTTGTCGACCGTGTGCTATGTTTGTTCTTGCACACCTTCTCGAAGTGGTGGTCTCTACCACAATGGTTGCACTTGGCACCGAAAGCTGGACATTCAGTCCTTCTGATTCTTGTTGGAGGGCTTCTTCCATGCCCTCTGGTCCCACAGTACGTGCAGACTTCTTGGTCCTTTAGAGGTGGGTCTCTGACTGATTGCTTCTTCAGTTTTCTGTATGAACTGCCGGTCACTGAATCCATTGCTTGTGGTAGTAGTAGGCGGGATGCTGATCTTTTGCCCGCCTCCTTTGCTTCGACAAACCTAAGAACCTGTTCCGATGTCATCTCTTGGTTCTTGTCTCCCAACAAGTCCATCTGTACCTCAGTGTCTTCCAAACCTCTGCAGAGCACGTCTCTGAGTATGGATTCGGTGTAGTCCATCTCGGCCCCACACCCTGCACATTGCTGTGTGAATTTGCAGACACTTGCCTGCCCTCTCATCCTGGCTCCATAGGCACGTATTGGTTCATCACGATCTTGCCTCATGTTATGGAGAGTCACTCTTGCTACCATAGTATTTTCTTCCCTCACAGCTAACCTTCTTATGGCTGCAAACACAACATCCTCTGTCATTTCGGTAAGGGCGCCTCCAGCATTTCTGGTGATGTCTCTGCGAAGCTGTTCATCGCAGCATTCCAAAAGTTGGATGATTCTGTCGGTTCCTTCCAATTTGGTGGCTTTTACATAGTCGTTCCACCTTGATTTGAAGTACTGCCAGTCTTCCGTCGTGCCCGCTGACGATATACTTGGCCTTTTTACCTTCTCAACTCGTGCTGTTTGTGCTGATCCATTAGTCGTTCTATGACTGGTTGCGTGAGCCGTGATAAGTGCAGCCGCGATCACTGGCTCCACATCAGGCGTCTGGTACTCACAGCCTTCTATGTGGGCACTGAATAGCAGGCATCTCGGGGCGAGTTACGGTGGTGCTCTTTAACTGGGAGAGTTTCTTTTTGGCTTCTTTCTTAGCTTCGATGGTCGAGGTGACTGTTCCTTTCTCTTGGCGAGTTGTACTAGAGTTATATTCAACATAAATAATAAGGAGTAATCCTATTTGCTCATGTAATTGGAACTCAATCAAAATAGATGTTCACATGAAATCAATGTTGAATATAACTAAATAAACAAGGTAATGATCATCAAATATATATATGCATCAGTCAATGTTCTCTACCAACTTCTGTGAGTGCTCTGAAACTCTGCCATGTCAGGTGTACCCCTAGAGCCAACTTCAGTGAGTGCTCTGAAACTCTGCCATGTCAGGTATACCCCTAGAGCCAACTTCTGTGAGTGCTCTGTAACTCTGCCATGTCAGGTGTCCCCTAAAGCCAACTTCTGTGAGTGCTCTGAAACTCTGCCATGTCAGGTGTACCCCTAGAGCCAACTTCAGTGAGCGCTCTGAAACTCTGCCCATGTCAGGTGTACCCCTAGAGCCAACTTCTGTGAGTGCTCTGAAACTCTGCCATGTCAGGTGTACCCCTAGAGCCAACTTCAGTGAGTGCTCTGAAACTCTGCCATTCAGGTGTACCCCTACAGCCAACTTCAGTGAGCGCTCTGAAACTCTGCCCATGTCAGGTGTACCCCTAGAGCCAACTTCAGTGAGTGCTCTGAAACTCTGCCATGTCAGGTGTACCCCTAGAGCCAACTTCTGTGAGTGCTCTGAAACTCTGCCATGTCAGGTGTACCCCTAGAGCCAACTTCAGTGAGTGCTCTGAAACTCTGCCATGTCAGGTGTACCCCTAACAACTTCTGTGAGTGCTCTGAAACTCTGCCATGTCAGGTGTACCCCTAGAGCCAACTTCTGTGAGTGCTCTGTAACTCTGCCATGTCAGGTGTACCCCTGGAGCCAACTTCAGTGAGTGCTCTGAAACTCTGCCATGTCAGGTATACCCCTAGAGCCAACTTCTGTGAGTGCTCTGAAACTCTGCCATGTCAGGTGTACTCCTAGAGCCAACTTCTGTGAGTGCTCTGAAACTCTGCCATGTCAGGTGTACCCCTAAAGCCAACTTCTGTGAGTGCTCTGAAACTCTGCCATGTCAGGTGTACCCCTAGAGCCAACTTCAGTGAGCGCTCTGAAACTCTGCCCATGTCAGGTGTACCCCTAGAGCCAACTTCTGTCAGTGCTCTGAAACTCTGCCATGTCAGGTGTACCCCTAGAGGCAACTTCAGTGAGTGCTCTGAAACTCTGCCATGTCAGGTGTACCCCTAGAGGCAACTTCAGTGAGTGCTCTGAAACTCTGCCATGTCAGGTGTACCCCTAGAGCCAACTTCAGTGATTGCTCTGAAACTCTGCCATGTCAGGTGTACCCCTAGAGCCAACTTCAGTGAGTGCTCTGAAACTCTGCCATGTCAGGTGTACCCCTAGAGCCAACTTCAGTGAGTGCTCTGAAACTCTGCCATGTCAGGTGTACCCCTAGAGGCAACTTCAGTGAGTGCTCTGAAACTCTGCCATGTCAGGTGTACCCCTAGAGCCAACTTCTGACTGTTGGATTTGTGCATTAACATGTTCTGATTCACATATTAGAAGAGTTTTCAAAGCATTGCTTAGTTTCATCAAGTTGATGATCTTCTTGGGATCGGCCCACCAAGCTTTGCCTACTCCCTCCCTCTCTCCTCCACCTGTAGTGCCGGTGTTACACATCCTTCTCCAGTCATTTGATATGTCTTCTCATGACTTATTCTTGAAAAGTTATGCCATTTCTTGTGTACATTTAATTGTTACATAATTAATTGTGTGGAGTAAAAAAAGATTATATTGTAAGACAATGAATAATATAACATCAGCAGGTCCCACATCTTCATGTGGTCTAGTTGGCTAGTAATGGCTACTGCTCCCTAGATGCTCCCCCAAGCTGCCAGGCACTGTCAGAGCCTGAGGGTAGCCATGTGGTCTAGTTGGCTAGTAGTGGCTACTGCTCCATGGATGCTCCCCCAAGCAGCCAGGCACTGTCAGAGCCTGAGGGAAGACCTCATCAAGTGTGTGCTATCTCATCACTTGATGCTAAGGCTGTAGCAGTAGTTCATGTCATCAAGTGCTTACCATACCAAAGGTCACCCTTTCTGTCATACTAAACTTGCTCTTATAAACATCATGGCTGGAAGCATGTCCAGCAAGGTAGCTTATAATAAACATCATGGCTGGAAGCATGTCCTTCTTGTCCAGCAAGGTAGCTTATTATAAACATCATGGCTGGAAGCATGTCCTTCTTGTCCAGCAAGGTAGCTTATTATAAACATCATGGCTGGAAGCATGTCCTTCTTGTCCAGTAAGGTAGCTTATTATAAACATCATGGCTGGAAGCATGTCCTTCTTGTCCAGCAAGGTAGCTTATTATAAACATCATGGCTGGAAGCACGTCCTTCTTGTCCAGCAAGGTAGCATTATAAACATCATGGCTGGAAGCATGTCCTTCTTGTCCAGCAAGGTAGCTTATTATAAACATCATGGCTGGAAGCATGTCCTTCTTGTCCAGCAAGGTAGCTTATTATAAACATCATGGCTGGAAGCATCCTTCTTGTCCAGCAAGGTAGCATTATAAACATCATGGCTGGAAGCATGTCCTTCTTGTCCAGCAAGGTAGCTTATTATAAACATCATGGCTGGAAGCATGTCCTTCTTGTCCAGCAAGGTAGCTTATTATAAACATCATGGCTGGAAGCAGGTCCTTCTTGTCCAGCAAGGTAGCTTATTATAAACATCATGGCTGGAAGCATGTCCTTCTTGTCCAGCAAGGTAGCTTATTATAAACATCATGGCTGGAAGCAGGTCCTTCTTGTCCAGCAAGGTAGCTTATTATAAACATCATGGCTGGAAGCATGTCCTTCTTGTCCAGCAAGGTAGCTTATTATAAACATCATGGCTGGAAGCATGTCCTTCTTCCCCAGCAAGGTAGCCATTATAAATATCATGGTTGGAAAGTTCATTTTTCCCGAGAGGTGCTTCATATTAAAATATTAATACACTCACTGATAGCAAAATACGTGATTAACAAAGTGAATAATTTGCCTTATATAGCTTTACGATATATTATATGTACATGTAGGGAGTTCTTCAGTTATGTGAAGTGACGAGGGAGCGTCTTGCCCAACAGGAGTACTATAAGAGGAGACAGGAAGTGCTACAACAACAGGAGCAGAAGTTCCACCGAGGGCAGTTGGAGGCAAGCCAATAGCATGTATGTTTATCTCCTGCCTCACATGCGAGCTGTCTCAAACAGGTGCCCATCAATACATATTATATGTCCATATCTCTATATATGTCCTGTCCATATCTCTATATATGTTTGGGAATTCCTCAGCATGTTTACACAATCTGTACACTATCAACCCCCCCCCCCCCCCCCCCCCCCCTCATTGTCTATTGTCTAGTGGCGCTGTGATTGTAGCAGCTGGAAGAGCAGTCCATATATGTCCATATGTGCCTATATATGTCCATACATGTTTATATATATATATATGTCATATATGTTAGTCCAATCAAAAGTACCACGAAACCTCTTTTGTTACCCAATTAGTGCCTCTATCTTGTCACAAACACACTTTGGCAGTGTCTATGGCATTTAGCAGCAGTCTATCTTTAACCCTGTTATAACCCCGTTGGCTAGCTCTGTAAAAGGATGTCGCACTCTTAGAAGTAATGCTAGCTCCACCTACTACACTTGTATAGTTTGCACTCATGCTGGCCCGGCAATCCTGTCTGTCCACACTTCTGAACTGGAGGAACACAGGATATGCAAGTTCTCGGATTATGGGGTAGGATATCTAAGAATCTTCCTTGTATATTGTATTGTTAATAACAGCTTCTATACCCGCCAATTCAATAAAGGATGCCAAGTCTGAATCACTTCCATCTGTCTTCTCCACCTTATTCCACACTCTGCATTATGTTAGTGTGCCACTTAACACCTTATGCCACTTGTCCCTAGAATATTAATGCCAATTAAAAAATGCCCTTGTCACCTGCATGTGCCACTTGTCACCTGCATATAATGCCACATGCTCCCTAATTAATACGCCTCCTCCACCTCCATGCCTGACACCATCACTGATCCTGATGAGGGGAAGTTCTAATGCACTGCAGGAAGTGGATGCAACCAAAGTGTGGCCAGGAAGTGGATGGAACCTAGGGCAGGAAGTGGATGGGACCTGAAGTGGATGCAACCTAAGTGTCGGCAAGAAGTGAGTGTGGGCAGGAAGTGGATGCAACCTAGAAGGAAGTCAATGCAACTTAACTGTCGGTGGGAAGTGGATGCAACTTGTGTGGTCAAGAAGTCGATGCAACCTAAGCATGGCAGGAAGTGGATGCAACCTGTGTAGTCATGAAGTGGATGCAATAAATGTAGGCAGGAAGTGGATCATAAGTGTGGCTAGGAGGTGGATGCAACCTGTGTGGCAAGGAAGTGAATATAACTTAAATGTGTCCAGGAAGTGGATGCAACTTAGGTGTGGCCAGGAAGTGGGTGTGACAAAAAAATTAATTCCGACTACCAAGCATGGTGTCAACAGATTGGTGGTCTATGTGTGGCCACTATTTGAATATATATGGGTTAATGATCACTGGATTTTCAAGTTGCAAAAGGTGCTGGAGGATTAGCAGGAAGGCTCGGAGTGCCAGGCAGCTGCTGAGTGTCTGGAGTGCCTGGCAGCTGCTGAGTGGCTAGATGCCTGGCAGGTGCTGAGTGGCTGGAGTGTGTGGCAGGTGCCGAGTGGCTGGAGTGTGTGGCAGCTGCTGAGTGGCTGGAGTGTGTGGCAGCTGCTGAGTGGCTGGAGTGTCTGGCAGCTGCTGAGTGGCTGTAGTGTCTGGCAGTTGCTGAGTGGCTGGAGTGCCTGGCAGCTGCTGAGTGGCTGGAGTGCCTGGCAGCTGCTGAGTGGCTGGAGTGTCTGGCAGCTGCTGAGTGTCTGGAGTATCTGGCAGCTGCTGCGTGGCTGGAGTGCCTGGCAGCTGTGGAGTATCTGGAGTGCAACTAGCATTGCTCACAAGACAGAGAAAGAAGAGCGACCAACTGAGCCAGCTCAGTGGTTGTTAGGATTTAATTTGCTAAAAGTTGTTCTGCTTTAAACCTGATTAACCTGATTAACCTGACTTGTTTGTTGTCTTCATGTGTGTGTTTGTGTGTGTGTGTGTGTGTGTGTGTGTGTGTGTGTGTGTATAGACAATAGAGAGATCCATCCTGAAGGACCATGTTGTCGCACAAGAAAAAGCGAAAGAAAAATTCACTGTCTCTCAAATACAACGAGACCAGTATGTCTGTCTATGCTATTCATGTGCTTGTGCTTAGGAACTCTACGTCTTGTTGTTCTATTAATTTCCTGCCATTGTGATAGAGTGGCAAGTAATAAGGAAAGGAAACACACAGAGAGGCTGGCCCAGTTGCAGGAGCAAAAGGAATTGGATGAAACAGCAGGGGCCTTCAAACAGGAGAAGAAGCAGTTGCTCAGGCAGAGAATCATGGCTCAGAGTCAGCACAAGCAGGTGCTGGATGCTAACTTGTCAGACAAGCTCATGAGGAAAGTTAAACAGAAAGAAGAGGAGGAGGAGGAGGAAAAGAGAGCCATGAAGTTCACACATGCTAAACGGGTGTGCAGCTTTGTCATGTGCCTGCAGCTACTAGTACAAGAATACTGTATACACACTAGCAGTGTTAATGATGCTCACTGCCTGCAGCTACTAGCACTAGAATACTGTATACACACTAGCAGTGTTAATGATGCTCACTGCCTGCAGCTACTAGCACTAGAATACTGTATACACACTAGCAGTGTTAATGATACTCACTGCCTGCAGCTACTAGCACTAGAATACTGTATACACACTAGCAGTGTTAATGATGCTCGCTACTAGCACTAGAATACTGTATACACACTAGCAGTGTTAATGATGCTCATTGCCTGCAGCTACTAGCACTAGAATACTGTATACACACTAGCAGTGTTAATGATGCTCACTGCCTGCAGCTACTAGCCCTAGAATACTGTATACACACTAGCAATGTTAATGATGCTCACTGCCTGCAGCTACTAGCACTAGAATACTGTATACACACTAGCAGTGTTAATGATGCTCACTGCCTGCAGCTACTAGCACTAGAATACTGTATACACACTAGTAATGTTAATGATGCTCACTGCCTGCAGCTACTAGCACTAGAATACTGTATACACACTAGCAGTGTTAATGATGCTCACTGCCTGCAGCTACTAGCACTAGAATACTGTATACACACTAGCAGTGTTAATGATGCTCGCTACTAGCACTAGAATACTGTATACACACTAGCAGTGTTAATGATGCTCATTGCCTGCAGCTACTAGCACTAGAATACTGTATACACACTAGCAGTGTTAATGATGCTCACTGCCTGCAGCTACTAGCACTAGAATACTGTATACACTCTAGCAGTGTTAATGATGCTCACTGCCTGCAGCTACTAGACTAGAATACTGTATACACACTAGCAATGTTAATGATGCTCACTGCCTGCAGCGCATGGATAAGCTGCAGAGGGTGAAGGAGGAAGAGTTTCGGGAGCAACTGCAAGTGCACCACAAGAGAATCTCTGATAATCTACAGGAGCTGCTTGGTCATGCTGGTCAGGATGAAGACCTGCGCATTGCCCGGGCCGTGCTGCAGCGGGAGGCCAAGAGGGAGGTAGCCACAACTCTAATACTGTGTAGTATTTGTAGACAAATGTTTTCCTAGGACGTGGGAACATGCACTAGTTGTAGTCACTTTCATCATACATGGTGACTTGGAGGTGTTGCCCTGCAGGCATGCCCATAGCAGGTCATCTAGGTGCTGTAGCTAGGCCTGTGTTCACCAGCAAATATGTGAACTGGTCCCCTGTCCTAACTATATGAGTCTACTACCTGTCCTAACTATATGAATGTATTACCTGTCCCAACTATATGAATGTATTACCTGTCCTAACTATATGAATGTATTACCTGACCTAACTATATGAATGTATTACCTGTCCTAACTATATGAATGTATTACCTGTCCTAACTATATGAATGTATTACCTGTCCTAACTATATGAATGTATTACCTGTGCTAACTATATGAATGTATTACCTGTCCTAACTATATGAATGTATTACCTGTCCTAACTATATGAATGTATTACCTGTCCTAACTATATGAATGTATTACCTGTCCTAACTATATGAATGTATTACCTGTCCTAACTATATGAATGTATTACCTGTGCTAACTATATGAATGTATTACCTGTCCTAACTATATGAATGTATTACCTGTCCTAACTATATGAATGTATTACCTGTCCTAACTATACGAATGTATTACCTGTCCTAACTATATGAATGTAATACCTGTCCTAACTATGAATCCCTCGCCTGTCGTAACTATGAATGTGTTACTTGTCCTAACTATAGGTGTGTCACCTGTCCTAACCATAAATATTTCACCTATGAATGTGTGACCTGTACTAACTAACCATGAATGTGTCCCTGTCCTAATCATGGTATTACTTGTTAAGAGAGTGTGTCTTTCTTCAACCTGTCTCACAAATATATTCTCTGCTGTTCATTGGTTCATTTAGTAGTAGTGTAGCAATAATAATAATAATAATAATAATGATGATGATGATGATGATGATGATGATGATGATGATGATATGATGATGATGATGATGATGATGATGATGATGATGATGATGATGATGATAACAACAACAACAACAATAATAAATAATAACAATAACAACAACAATAATAATAATATTAACAACAACAATAATAATAAATAATAATAATAATAATAATGATGATGATAATATAATAATAAAGATAAATAGTAAAAATAATAATTAATAAATAAACGGTGTTAACCCGTTTGTTAACCTAAATAAATTTATTTCTCATTTCTGAAAAAATTAAAAAAAGCCAAAAATATTTTACTTTAAACAAATCAATAAATACGCTGTTATAGATATTGATGGTTGGTGTTCCTGACTTGGCATCATAAGGCCAGGTGGCTTTGCTTCCTCTCCATTTTGATAAGTCAATCTAATATGTTGTTTGTCTTGTTACCCTGAGATCATACCCCTTGATCCCCTGCACCTAGATGACTGAGGTGTCATGTGTGAGTGTGTGTGCATGTGATGGTTAGACTTGTGCTAGTTAGGCAACATTATCACTGTATACTGTAATTCGACCACTTACAGGCAGAAGAGAGAGAGAAGCAGGTCAAGTCTGCGGCCGCCACACGAGACATCAACCAACACATGCTCCAGCAGATAGCTGAACAAGAACAACAGAGAAGAGACCTGAAAAAGATGGAAGATGATTTGTTTAAGATGAAACTGGCCAATTATGAGGAGGTTAGTCCAGGAATCAATATTATTTTGAGTTCCTTCCAGTCAGAGGGCATTAGGAGTAGGCGTGGTTGCCATAGCAGTGTAGCCGCTCATATGTTCAATAACCATTGAACCCCCTCAAATAACAGTCCTCCTCCTCCTCTGTGTGTGTAGCATGTGAATGCTTCAACTATTCTGGCTCTGTGGCTCTGGATGTCTCAGGATGGTGTGCCAATCATGTGTGTGCAGCCTCAGACCTGAGCAGTGACTGTGCAGGCTCAGACCTGAGCAGTGACTGTGCAGGCTCAGACCTGAGCAGTGACTGTGCAGCCTCAGACCTGAGCAGTGACTGTGCAGCCTCAGACCTGAGCAGTGACTGTGCAGCCTCAGACCTGAGCAGTGACTGTGCAGGCTCAGACCTGAGCAGTGACTGTGCAGGCTCAGACCTGAGCAGTGACTGTGCAGGCTCAGACCTGAGCAGTGACTGTGCAGGCTCAGACCTGAGCAGTGACTGTGCAGGCTCAGACCTGAGCAGTGACTGTGCAGGCTCAGACCTGAGCAGTGACTGTGCAGGCTCAGACCTGAGCAGTGACTGTGCAGGCTCAGACCTGAGCAGTGACTGTGCAGGCTCATACCTGAGCAGTGACTGTGCAGGCTCAGACCTGAGCAGTGACTGTGCAGCCTCAGACCTGAGCAGTGACTGTGAAGGCTCAGACCTGAGCAGTGACTGTGCAGGCTCAGACCTGAGCAGTGACTGTGCAGCCTCAGACCTGAGCAGTGACTGTGATGGCTCAGACCTGAGCAGTGACTGTGAAGGCTCAGACCTGAGCAGTGACTGTGCAGCCTCAGACCTGAGCAGTGACTGTGCAGCCTCAGACCTGAGCGGTGACTGTGCAGGCTCAGACCTGAGCAGTGACTGTGCAGCCTCAGACCTGAGCAGTGACTGTGAAGGCTCAGACCTGAGCAGTGGCTGTGCAGGCTCAGACCTGAGCAGTGACTGTGCAGGCTCAGACCTGAGCAGTGACTGTGCAGGCTCAGACCTGAGCGGTGACTGTGCAGGCTCAGACCTGAGCGGTGACTGTGCAGGCTCAGACCTGAGCGGTGACTGTGCAGGCTCAGACCTGAGCGGTGACTGTGCAGGCTCAGACCTGAGCGGTGACTGTGCAGGCTCAGACCTGAGCGGTGACTGTGCAGGCTCAGACCTCAGCGGTGACTGTGCAGGCTCAGACCTGAGCGGTGACTGTGCAGCCTCAGACCTGAGCAGTGACTGTGCAGGCTCAGACCACTGCTAAGTTACAGCGTTATACATAAACACCTGGCTTTAGTAGTGTGGTGGACACCTGGCCTTGTTGTAGTGGACACCTGGCCTTTGTGTAGTGGACACCTAGCCTTGGTATAGTGGACACCTGGCCTCGGTGTAGTGGACACCTGGCCTCGGTGTAGTGGACACCTGGCCTCGGTGTAGTGGACACCTGGCCTCGGTGTAGTGGACACCTGGCCTCGGTGTAGTGGACACCTGGCCTTGTTGTAGTGGACACCTGGCCTTTGTGTAGTGGACACCTAGCCTTGGTATAGTGGACACCTGGCCTCGGTGTAGTGGACACCTGGCCTTGGCGTAGTGGACACCTGGCGTTGATGTAGTGGACACCTGGCCTTGGTGTAGTTCTGTTGTGTACGTAGATGACCACTTTTTCTAATGGCTGATGAGAGTTACTGCCAATTTCAACTGGCATTTTCAAAGTCCTTTCAGGCCAATCCCGCTGTTTCTGGAGCTCTTTAAGTCTGCACAGGCACCTGTAACTGTAAGAAGTTTAGCTGCAGTGGCTACTGGAGGAGCAGTTACTAGTGGAAGTTACAACTGGAGGAGCAGTTACTAGTGGAAGTTACAGGTGGTGGAGCAGTTACTAGTGGAAGTTACAGCCGGAGGAGCAATTACTAGTGGAAGTTACAACTGGAGGAGCAGTTACTAGTGGAAGTTACAACTGGAAGAGCAGTTACTAGTGGAAGTTACAGCTGGAGGAGCAGTTACTAGTGGAAGTTACAGCTGGAGGAGCAGTTACTAGTGGAAGTTACAACTGGAGGAGCAGTTACTAGTGTAAGTTACAACTGGAAGAGCAGTTACTAGTGGAAGTTACAGCTGGAGGAGCAGTTACTAGTGGAAGTTACAGCTGGAGGAGCAGTTACTAGTGGAAGTTACAACTGGAAGAGCAGTTACTAGTGGAAGTTACAGCTGGAGGAGCAGTTACTAGTGGAAGTTACAGCCGGAGGAGCAATTACTAGTGGAAGTTACAACTGGAGGAGCAGTTACTAGTGGAAGTTACAACTGGAAGAGCAGTTACTAGTGGAAGTTACAGCTGGAGGAGCAGTTACTAGTGGAAGTTACAACTAGAGGAGCAGTTACTAGAGGAAGTTACAGCTGGAGGAGCAGTTACTAGTGGAAGTTACAACTGGAGGAGCAGTTACTAGTGGAAGTTACAGGTGGAGGGCCAGTTACAGGTGGAGGAGCAGTTACTAGTGGAAGTTACAACTAGAGGAGCAGTTACTAGAGGAAGTTACAGCTGGAGGAGCAGTTACTAGTGGAAGTTACAACTGGAGGAGCAGTTACTAGTGGAAGTTACAGGTGGAGGGCCAGTTACTAGTGGAAGTTACAGGTGGAGGAGCAGTTACTAGTGGAAGTTACAACTGGAGGAGCAGTTACTAGTGGAAGTTACAGCTGGAGGAGCAGTTACTAGTGGAAGTTACAACTAGAGGAGCAGTTACTAGAGGAAGTTACAGCTGGAGGAGCAGTTACTAGTGGAAGTTACAACTGGAGGAGCAGTTACTAGTGGAAGTTACAGGTGGAGGGCCAGTTACAGGTGGAGGAGCAGTTACTAGTGGAAGTTACAACTAGAGGAGCAGTTACTAGAGGAAGTTACAGCTGGAGGAGCAGTTACTAGTGGAAGTTACAACTGGAGGAGCAGTTACTAGTGGAAGTTACAGGTGGAGGGCCAGTTACTAGTGGAAGTTACAGGTGGAGGAGCAGTTACTAGTGGAAGTTACAACTGGAGGAGCAGTTACTAGTGGAAGTTACAGGTGGAGGAGCCAGTTATAATTGGGTGGGATGTGGTGGGTGGTTCCTAATAAAGGGTATACGATACTTTGGTCTCTTGTCACGCATTATATTATAGCATGGCTTTGGGCTGATCCCCCCCCCCCCCCACCCCTTTCTCTGGCCCACTCTATTGATACAAGATGTGCTGGCACCCCTCCTGGCCCAGTCTATCGGTATATGATGTGCTGGCCCACTCCTCCCGGCCCACTCTATTGATGTATGATGTGCTCGCCCACCCCTCCTGGCCCACTCTATTGATGTATGATGTGCTGGCCAACCCCTCCTGGCCCACTCTATTGATGTATGATGTGCTGGCCAACCCCTCCTGGCCCACTCTATTGATGTATGATGTGCTGACCCAACCCTCCTGGCCCACTCTATTGATGTAGTTTCGGAGGAAATTTTTTGAGAAGGAGGCAGAGAAGAAGCAAGAAGCGAGGGAATTGCAGGAGTTCCGTCTTTTTCAAATGAAGGAGCTCGATGCCAGGAAGAGAGCAGAGGCTGAGGAAGATCAAGCTTTGTACAAGGCTAACAGAGAGCTCATGAAGGTAGATAATGTGCTCCTAAGCAACCACCACATGCGAGCAATTTATGGTGTCTCTGTAGGTGGAGGAGAGTCAGTACAGGACATATGTGAAGGGTGTCATGGCTGAAGTAGCAGGTCGAGGAGGCTCCCTCACTCCATTCCACAAGGTCACCAAAGAAGCAGGTCAGACCTCAATCACAACAGCAGTGTTCTATGTACTGTACATGATTCCCTAGTTACATCACTCCCTAGTTACATGACTCCCTAGTTACATCACTCCCTAGTTACATGACTCCCTAGTTACATCACTTCCTAGTTACATGACTTCCTAGTTTGGGAGCCCAATTTCAAATTGGAAGACACCAAGATCATACTAGCATCCTAAATGGTGATTACTTTAAATCATGCATGACCTTCTTAATAATGAACTTATTCCTGAAGAAGGTCAGACCATCTAATCGAAATGTTGAGAGAGTACGATCATTGAGAAGGTCATTGTAAAATACTTGGATTGCAATGCTAATATAGCTTGCTAAATAATAGCCAAAAAATGGAGAAAGCTGCCACTTGTTCAGAGAAGCCTACTGCGTTCTTGTAGTGGCAGCACCAATGATGGTTTAGAACTTAATCCAAACTTACAGCAAAAGCCAGTACACTGAGAATCGTTGTCTCAGCCTTAGTGGGTGAGCCTTATGTGGGGCTTTAATTTTTTTTGATCGTTCTCTAAGTGTTAATAAAACTCGTGGATTAAAAATAATTTAGGAGGGCTACAATAAACTTTGTAAAATAGACCTGGCAATGCCCCCCTAAGTCCCTGTATCTATGGGTGTATGTATGGGCACAAAAGCATGACAGAGACTATGGTTGGTTAGTGATGGAATAACTTCTCGCAGGAGACTGCTCGGCTAATAAAAGTGTATGCTTTTGTATATTTATATGTGTTATATGTATATGAGTATGTTATATTTATAACTATATTATATTTATATAAGTATGTTTCATTTAAATAATTGGGTTATATGTTTTATTTATATAAGTATGTTTTATATAATTATAGAAGTGTTATTTATAGAAGTTATATAAATATGTTTTATTTTATTTTTATTTATATAAGTATGTTATATTTAATTTATTTATATAAGTATGTTTGACTTATATAAGTATGTTATATTATATAAGTATGTTATATTATATAAGTGTGTTATATTTATAGAAAGTATGTTATATTTATAGAAGTATGTTATATTTATAGAAGTATGCTATATATATTATTGGATTGAGAATGAAACAAGAATTTCCTAATCCAGACAGAACCTTTGTCAAATAATGCACACCAATAATGCACACCAATAACACACGATCTCTGGTGATTATTAGTAAAGGTCCTATAAGTGCCTGTGGACTACTCTTTTGATAAACCAGGCCAATCATTTTTGTGTGGTGTGCATTATTCTGCCATGTTCAGTGCTACCAGTGTACATGCTATATACTATTATATAGAGGAGATCTTGTCCGAGTGGAATAGCACTGTCCTACCTTTGTACTCATTACTTAAGATACCTTTTTGCTAGCCAACTCAATCTTCGTACATGGCATTACATGGCATAAGATCGTAAAAAAACAGTTCTGAAACAAGTCAATGAGAAGTTCTAGTGACGAGAGTTGATTGGATGAGCCCATGCTCAGCAACAAAACTGAATGACTAGCATGCAACCATAACAGTGTATAACATCAGGTCCTCGACAATGGCGAGTTAGCTATTTGCTGAGCTTGCGAGTTAAATGACTCACCATATCAACAAGGACATTTTTTATTCTATACTTGATGTACCTCATAAGAATTACTACACTACTTCACATAAATGGTGGGTCAGTCATTAGTCGGTCGGTCATGGTTGACACCATCTATACCAAACACTTAAGTCACTTCTAGGTTTGGTAATTTTACTTTATTGCTGGCAATAAAAATTGTAAACTCCTTTCTCATCCATCATGGTGCTGTCTGGAAAATATTTGTCATCATGGTACTGTCTGGAAAATGTTTGTCATCATGGTGCTGCCTGGAAAATGTTTGTCATCATGGTACTGTCTGGAAAATGTTTGTCATCATGGTGCTGTCTGGAAAATGTTTGTCATCATGGTACTGGAAAATGTTTGTCATCATGGTGCTGTCTGGAAAACGTTTGTCATCATGGTGCTGCCTGGAAAATATTTCCATAATTCCTGGAAAACGGTATATAGTTAATGACTATGCATGCATGCATGCATGCTCAGTAGAACAAAAAAATAAGCACTAGTTGAATATGGGGGAATATTTAGCACTGTGTCCATAGGTACATATTAAGTATACAATATAATATTATACTTGATATACTCAGTATAGTGTCCATAGGTACATATCAAGTATACAATATAATAATTATTATACTTGATATACTCAGTATAGTGTCCATAGGTACATATCAACTAGTGCTTATTTTTTATATTGTCCGGGATCATGTCCATGTCAGTCGACCACGATGGTAAGGTGTCAAAGTTACACACTGCAGAGAGAAAATCATCGAGTATGCAAAACAAACAAACACAAACCATTGTGATGGAGGCCACTAGCAGCAAGAAACTGGATAAATACTGGGCCCTCACCATTTGAGAATATTGAGTCTTGGCTTGCTAATCTGGGGTGGGTGGGCAGGTATAAGAACATCTCATGAAGAAAGGCTTCAGCAAACTCGTTCAGGTCCTGAGTGCAGGCAAGGCATCAGCAAACTCATTCAAGTCCTGAGTGCAGGCAAGGCATCAGCAATCTTGTTCAGGTCTGAGCGCAGGCAAGGCTTCAGCAAACTCGTTCAGGTCCTGAGTGCAGGCAAGGCATCAGCAAACTCGTTCAGGTCCTGAGTGCAGGTAAGGCATCAGCTAACTTGGTCAGGTCTGAGCGCAAGCTCAGAGTGTCAGAGAAACTTATTAGAGACTGGGAGAAGGCCAGGGCACATGGCAAGAGATATGCTGTTGTGAAGAGCAAGAGTAAGTTGGTGGTGTTCGTCGAGTGGCAAAGATAGTAGAGCGACTCCATTCACAGTTTTCTTCTGGAGCTTCTCGCTGTTCACATCGCATGGCCCGAGGAACTACTCGTGAATGCACACATGCAGGGAGCAAAGTTTTATTTGCAATTTACATACTGCATATCTTATGGAATAAAAAAAATTGACTGAAAATTTGGAGGTCAACTTATAATTAATGTTGATTTATATTTGAGGAAGTACAGTATTCTATATCATTATACATGTACAGGTGGAGGTCATGGGCCATCAATAACTGGTCTAGGCGTGCGTCCTAGCTTCCAGGCCCTGGATGCCACTGGTATAGAACTGCCCTCATTCTCACTCTACAAGCATCCAGGTAGCACACAGCAGCGCATGGGCTTCAACTGGTGATGTCGTCATATTACATATAGTGACAAACAACTCATTGTGCCTATCATTCATGAACTAATACAGGAGATCACATGACATGCATGCATGTATGTATGTGTAGTATGCACCAGCAACACATACCTTACATAGTGTGTAAGTAGCACATAAAGAGGGTGGGTTGGGGAGGGGGATTAAAGGGAGTAGGAGGGGCCGGTGAGATTGGCTTCCAGTTAATGACATTGCCAGGGTAGGCTGAGCGAGCACCATGAGACCAGAGACCTGGAAAGAGTCAGGACAGGAGACCAGAGCCCAGGACAGGAAACCAGAGACCTGGAAAGAGTCAGGACAGGAAACCAGAGACCTGGAAAGAGTCAGGACAGGAGACCAGAGATCTGGAAAGAGTCAGGACAGGAGACCAGAGCCCAGGAAAGAGTCATGACAGGAGACCAGAGATCTGGAAAGAGTCAGGACAGGAGACCAGAGACTGGGAAAGAGTCAGGACAGGAGACCAGAGACCTGGAAGAGTCAGGACAGGAGACCAGAGACCTGAGGACACGAGACCAGAGACCTGGAAGAGTCAGGACAGGAAACAGCGACAGAGAAGGAGCATGGTAGGAGAAAGAGCCTGGACAGGGGCAGGGACAAGGGAACAGAGACGGGAGCCAGGATAGGGGACCAGAGATGGGAGCTAGGATAGGGGGACAGAGACGGGAGCCAGGATAGGGGAACAGAGACGGGCCAGGATAGGGGAACAGAGACGGGAGCCAGGATAGGGGAACAGAGACGGGAGCCAGGATAGGGGACCAGAGATGGGAGCCAGGATAGGGGGACAGAGACAGAAGCCAGGATAGGGGAACAGAGACGGGAACCAGGATTGGGGAACAGAGACAGGAGCCAGGATAGGGGAACAGAGATGGGAGGGGAACTGAGACAGGAGCAAGGATAGGGGAACAGAGACGGGAGCCAGGATAGGGGAACAGAGACGGGAGCCAGGATAGGGGAACAGAGCCAGGAGCAGCCAGGATAGGGGAACAGAGACGGGAGCCAGGATAGGGGACCAGAGACGGGAGCCAGGTTAGGGGAACAGAGATGGGAGCCAGGATAGGGGAACAGAGACGGAAGCCAGGATAAGGGAACAGAGATGGGAGCCAGGATAGGGGAACAAAGACAGTAAGTGAGCCTGGGCCAGGAAAGAGAGACATGGAACCAGGACTGGAGATTCCTCCGCATCTAAAATCTCAGAGTTAGATACGATGGAGATATAAATGCATGGTAAGATTATGCTAAATATCGTTCATTCCAGTTAGCTACCGTGCCTTGCTAGTGGACTGTTGCTTGTGGAAGGGACCTGATGGGGGCCTGATGGGGGTCCAAAAAGCTGCACGGGGAGGGCGAAAAAAGGAGGGGGGAAAAATCTGCAGCCCTTTGAGCCATTTAGACCCTTTGGACAAGTGATGACTAATGATAGCCCTGTATCATCCAAAATGCTGCAAAAACTGTACCCTCACTCTATCTTAGTCATAAAATCAGCCCATCCCATTGGGAAATACTTACCACATCGGTCTTTCCTGGACAGGTGTTGTATATGAAACTTGCAAAAAAACATCTTTAACACATACATCTTCATGTCTGATCCTCGACGGGAGGCCCAGGTGACAGGGGATCCATGCCCCTCCCCCTTTACTTCTATTAGTATTTTCACCAGAGAGACCCCTCTATGATTACCACACTTTGTGTTAGAGGCTGTGTTGGTTTCTGTGAAGAATATCTTGATCAGTATTTTTTTGCTAACAGACCAAAAGTTTGACCAACAACACCCTCCAATCAGCAGTTCCTTACCATTCAAGATCAACTCCACAACATACTTAGAGCTTAATAAGCAGTGGACATATTCATCAGCAACAGTTGGGTCTTTCTCAAATTAAAGGCTCACACCTCTGCTACATTATTCTACTGTAGCATCACTGAATTATAAACACATAAGGGGGCAACACAAGGAGGTTGTCATATATGTACTACATATAAATACATAGAACATGGGGGGCAACACAAAGAGGTTGTCATATGTACTGCATATAAATACATAGAACATGAGGGATACCCCATGAAATACCAAAATGTACTAAAATATTCACTATAAGTATAGATTTCAGATAATTATTTTCAGATTTCAGTATATACAACTATATTCATCCAGTGGCTTCCAGAGTAAGCTAATGCAATGATAACTTCTTTATAAGTGAAGTTCTCTTCTGTAGGCAGCAGCACCATTCTCACTTGCCAGTGCAGTCAGCATTCAGCTAATAAGAATCTCTGGGGTTTTTTATGGAAAAGATCATCCTCAATAGCCAAGAGGCTAATACAAAGAGTAAAAATGAGTCAACAAATACATGGAGGAATATATTAAGTTGAATATAGTTAGTCAAAGTGCTGATAAGAGTGTTGAATATAGTGCTTAAATTGTCTAGTTTCTTTAATGTAATTGGGAAGAGCCTAGAGGGAAAAATGAAAGGTAAGCAGACCGAGTTTTGAAGAGGATCAGCAGACGATTAACTGGAGTAGAAGGATCGGAGGTTGTAGCAGGGAGTAGGTTGGCATGGTGGGAAGCTAGAAGGAAAATCTATGTTATTGTGAATAAGTTTGAAAAAGATAAGCTTGGCATTACGGCAGCTAGAGGATAAAGATGGAAGATGAAGCTTGGTGAGAAGAGAAGGGTAGCTGAGGACCATTGTTTACGATATAATTTACAGGCAAGGTATTGTATTCTCCAATAAGATGAAAGATGGGATGATTGAGGGCCACAGAGGAAAGAACAGTACTCCAGATCAGGACAGATAAGAGAAGTGTAGAGACAAAGAAGAGTAGAAGTGTCTAAATAGCAGTAGAAATGATGGTAGAGAAGACCAAGTAATTTACAGGTCTTGGAAGAGATGTAAAATGTGTGATTGGTCCAGAATAGAGATGAAGAAAAGAGGATTCCCAGGTACTTGAACTCAGAATTGGAGCAGTGATTTACTGAGACTTGGTAAGAAGAGATTGTTTATAACAATGTCTTTTGATTTCATTGGATTAAGTGTGAGACATTGGGAAGAAAGCCAGGAAGTGATACAGATTAGGTCGAAGAAAAATCAGAATGAGAATTGATGGGGGACAAAAAAGAAGGATATCATCGGTGTAGAGAATAAGATGAGACAGACAGGAGTACATTACACACCATTGACATATAAGAGGTGGGGACCTATTATAGATCCATGAGGGACACCAGAAGATACAGGGACAGGTGAGGAGGTGTCTGTGATAATCACTTGTCGCAAACGTGCTTAAAGATATGCATGAAGCCAGTTAGTGAAGTAAGGAGGGAAGTGCAGGAAGGAAAGAAGATCAATTTGTGAGGAAAGACCTTTTTGAGGTCTAGAAAACCAAGCACCAACCAATTTATTAGTTTGAAGAAGAGGACTGATTGGCCAAGAGAAAGGCTGATGTAGTGGACAATGAGGAAGAAAACCAAATTGAGAAGAAGAGATAATATTGTGTCCAGTACAGAGAGAGAGTGAACATGCTTTTCAAGCAGCCTACTAACAGGAAATGGGCTGGTAGTTAGAGGGATTGTCAGGATTAGATGAACATTTAGGGATGGGAACAATGAAGGACTTTTTCCAATCAACTGGAAGACGTCCTTGACAAAAGGATAAGTTAAAGGGGAGCAACTATGGATAGGCACGAAGGTTTAAGCATTCTAGAGAAGATCAAATCAGGGCCAGAGGCTGTGGAAGAAGGTAAACAAGAAATCAGGCCAATAACATCATAATTATTCAGCACAGAGGGAGTCAGGAGGACAGGATGGTTGGGAAGTCAGGACCAGGAAAAGAAGAGGATAGGATACAATTTGAGGATAGCCCAGATTGAAGCATTCAGAGAAGTATTTCAGTCTTATCACGGCTAGAGGAGAATGTGTTGCCATTCGATAGAAGAGTTGATACAGAAAATGGTCTTTTTCTTGTGAAAGTGGAACTAGAGGATGAAAGAGACTGGAAGAAGATGCATTTAATAGTGGATGAAATGGCGTTTCTAAGTGAGTGATAAACCAGATAAAGAGCAAGTTTTTAGCATGTAAGATAAGATGGTGACTTATTTGTTATTGAAGGTCAATCAAGGGTGGCAAATAGTGGGTAAGATAAATTTAGAGGAGACACAGCTGATGACTTCTGAAAATCTATCTTTAAATGCTTTCCAGGAGAAATCAAGGCCTGAAGAAAGGAGTTGATCCCAGGGAAAGGAGGAAAGTAGGTAGGCAGCTCTGGAAAACTGTGAATGATACAACCAAATTTTACACTTGGTACACTTTCTAATAGGAAGAGAAGGAAGGGTGATTTCTGTTAAGATACTATTATGATCAGAGGAGGATACAGGTGGTAGAACAAAAGAAGAAGCATGAACAAGGGATAACAAAGATGAGGTCCTATGATAGATGTCGAACCAGAATGAGAGGTGTGTGTGGGAGAGGACAAGAGTTGCTTGAGAGAGAATAAATCAGAGAGTGCAGACAGATATAGAGCAAGGGTGTAGACAATTTTTTTCACTTGGGGGGCTGAAATTTCTAGTGGGGGATGGAACATAGGCAGACAATGTGTTACTTGCCACTTGTTACTTACTTGTGTCTTTAGGGAGCTAGTAAGACATTAGCATGTCTGTGGGAACTGTAAGAGAAATCACTAAACTAATTTATTTTCCCCTAAAAGAATTAATTTGTTCTTATCTAAACTGGACCAGGACGAAATGAGTGATGCCGCAGTGAAATTAAAACCCCTATGTCTCACAAGGTGGACAGCTCGAACTGCAGCTATCGTCTTCTTCTAGAAGCATTAGACGAAATCCATGAAACGACTCATGATGAATATGGAAAGAAAGCTTATGGCCTGCTTAGCTCTCTAGTACATTATTTGGATTCAGACTGGGCTATCATTTCTATGGTGCAGCTGAAACTTTATCATTAACATTATAAAGAAAAAACATATCGATGCATGCTTTATCTGCAGTTGACTCAGCAAAGAAGTACTTCAAACAGTACGATCAGAAGAAGAATTTAACCATTTTTATGACAAAACTGTCACCATTGCTGAGGAGCTGAACATTGGTGAGCCAGAGTTACCCAGACAAAGAAGACGACCGGCAAGATATGACAGTGGAAGTTCAGCACACATGCATTCCACTGTAAAAGTGTATTAATCATAGCCTTTACTATGAGGCATGTGATCTGCTCTCTGGTGAGTTAGAAAGTTGGTTTGAGAAGCGACATATTCCAGAGGTACTCTCTGTAGAGCACACATTGATACAAGCAGCAAATGGTAAAGACTTTCAGAGTGATTTGGAAATGTTTAAAGAGTCTTGCTTTGGGAAGAATGTAAATGTATCAGATTTAAGCAGACAACTACCTCTTCTTTACGAATAAGGAACAGCTTCTGTAAAGAATGTCACTTCATCTGTGAAGCCATGAATAGCAATGTGATGTTTAAAGGGATGTTATCAGCAAGTCAAAAGTTAATTCGATTGTACTTCACTCTGCCCATTACTTCTTCCACTTCTGAGAGATCATTTTCTGCTTTGAAGCGGCTTTAGACCTACCTACAGTCTTCAATGACCGAATGCCACTTAAACAATTGTTATTATTACATATGCACAAAGAGTATAGATAGCTTCGGCATGAATCACACCTGCATTAGACGTGCGATTGACACCCCCCCCCTGGTGGGCAAAAAGCAAACTTGTCCATTGAACACTAGTAAAAGAAGCTAAGATGAGTAGCTATTTTGAGAGTTTGTGTGAGAAAGGAAAGAAGCGGTATATTGAGAAACTTAGCTGCGTTGGCTTGTCACTACCAGATGACCCCTACTTGCCCGAGAATGAGACTAAGTTCGCATGAGACATGACCACTTGGCCCAAGGTAGAGTATGGGCATATCTTTGTTTACTTCATTCAACGACCTGGAGTATACACCCAGGAACAGCTTCTATCTTGGAAACAACTTGATGCGTACAATTACTTCCAGTATGGGTATGTAAGGACTGTCTTTTCATGAAGTTTCAGTCATTCTGGAGCCAAATATTGTGTGTTGAAGGCCTGGGTGAACCCCAGTCAGAAGGCAGCTATGAATGCACATGAGGCCTGGATCATAATCAAGGAAGCAGGGACATTCTATCTTCACACTGCACTTGCATGGCTGGGTAAACAACTATTATTATGTGGTGTATATGCATGTTTATAGATACATTGTTATTTCAGCTTAGGTGAGGGTTGTTCTCATGTTGCGGCTGTTCTCTTCAAGGTCGAAAGTGCTGTACGACTAGGATACACTTCGGTTACATCCCAGAATTGTCAATGGAATGAAACATTCTGTAGTAAGGTCAGTGAGTTATTGAAGCGTGAATCAGGTCTCATCAATGTGTTACACATACAGATTGAACCAGCCCGAATCGTCGACATCGACTTTCGAAGGTCAAAACGCAAGAGAAATGAGGAGAGCACGAGTACAACATCGATCCATCAGGAGAATTAGTATCAGTGCCACCATCAAGTGAGGCAATTGAAGCATTCCGAATAGGGCTGAAAAGAATCGCACCAAAAGCTGCTATATTTTCATCTTTAACCGTAATGGAGACTACACATTCAAGTACTGCTGTTAGAGTAGTCAAGAAGTTGCCGCCATCACTTACCTCTCTTTACGACCCTAAGTTTTCCAGTATAAGCAAAGATGTGCATAAAGCTGAATGTAAAGCCACTTTTGAAAGAATGTCCATAACAGACGAAGCAGCATCATATCTAGAAGAAGGCACTAGGCTTCAAGCTCAGTCAACTCTTTGGCATGAGCATAGAAAGGGAAGAATTACTTCTTCAAAGTTTTATTAGTTGGTAGTTAATAAATGACTTCTTTCTTTGGATTATGCCAGTATATACAATGCAGCTATAGATTTGTAGCTATAGCTTTCTCACAGCTATGTCAAGCACTCTGTTGTATATAGTGTGCAGGGGCAGATCTAGAGTACCAGTAAGGGTGGGTGGTTATTCTTGGACATTTGGGCTGGAGCGTTAGTAAAATTTGTCATTTATATATATGTAGATTGAGTGATGGCTATATAGCATTTTTAAATATCAAAAGCATCAACTATGTTTTGTTATTGGACATTCTCTTTTTAAACATTTGTATATATAACATTTTCATTGTAATTAGTGTTTCAAGACATTTGTTTTTTATAATTTTTCTGGAATCAAATATTTTAGATAAAATGATAGGCACCTAATATAAGTAGCTACTAACAAAAATTATAAGATTTTCATTGTACCAGGTGCTCCAACAAAAACAAAAGGCCTGTTATCAAGTTGCTTGTAAACACCATAACAATGAACACAACCAAATTTGGATCTTCATTACAATACTTTGTAAGTTCAAAGTCTATGGTAAAAAACCCCACTTCTTCCTCCCCCCTGTTATGACTTTAAAAGTCGATCTAGTATAGGATTATCACATGACTGCTTATGTTTATGGCAATAGTATCACTTGTATAGTTTCAGTGACAAGTTTTCATAACAATATTAATACATGTGGTAACTGACAATATTATAGAAGTAACACTAGTAAGTCAAACAAGTGGAATATTGTGATCCAAAAAAAGCTGATATAGTTTCAGTGACAAACATTCATAGTATTAAAATATGACAATAATACAAGTGACAATTAGTCAAATAATATTGAGTTACAGAACATTCTTCTTGGATGAGCCTGAATAAAACGCTGAACAATAGTTTCAGTTTCTAATTGTTTACAGGTATCATAATGCATAGCCATCAGTGCTAGGCTTGCAACCCTTTCTTCACTCATAGTAGAACGTAAATGTGTCTTGAGGCGTCTTACTATATACTGAGAAAGATCTCTCTGCCTCACATGATCCGATTGGAGATGTACATCCAACAAGAACAAGCTCTCTCAAATTTGGAAATATATCAGGATCAGTGCATTAATTAGATTGTCAGGTAAGTTATCTGTTCTCTTCCTCTTCCCAATATCTCTTCCAATGAACTAGTTCATTCCTTAGTGAAATTGAAGAAGAAAAGTGTTTTTCCCAGAAAAGTATCTTTTCCACCAGCAGATCCATACCACCATCATTGAGACTGACCACTACTTTTGGAACAAGAGACAAAAGTGACGATTGTCTGTTGAAAATCTTTCATCCAACTGCTGAGAAAAGTAGTCAATAAATGGGATACAAATAGTTCTTTTGAAGTATTGACTGGAAGGTGTATTAAGGCGGTGTTGCTGGTGTGTTTATTCTCTGTACTTTTAATTCACTCCCAACACTCCCGCTATAACTTCTGCTTCCCTGTACCAATCATTCCAAATTGTGTCAAGGTTAGTTCTGAGATCATGAATCTCACTTCTAGCAAGATCAATGTACTTATATGCCATAACCACATCCACATCACGTTTTTGAAGCTTTGCACTCAGTCCTTTAACTGAATCAAGAACATGATTTAGAATAACTAAGGTAATTATAGTTCTACCAGAAGTTAAGGAGTGTAAAAATCCTTGAGCTTTAGTCCGTGTATTTGCATCCCAGTCCCAATTTTCTGAACCATGTGTTTGCAATTGAGGGTACTCATCAAAATGTAACATGGCATCCATACATGTTACTATATATTGATAAAGAGAGAGAAATAGTTCTAAACATTCATGCCTTTCTGTCCACCTAGTTTTACATAGACCCTTCAGTTTATGCACTCTATTTTATGAAGCAAAAGTGTACAAAATTAACTCAAGAAATCGCTGTCTCTTTGGAGACAGACATACACTTCATTTATGACATCAATTGTATTTCGAATATCAGGCACAGAGCATGATTTTGCTACAGCCAACTTTAAAACATATGAGTGACAATGAGTGTACAAAGCAAGTGCATTCTTCTTCTTGATAAAAGCCCGAGTCCCTCTTCTTGTGCCAGCCATTGCTGAAGCTCCATCATATGACATATCATCAACTTCAATACCATGCTTATTGAGAAGATCAATAATACCAGCAGCAATGTTTTCTCCAGTAGCCCTTTCGAGGTGGAGAAAGTCCAAAAATATTTCATGCTGACCTTGACCAAGATCAACAAATCGGATAATTTGCATGCTTGTCTGTGACCTCGTCAGCCATAATACTGTGGTTTTTAATGGGACTTAAAAGCTTTACACGCAATAAATCTGCCATAACTTATAATTTCATTTTGTATTACTTTAGATGTATATTGCTGGTTCTTCTCTCCTAGTTCAAGATGATCCCGTATTATTGGATCGTACTTGGCAACATATTCGAGCAAAGCTAGAAAGTTACCTCTATTTCCAGAAGGATTTGATGTCATGCTCTCTCTATGGCCCTGCATAGGAAGCCCCTGCATGCTGCAAAATTTAACAGCATCAACGAGAGGATGTGTTTATTTCGGTTGCAGGTTGTGTTAGACATTTTCTGGATTTGATAATCTATTCTGGTTTCTGGATTTTTGAATGTCGCCAGGAATAATTTTGCAGCATGTAAAGCTTCTTGGTGATATTGAAAATCCCCATGATTAGTAAATACCCATCTTTTTTTACCCTTTGCTTTGCTGAAATTTTTTCCACTAGAATTCCCAAATAACCCTTCATAATTTGTCCAAACAGTACACAATATTTACAGTAACCTCCTTCATGTGAGGGTGAATATTACAACCATTCAAACTCTTTTAGCCATGACTTATGAAGCGTTAATGGTAGTTTTTTCCCTTCTTTATCACTTCAAAGATTGCAAACTTTGAATGTTTGCCTTCACTCTTCAAAAATTCATGTTTGTCACTATCTGCTGACAAGGAACTGATTGGTATACTACCAGAAGCAACAAGTCCAATATCATTGACACCTGTTACTTCTACTTCCTGTTTCCATGAAAGCTGTTTGCAAAGAACTAACATCATTAGAATCTGAAGGAATGGACTGGCACACAATATCAGTTTCTTTGACACCTTCTTCAGGTCTCATGATAACCTCACATCCCACTAAATCCAATTCAATATCTGAACTGGCATGAGCAGGGCCAAAATGCTACTTTTTGTTACCTCTTGATGTGGTCCTGAAGTATCTCCAGAAGAAGAGAAAGAGCACTGATGTAGTCTCTTAGGGTCTGATTTATCACTTATGGAATGGTCATGTTCAGAGCCAGAAGTAACTCCAAAGGATGACAAGGAACACTGACGTAGTCTTTTCATTTTTAGCCTCTGAGTGTTCTGATCTGATACTGTAGCACATAATTATTAAACCATGTGGTTGCCAATTGCCACAGCACATTTCTAAGACCACCAACCACCCAGCACTTTACCCAACTATATTATACAGATTTGCTAGTCCTACATGCAAAAATGTTTTGTCCACTACACTCAATGGACCAAGAAAGTATTTAAGCTTAAGCACATGTAATGGGTTCATTAAAGAACATAATTAATTTTATACATTTATAGACTGAAGGGGGGGGGGGGGGGGTTTAACCCCCCCCCCCCCCCCCCCCCCAAACCCCCCTGGATCTGCCCCTGGTGTGTCACACTTTAGTGTCCGTTTAAAGCTTCTAAATTACAAAGGGCAATCTTCATGGTTTAATTAATGGCATACTTTTGTGGTGCTCCTTCCCTTGTAGAAACATGAAGAGATGGAGTGTAGAAGCTTTACCTGAGCCTATGGATGTTGCTCGATGGTGGCTGATGCCAAGCACTAGCTAGCAATGAAGGAGAAATAAAGCGCAGTTATGATTGGTTTTGAACATGAATAATTTTCAATGTGTAGTTAGGTAGATTGTCTTGCTAGATAGAGCTCAAGTTTGATAGTAAGGGATTCATAAACTGTCTCAGAGACTTTGTCTGCTGATTGACTTGATGCTAGTTTTAATTCATGATTTATTGTCCAAGCATGTGCCTCCCTCATGCATGTGCCTCCCTCATGCATGTGCCTCCCTCATGCATGTGCCTCCCTCATGCATGTGCCTCCCTCATGCATGTGCCTCCCTCATGCATGTACCTCCCTCATGCATGTGCCTCCCCTCTCTCCTCTCAAACATTGTTTATTACGACTATTAAAGATACAAAGATTGGTATACAAGGTAATATTATTTTACACACACAAACATGCATGCACACACACTCCTCTTCTTCGGCCAGTGCAGGATGCGGTTCGTAATTATTTCCAGAGGAATAAAGCAATTTATGGCAAACTAATGAGTATTACATATTATATATAATATATTCATTAGTGTGCAGAGAGGCCTGCTTGTTATTTTGGGAAGGATTCCCTGTGAAATGAAAATGTATTCATTTTACCACAATAAAATATCTATGCACATAATACAGCTATTCATACCTTTGCAGAATAAATAATCCCGCATTGTTTAAAAGACTCGTGTCCAGTTGCTATTTTTTACGGGTGAACATAAGATAAAAATTAAGAGCGGGACACCAATCTTAACTAATGAGTTTATGGTATGAGAGGGAGGAAGATCTGGCTGCACGAGCAAGTAAGAGTGGCACTGCTGGTGCAGATAACAAAACTATGCTTATAAAGAAGCTAACATGTTGAGTAAGCTGTGTGTTTATTCTGGAAGCCGTTGTGAGTATACTGAAATATGAAAATAGTTATCTGAAATCATAACAGAAAGAGCTATGTACTTAGATTTTAGATTGTGGTAAAATTTCATTTCCTTCCCAAAAGTTACAAGTAGGCATGTCCACATGGTGCACAGTAGCTTGCCATGAATGCTCCAGTTAGGTTTTATCATACTGTAAATGGTGATGATGCACCCTCCACTGGCTGTAAAGGTTAAATGTGTGTATGTGTGTGTGTGTGTGTGTGTGTGTGAGTGAAAAATAATATTACCTTGAACATGTACTAACAATCTCTGTATCTTGAATAGTCCTAATGTATAATGTTTGAGGGGAGACAGGGAAGGCACACACATGAGGGGCTAGACAATAAATCTAGAATTAGAACTAGCATCAACTCAAATCAGCAGACAAAACTTGGCCATTTCTCGAGTGTTTATTAATTCCCATATTATCATAATTTAGCTCTATCTAATCTAACTAGCACATTATTCGTATTCAAAGCCATCATAACTGTAGTTTATATTTTATTGCCATCATTGCTAGCTAGTGTTGGTGTCGTCCTCCATCAGAACCCTTCCTTAGGCTCAGGCAAAGCTTCTAGATGCCACCTGTCCATGTTTCTAAGGGGAAGAGCAACACAAAAGTAAGCCATGAACTAAAGCTTGAAAATTGCTTTTGATATCTAGTGACTTGAAACAGACCCTAAAGTGTGACACATATAACAGGGTGCATAGCTAACTACTGCATAGTACTAAGCATGATCAAAAGAAAGAAATCATCAGATCAACTACTGAGCTCACACAGCTCTTGTTAGCTCCAGCAATGCAACTAACTTTGTTGTGTTTTCAATACTGCTCTTGACCCTCGAGTGGTGTGAGAGGAACTTACAGCTACAACAGAACAGATTTGGCATTGTCTAGCTAGGGAGGTGGAATTAATTTGGAAATAGTTGTCATGTATATATGAGCCGCACATGTGCATAATAAAACCATAGCTATATATGTGCACAGATATTTTTTCAGCAGAACAGCTAGCTGTTTATTTTCCAGAATTGATAAAGATATTAGAATTCAGAAAAGAAGAGAGAGAAAATTCAAAGTGTGCTTCTGAAAGAGCAGAACAAAGAGAGCTGATATTTGGGTGGAATAAAGCACTAGCGATAGATAAAGGTTGGTCAAGACCAGCAGCGTCCATGATGAAGAAGGTTCCTAGGGTTCAGAAAAAACTGCTACACTCCATGTTTCTATAGCTTAAAAGATGGGATGTTGAAGTTTCATTCTCTCACTCTAGCTATCAACAGGTTTGCCAAACTGGAAATATCATCACAGATAATGGCCTTGGTAAACTGGAAATGATAATCATGCCTCAATGTTGAGCAGGGTTCCTGCCCCAGCCTTCCTGTTTGCTATCTGTAAGGAATATCTATTATTAGCATATAATAATACAATCTTATGACATCAGTAATTTACAGATCAGTGTAGAGTGCAGGCCTGCAGTTATACTTAGCACAGGAGAATACCTAGAGCAAGGTAATCTACACTCTTGGCAACAATGCTAGGAATTCCATATTAGTAATCATGCTAAAAGTAATTGTCTTTCCATCACACCATTGCTCGCTTCACAATGCCTTGCATTTATTTCTAAGCATCCCATTCCTATATTATATGGGTGAGTGTGTGGGGAATACAAACAGATACATAGATATATGCTACATACATGGGCCATGTGTCAGGTAGATACATAGATATATGTTACATACATGGACCATGTGTCAGGTAGATACATAGATATATGCTACATACATGGGTCATGTGTCAGGTAGATACATAGATATATGTTACATACATGGACCATGTGTCAGGTAGGTACATAGATATATGCTACATACATGGACCATGTGTCAGGTAGATACATAGATATATGTTACATACATGGGCCATGTGTCAGGTAGATACGTAGATATATATGCTACATACATGGGCCATGTGTCAGGTAGATACATAGATATATGCTACATACATGGGCCATGTGTCAGGTAGATACATAGATATATGCTACATACATGGGCCATGTGTCAGGTAGATACGTAGATATATGCTACATACATGGGCCATGTGTCAGGTAGATACGTAGATATATATGCTACATACATGGGCCATGTGTCAGGTAGATACGTAGATATATATGCTACATACATGGGCCATGTGTCAGGTAGATACATAGATATATGCTACATACATGGGCCATGTGTCAGGTAGATACGTAGATATATGCTACATACATGGGCCATGTGTCAGGTAGATACGTAGATATATATGCTACATACATGGGCCATGTGTCAGGTAGATACGTAAATATATATGCTACATACATGGGCCATGTGTCAGGTAGATACGTAGATATATGCTACATACATAATAATGTTACCTATCTTTGTATCGTTAATAGTGCTAATGTATAACACTTGAGAGGAGAGAGGGGAGGCACATGCATGAGGGAGGCACATGCATGAGAGAGGCACATGCATGAGGGAGGCACATGCATGAGGGAGGCACATGCATGAGGGAGGAACATGCATGACGGAGGAACATGCACGAGGAAGGCACATGCATGAGGGAGGCACATGCATGAGGGAGGCACATGCATGAGGGAGGCACATGCATGAGAAAGGCACATGCATGAGGGAGGCACATGCATGAGGGAGGCACATGCATGAGAGAGGCACATGCATGAGGGAGGCACATGCATGAGGGAGGAACATGCATGAGGAAGGCACATGCATGAGGGAGGAACATGCATGAGGGAGGCACATGCATGAGGGAGGAACATGCATGAGGGAGGCACATGCATGAGGGAGGAACATGCATGAGGGAGGCACATGCATGATGGAGGCATATGCATGAGGGAGGCACATGCATAACGGAGGCACATGCATGAGGGAGGCACATGCATGAGGGAGAAACATGCATGAGGGAGGCACATGCATGACGGAGGAACATGCATGAGGAAGGCACATGCATGACGGAGGCATATGCATGAGGGAGGCACATGCATGAGGGAGGAACATGCATGAGGGAGGCATATGCATGACGGAGGCACATGCATGAGGGAGGAACATGCATGAGGGAGGCACATGCATGAGGGAGGCAGATGCATGAGGGAGGCACATGCATGAGGGAGGCACATGCATGAGGGAGGCATGAGGCTCGGACAATACATCTGGAATTAGAACAAGCATCAATCGAATCAGCAGAAAAACCTGGCTATCTCTAGCTAAGTCTCTGAGAAAGTTTATGAATCCCGATACTATCAAACTTGAGCTCTATCTAGCAAGATAATCTACCTAACTACACATTGAAAATTATTCGTGTTCAAAACAAATCATAAACTGTAGCTTATTTTTATTGCCTTCATTGCTAGCTAGTGCTTGGCATCAGCCACCAACCAGAAACATCCTTAGGCTCAGGTAAAGCTTCTACACTCCATCTCTCCATGTTTCTACAAGAGAAGGAGCACCACAAAGTATGCCATTAACTGAACCATGAAGATTCCCTTTGAGATTTAGAAGCTTGAAATGGACACTAAAGTGTGACACACTATATACGATGGAGTTCTTGAGATAACTTTGAGAAAACTATAGCGTACAAATCTCATCTGTATATAGAGCTATAACTACTGCATTATAATAAGGATGATCCAAAGAAAGAAATCATCAGGTCAACTACTAACTTTCTAACCCCTCCCCCCCAGTTTAAATTAGCTTGAGCTATGCACTTATTTTATTGGTTTTCAGTGTAGTTCTTGACTCTAGAGTGCTGCAAGAAAGCTATAGCTACAAACCACAGCTGTATTAGCAGCTGCACTGGTCTGGGCTAGGACCAAAGAAGGAGGTCTACTGATGAAAAACTCAATGCAAGCTGCTACAGTCTATGTGCCACAGATTTAGCAATGCAGGTGTGATTAATTTGGAAATAGTTGTCATGTGTATGAGTGGATTCTTGTGCACATCTGGATAATAGCTATGTGCACAAATATTTTTTCAGTCAATCAGCTAGCTGTTTCTTTTCCAGAATGGATAAAGAAAATATACTTCAGCAAAGCTGAGGGAGAGAAAAGTCAAAGCATCAGCAGAACAAAGAACTGAGATTGGGGAAAAGAGAGAGTGATAAAAAAATGAGTGAAAGAAGCACAGCAATCCTCAATGGAGAAGTTTTCTTAGGATAAGATAAAGCTTCTACACTCCATGTTTGTATAGCTTAAAAGAATTGATGCTGAAGTTTCATTCTGACACTCTAGCTATGAACAGGTTGGCTAAACTGGAAATAAGCATTGCGGATATTTACCTTGCTGAACTGGAAATGATAGTTACACTCAATAACGAGCAGCTTCTCATACCTCCAGCCTTGCCTTTGCAAAATGTAAGGAATATCTTCTACATAAAAATCTTATGACATCAATAATTCAGACATCAATCTATAAGGCCTGCAGGATAGTATACTTAGAGAAGGTGATCTAGGCTTGGGATTAGGGCAGCAATTCTAGGAATTAAAGTTTTGTCGTATTTGGAACCTTGCTAAAAGTAATTGTCTATCTCTCCATCACACGTTTGCTCTCCATAAATGAATGCAAGGCATTGTGTGGCAAGCGTAGGTGTGATGGGGATATAGACAATTACTTTTAGCATGATTAAATACTTAATTCCTAGCATTGCTGCCCTAATGCTAAGCTTAAATCAGATTGCCAGAGGTATTCTTATACACCAAGTATAGTTGCTGGCCTAAAACTATACGGTGATTGATAATATGTTGGATTGTTATAATATGTAGAAGTAGCAACTATATCGATATTCTTTACAGATTGCAAACTGGTGCATGGCTATGATGAGAACCCACTCAATATTGTGCATGACAATCATTTCCAGGTTAGCAAGACAAGAATGGAACTTCAACATCCATTCTTTGTACTATAGAAACATGGAGTGTAGAAGCTTTACTTGATCCCAAGGAAGCATTAACAAGTTTTCCATCTAAACTCCATGTGAGGGCTCACTTCACTTGTCAATGAATACAAGGTATTGGGTTGTGAGCAAATGTGGATTGACATTACTTTTAGCCTAATATGACAAAACTTTAATTCCTTGTATTGTTGTCCTAATCGCAACCCTAGATCACATTGCTCTAGTTATTCTCCTACACCAATTACAGCTAATTATACACAGATCTGTAAATCATTGATGTCATAAGATTGTAATTCTTGGATTGTTATATGTATAGAAGCAGCTAATAATATATATTCCTTGCAGATTGCAAACTGGCAAGGCTGAGACGAGAACCTGCTTAACTTTGAGCGTGACATTGAGCGTGACAATCATTTCCAGTTTAGCAAGGCCATTATCTATGCAGTTTAGCAAACCTGTTCATAGCTAGAGTTTCTGAATGAAACTTTCTTTTAAATGGATTTTGACCAAGCTAATGCATTGCATCTGGCACAGAAGAACTCTGAGGCATATGCACTACCTGGTAGTTATGCAGGAGTAAATTAGTATACAGATCTCGATGGGTATCTGCTTTCCCAGATAGTTGATAACCTTGCTAGCTACTGAGAATTTTCAACATTTGATTTGAAAAGTGCTTATCCATCAAGTGATTTGACAAAAAGTATACGAGTTTTGACGCCATCAGTTGTTTCCTCAACTACGACAGTATAAAAGTGACCGTTCTGAACAGACAATACTAACTTGCGAAGAATCATGAAAGTCATCATTTTCACCGCCTCTCTCCGAAAGTGTATTATCTGTTTTCTTCTTTATCCAATCAGTGATTCTGGCATCATCTTTAGCACATAGAGATTCAGTAGCTAAATGTATGTTTGAATTAGACTCTGTACTACCTCTGCCATGATATTTCAAAGATGACAACATTTTTAGGAAGCACTGGCATCTCTCAAATCTTGAGCAAACTGTGAAGACAAACTCTCACCTATGTCCGGTGTTATTGCAGGTGGAGTAGTTGTCTTGAATACAGCATCCTTATAGCAGGTACTGATCTCACGACTAGAAAACTTCACAGTAGCATCTTTCCAACTAGTGTACCAGTAGAAATAGAAAATCCTCTAGGTTACTTATAGAGTGAAGCTTCTTCTCCAAGTATGCTTGGATACACACAAGCTACATCTTCTTTGTCATAGTGCAGCCACGAAAAAAGTGAGAACAGCTGAGGTTGAAATGACCTCTTAACCCTCTTCTGCTTACCAAATCTTCGCTTAGGAAAATTTAAGTGTAGGGGTTGATGAGGTGTTTTTCCCAATGGAGGAATAGTAAGCTTAGCTTTGTTGTTCTTAGACAGAGCCATGATATCTGCTAGTGTTGTAGCAGCTGGTATCAATGCACCTGAACAAGCAGCTGTATTCTCAAGCATGCATGTGATGTAGTCATGTGACTTATGTGCTGTAGTCTTGTGTCTGTGTGTACACCACTGACATATGATATTAAACAATTTAATCTTCAAAATGCTGAGTCCCTCGGGACCATCGCACACCATGCAGTGCAGTGCAAAAAAATAATAAAATAATGACAGTAAATGAGGTAAGATGACTTGTTCTGTATGACATACATATCTGATAAACATTAACTTAATATTCTATGTTAAATGAGTTGTACTGCTTAATTATGGTGGAGTGGGGTGTGTGGGAGTGTGAAGCCATAAATCAATACCTTCTTCTCTGCCAACATTTTACTAAGCACTGCAAAATGCACCCACACGCCTTCCCGGGCAACCCTTGCCACCCTCCTCTCAGTCCGCACCATGTCAAACTCCTCCAACCATATTTCAGCTCCTTCAATTCCATCCAGCTCATTCACTAACATTTCCCATTCCCTTCCAAATTCATCACAGTCTAATAGAAAGTGCCCCACATCTTCCACTTCCTTCCTGTCACACAACACACATCTATCATCACTACACAGCCTACATCACTCTTGTCTTGCAATGGACCTGCTGACCCTGTCCTTAACCTAAACATTAACCTCACTCCCTCATATCCCTGTAATGACCTTGTATACCTTTCTGCTCCGTCACCTTTTGCCAACCTATACCCCTTCAAACTGCTCATACTCTCGACATCCTGCTCCCAATCCTCCTCGTCTTCAACCTCACCTTCCATTGCTTCACTGGCCCTAGTTCAGCATTCAGACCGCATTTCCTCCTCAACAGTATATATTCCCCCCACCATCCTATCCCTCCATCCATTCTTAGCTTTGTCTGCCATAACCACTGGTCTACCCTCCTCCACATGTGCAAACCTTTTACTCGTCCCTCCTCTCAGCCAACTTCCTCCATCCCAAATCCCAAATCCCCCCAGCACTGCCACTCCTGCTAGCGCCTCAACTGAGCTGACTTTAATTTCCTATAATCAACATATTGCCATCTACCATGTGGTGGCATGCACTACCGTATTAAGGAAAGAGCTCTTCTAGTTAAATTTACATTAGTAATTAGCAACTGAATAGATCATCCACATTGACAATTAAACAATTAAATAAGGTGTGGGCTATTGCATCACACATCTCATCATCTCCTACAATCCCTGCGTAAGAGTATAGTGTAAGAGTTCAGGAGCCAGCACCTGCTCTCTTCTCAGTTTTAAGTTCCGGTTGGTTATATATAGAAGGTTCAATAACCCCCTTAATTAACATTCCTCTTACTACAACATCATCTATGCACAATCCCTGGTGTGGTGTGTGCATGGTGTGGTGTGTGCATGGTGTGGTGTATCCATGGTGTGGTGTGTGCATGGTATGGTGTGTGCATGGTGTGGTGTGTGCATGGTGTGGTGTATCCATGGTGTGGTGTGTGCATGGTGTGGTGTGTGCATGGTGTGGTGTGTGCATGGTGTGGTGTGTGCATGGTGTGGTGTGTGCATGGTGTGGTGTGTGCATGGTGTGGTGTATCCATGGTGTGGTGTGTGCATGGTGTGGTGTGTGCATGGTGTGGTGTATCCATGGTGTGGTGTGTGCATGGTGTGGTGTGTCCATGGTGTTGTGTGTCCATGGTTTGGTGTGTGCATGGTGTGGTCTGTCCATGGTGTGGTGTGTCCATATCGAAGACTACTAAAGATTCTCATTGTAATGCTTAACGAAATAGGAAAGTCAAAAGTTGATGAAGGAAACTATTTGCTTTTGTCAAGCTTTCTGAATCCCAAGACCAATTGCCATACTCTGAACTCTGAACTACTGCTACTAATCGATTCCATAGTTTTGATAATTGCAAGATACAAGCCATAAAATAAAAAATAGGAATCTATCCCTCTCCCCCCAACCATACCAATCACAATCTTTGGCCCAGAAGTTCATTTCTTTGTAATTCATTAAATTCCTCCTAGTTTTCTTCGATAATGATTATCGTTTATTGTACTTAGTGATGACCTATCTCAAGGCTCACAAATGATACTCCTTACCTGAGAACTGAACAAGCCTGCCAGAAATAGGACAAGCAACAAAGACAGACCCTCATAACCCCCCAACCCTCCATACCACCTCCCCCACAGACCCTCATAACCCCCAACCATCCAAACCCCCCCCCCCCCCCCACACACACACAGACCCTCATAACCCCCAACCCTCCAAACCATCTCCTCATACCAAAAACATAATAACCATACATAAAATAACTAAATTTGATGCACTGGCAGGTGAGAATGGGCTGCATGGCTGACAGGAGGATGATAGAACATAGTAACTTGGTTCATCAACATGGTCTATCTTTTCTCTTCACTATACTCCCCATGTAATGCATTATGCATTACAGTGCTACCTCAAATGGAGATTAGCAATTATATACTAGGACTGCCAGTACAAGTGGTTCTACCAAATAAGTTTGTACACACAGTACAACCCAAACAGCTGTTTGGTGTCTAGGTAAAACTTTTGTGCACAGGTAAATTATATATTTCCATGGGCCTAATTTACAATACAGTGTACACTGCTTAAAATCCAGCCTACAGTGTACCCTACTGTCTGTTTAATTATATTAGGCATACTGATCATCATGAAGGCTAGAGCATTTAGTCGAAACATTGAGAGAATACAATTTCAAGTTAGAAGGTTATTGTAATGTCACCCGAGAGTTCATTGATAGTTTATTTAAGGCATACATGTGATGTTTGGGAGTGAGCAATGGCATCAACTGTAGGGGCTGTGAGAGCTCACCAGACTACTGATAAGCTGGGGAACTAGTACGCATGTCCAGAGCGCTAAACGGAGGTTATAAGAAAGGTCCGCACTGGAGAATCATCACGTGCATGCGCGGAAATACGCTCGCCTTTTTTCTCGAATGGGTTGCTGCAACGGGAAGAATGCTGGGAAAGGTGAGCACCTTACAACTGTGTAGTCTATGCTTTTAATACTTGTGCCCCACGATGTATTGATGTAGACCAGTTTGGTGATTCTCTTTTGTCCGCCCACAACAAACTGCGAGCATCTCACGGCAGTGCTCCTCTGCAATGGTCAGCCAAGGCTGCGTCTAAGGCTCAATCGTGGGCTCGCCATATAGCTCAGTCTGGTAATCTGGAGCACGGGAACCATGACGAAATGGGTCAGAACCTGGCATACAAGATGGGAGCTGAGCTGAGTGGAGAAGAGACTGCCAACATGTGGTACCAGGAGATCTCGCAGTATGACTTCAACCAGCCAGGGTTCAAAAGTGGAACAGGACACTTCACCCAGCTTGTGTGGGCTGCCACCACACATATGGGTGCTGCTAAAGTCACCAAGGGAAACAAGAGTTATGTGGTGGTCAACTACAGCCCACCTGGAAACATAACAAATGCAGGGAAGTTTGAACAAAATGTTAAGAAGGAATTGTGATATGCTACTAGCTAAGTTGTGAGTCAGTTCTTTTGTTCTCTCTCTCCTCCAAGTTGTATCTGGCATTAAAGCCAGCTCATTATTTTGTTGTAGGCTTCATAACGAACATTGTCAAAAAATCGATTTGTGCAGATCATCTTCTATGTAGCAACATTTATATATTTATATACACACTGACCTGTACCAGAGGAGAGGCACTGGTGGTATAGAGAGATGCCACAGAGCATGTGCATCCAGAGTCCACCATAATGGAGGGAAGTCTACTTGTGCAGTGGAGTAGGGTGGGTGGAGTGGGAGTGGAGTGGGGATGCAGGGTGGGTGGAGTGCAGCAGGTGGGGAGTGGAGTGTGATTGCAGGGTGGGTGGAGTGCAGCAGGTGGGGAGTGGAGTGTGATTGCAGGGTGGGTGGAGTGCAGCAGGTGGGGAGTGGAGTGTGATTGCAGGGTGGGTGGAGTGCAGCAGGTGGGGAGTGGAGTGTGATTGCAGGGTGGGTGGAGTGCAGCAGGTGGGGAGTGGAGTGTGATTGCAGGGTGGTGGGTGGAGTGCAGCAGGTGAGGAGTGGAGTGTGATTGCAGGGTGGAGTGACAGATGTATAAAATTTTAAAAACTGGACATGTATAGCAATGTGATGAATGTTTCAAGAATACACTCAAATGTACTCAAATATAGTAATACACACTGTGTGTGTGGGTATGAGTGACATAGTAATGCAGGGCATTAATTTGGCAAACTATGTGAAGCAGCTTAGCTAGCAACCAGCAGCTGCACAACATGAGGTGCCTGCCCACATCCACACATAACTGGTGAACTACAGCAAAGAGAGCAGAAGACAAGGTCAAAGTACTCAGATGTCCTAATCCAGCAACGAGCTATCAGACGAAAGGGACTGAACTTATACTGAAGGTACTGAATTTGTAATCAGCACTGGTCCAGTTCTACACACATAACTTTACCTGTAGCCAATTTTTTTACATTGGGGTATATATATATGAGTTAACCCTAAGCTCTACTAATAGCATGGGCCCTGGCTCACTTCTAGCCTAGCAAAAACTCTAGTTCCTCACTGACAACAATGATCCTGGCTCACTTCCAGCCTAACTATAGCTCAACATCCTATTAGCAGCACAGCTCCTGGCTCACTTCTAGCCTAGCTACAGGTATACTCTCCAAAAAATTGAAGAGGGGGTTCTTCCGATAAACTTTATGACTGCCACACTAACTTTATTAAACCACACCCAGTTTTCAAAAGACATTTAAATAATGAGCATGCATGCAGACATTTACATCAAATTATATAGTTTACTGTATTAGTAGGCAGGGAGGAGCCATCCTGCGAGGGGGCTTGTTTGCAAAGGCTTCAACCAGATGGTTGAAATTAAGATCTTGACCATTCTATGATGGACTTTGATTACTGCCAAAACAAAAAATTGCTCTTCTCACATTGTAGACCAAGATATGTCTTCAGCAACTTCAGCTGGCTGTTGGCTCTCTCTGATTCACAGGTAGTAATTGGTAGTGTACATGCTATAATTAGAAGTACTTTTATATTAGGAAAGGCATCTTCATCACAGCATATACTCGCAAGTGTCATCTGGTGACATAGAAATAAATTTGATCTTCCATCTATTAAATTCTGTAGAGCAATTGAGGAGAAGGCAAATCAGACTTGTACAGTTCACCTCCATCTTTAATGGAGGAGAAGGCAAGTCACACTTGTACAGTTCACCTCCATCTTTAATGGAGGAAAAGGTAAGTCAGACTTGTACAGTTCACCTCATCTTTAATGGAGGAGGCAAGTCAGACTTGTACAGTTCACCTACATCTTTAATGGAGGAGAAGCCATAAAACAAGCAGTGCATGGAATGAGACCAAGCAGTTTTATCTTTGTCTGGTGAATTGATCCAAATCTGCTTTGCATTTCTGTGGTTATGTGATTCAAGAAAGGTATCATGTTTCTGTGATATTACACTTCAGGGCTGTCTGCAGAAGCATTGACTCTATATACTTGTCTTGATGTGATCCTGGGAATGCTAACAGGGTATGTTAATGGTGCAAGCATAAGTTTTGATTTCTTCAAAACAAGTATGGTTTTAACAGTTCCAACTCCAGTGGCACATCTGAAATGTGTTCATATGCAGATATAACATCATGAGTCCTCCTTTTGAAGGTTGATTGTAACATATCAAAGACTACTAAAGATTCTCATTGTAATGCTGAACGAAATAGGAAATTCAAAAGTTGATGAAGGAAACTATTTGCTTTTGTCAAGCTTTCTGAATCCCAAGACCAATTGCCATACTCTGAACTACTGCTACTAATAGTTTTGATAATTGCAAGATACAAGCCATAAAATAAAAAATAGCCTCTGAACCCAGCGTGTTTGGGTCAAGTCCTTGAGTTTAACTCTTTTCTCTGCAGGTGAAACTGATTCAACAACATGTTTTTAAAATTGCTGACGTTTTGGAGAATACTTAAAATCGCAATTTCTGAAATAACACCATTGGCATTTCTGGTATTGGAAATTGAGCAGCTTTCATAATACAAAGATTCAACTGGTGACTCTGGCAGTGAGTATATAAAGCTAAAGGGCATACTTGACAGATCCCTGCCTGAACACCCACATTACTGGAAGGCGTACCATTTGATGACCTGCATATAATTTTAGGGTCCTCTAGCATCCATCTTGAGAGATGCATGTAGAATACTCCACACAGCCACTTAATCATTCAAGTAACTCTACTTCTCGTGTATTCAGTTTAGACTTCACTACCTCCCCATCAGCCTGACCTCCACCCATCTTCTATTAGCCCTCACCTCCACTCCTCTCCTAGCCAGTTCTCACTCCACCTGCCCCAGCACTAGTGTCAATTCCTAGGATTACAACACCACAGCTAATGCTTCACAACAACTGGTGCCTAGCAAATCAGAGCTGCCATATCTGATTCATGTCTGCACATGAAAGGGATCAAGGTGGAGTTGGTCTGGACAGGTCTAGGGCTAAATCTTAAAAGTGTGTCCTGACTTTGGAGTGACTGATGCAGCTCAAAAGTTGTTGTTGCTGTTGTTTTCTGCTCAAGGCTGTGCTTTGCTCACTCCGGGTGAGGCCAGTCACCAGCAGTCTAGAGAGTAACTCATAATAGGGTTGAGGTGAAATATGTACCACACCACACCATAGTAACACACACACACACACCATTAGTAACACACACACACCACACCATAGTAACACACAGACACACACACACCATTAGTAACACACACACACCACTACAGGTTTTGCCTTCCACTCGAATCTGAGAGAGCACTACCTATGTAATTGCCCTGATGGATGCCTGGTCACCATTAACTAAGCTTCCTGGCTAGAGCAACTGGCTTGCCCTGCACCTACTGCATGCTTAAAACAGAATAGAACTTCTATACCACAGAGCTATATATTATGTTTCAGAATTAAAACACACCCTCGCTTGCATTTCAATGTCTTCAACTAAACATGCACAGCAATTTGCATGGAGAGGGAGAGGGCAATGGTAAGGTAGGCATAAGATTTTCAGTGTGCAGAGAAGTGTGTGCATTGAGAAGGAACTCAACTGACCCATGGCTATCTTGCAATCAAAGCAATGGAGAGAAAGTTTAATCTCTGATAAGACTTCATCTATTCATCAATCTTCAGGACCATATGCACAATAGCCACTACAGAATGGCCATGTAGGCCTGCAGCTCCATACATGCTCAATAGCATGGCAACGAGTACTCTATGATACTTTGAGTATGATGTGTAGTGTGACTGGTACATTGTTTTCTACTTAAATACAGCCAGCTGCCGAGAACATTTGATCTTTACCCAACATCACCTCACACCACACCATGTGCACACCACACCATGCACAGACCACACCATGGGCACACCACACCATGGACACGCCACACCATGCACAAACCACACCATGCACACACCACACAATGCACACACCACACCATGCACACACCACACCATGGACACACCACACCATGCACAAACCACACCATGCACAAACCACACCATGGACACACTACACCATGAACAAACCACACCATGCACACACCACACCATGCACACACCACACCATGCACGCACCACACCACACCTTACACACACCACACCATGCACAAACCACACCATGCACACACCACACCATGGACAGACCACACCATGCACACACCACACCATGGACACACCACACCATGCACAAACCACACCATGCACACACCACACCATGGACAGACCACACCATGCACACACCGCACCATGCACAAACCACACCATGCACACACCACACCATGCACACACCACACCATGGACACATCACACCATGGACAGACCAGGGATTGTGCATTGGATGTTGTGGTCGGAGGAATGTTAAGGGTTAAGGGGTTTATTGAACCTTCTATAACCAACCAGGAACTGACTCCATTTAAAATTGAGAAGAGAGCAGGTGCTGGCTCCTGAATGACAAGCACTCTTAGAAATGGCCACTGTAAAATAGCAAGAGTGAAGCCATAGTAAAGTGAGTTAACATTCTGACACCATATCACATCACATGCCCCAACTCTCACACCTGCCTACTGAAGTTTCAGTAGATGCACTGAAGGAGTTCAAAGAACAGTCTGATTGGTCCTGTTGTGTTGGACATCTTGTGCTTGTACTGGCTGGACATCTTGTGCTTGTACTGGCAGTCTTCCAGGCAGGTCCACCCCATCATCCCTACAAGCACCCCACCTTCTCCTCTCCACCAACCTCATCCCCACCAGTTGCCCCCGTCATACTTGCAGAGTTACAGAATATGGCACTGCAGCTATTTACGCAGGACCTAAAGTCATGGATATGGTCCCCCACACTTCCACTTCCTCAACTAAGTTTATCTACACGGTAAGATAAGGAAAAACAGAAGAAACCAAACCATCTCCTCCACTTACTATTGATTATTCAAATTAATGCTCGCTAATTCTATCCGGAGCACAGAAGTAAGCGAGGGTACACAGAGGAGGATACAAGTTCATAGGGTGCAAAGGGATGGACTTCAGCTGCAATGAAGTGTCAAAACAAACACACAAAACTAATCACATGACCCCTGTGTTAATGCCAGCACTGCCACTATGCAGGCGCCTGGAACTTCGGGGATGCCACTTCAACTAGAGAAGGGGCCTCTGCCTGGAAGCTGAGATTGGTTGATAATTGAACTTGTAGCTAACCATCCCTAAACTCAAGCCATCATCTCTATGATGTAACTATATAGTAGGTAACCTCTTGTCATACACACTCCTCATTTCACTTAGTGGTGTGTGTGTGTGCCTCCACATCTCATTCTCATGGCTTTACGATCTTCCCCTGAGGGTTGGTGTACATTGCAGTGATTCCACTTTTGGTTTCCCTCAAGTGAAAATGACGAAGAATCTCATCTCAAACCAATTAGCTTAATATTTTTAAGCATTTCGTTGTTGTTGTTAGATTTTGCACTATAGTTGTTGACGTAGAAAGGAGGGGGGAGTATGGGAATGGAGTCATGAGTTCTGCAACCTTATATGAGTACATACCAGGCTTCATTACCATATATAGTCTAGGAGAAATAACTGTTTGTATTGCCATAGCAGGAGAGAGAGAAGTATATGGCTGCACTGCATTGCATAGTTGGTAAATAATCCTCAATACTGTATCCCCTATTGCTCTTGTTTAGAATTTAATTTGCTAAAAGAATCCACTCAACGATTATTAGTAATTCTGTCTGTTCTAGAAATGTAACTAATAACCCAACCACACACCTTCATGGAATTCAAAAAATTAACCACATGAATCCTGTTTTCTATGTGCTCACTCCAGGCTTCCAAATGCTCACATGAATCTCGGGTTTTCTATATACTTGCTCCAGGCTTCCAAATACACCACATGAATCCCATCTTCTATATGCTCACTCCAGGATTCCAAATGCTCCACATAAATCTTATGTGCTCACTCTAAAAATAGCTCCAAATGAATTCCAGGTTTTTAGGCTTGCACATAAGTCCCATTCTCTCTGCGTTTGCTCTAGCTTCACATGAATCTCACTAGGTTTTGTATGTGCTTGCTCTAGGCCTGCAAATTGGTCCATACGACTCCCATGTTTTCTAGAAAATCCCTCCACATGAATTCCAGGTTTTCAATGTTCCCTTGCTAGCCTTGCATATTGCTCCACATGAAACATCAGCTTCAGTGCTCTGTCTAGACTTGAAAATTACTTCACAAGAATCCATGTTTTCTAAGTATATGCCGTCTTTAGGATTGCAAATTGCTCCACACAAATCTCTGGTTTTCTATGTGCTCTGTCTAGGCTTGTAAATCGCTGCAAATATTTTTATGTGCTCCCTCTAGGATTTCAATTTTCTCTACTCAGCCAAACAACTGATGGTTGGAAAGGGTTATCAATGTCATAAACACATACTACAGTATTGCTAACAGTATGAACCATCAAGTAGTTCAATAGTGTATCAGTCAGAGTTTGCTATTGTGACAAAGTTAACAGTCAAAGTATAAGTATATAATATATACCACATAGGCATGTGTGTCTACTTTAGTAATAAAAATTGTTGTTATACTGAGTTACTTCTTCTGGGTAACTGCTTGACTATAAAAACAGTTAAAAACCAAAAACTATTATTGGATTGTATGAAGCAATTAATGTAGACAGCAGAAATTTAGCACCCTTTATTAATGTGCATTATATCAGGAGTTCATTGATGAAGGGTCATGTAAATGTTTCCTTTCTATATTTGGTAATTCCTTGTTATTCCTGACGAATCAACCATATTTTCACTAGGTGTTAACTGTTAAGTATCTACTTACTTTTCTTCTCACACATAACTTGTGTACAATATGTCTGATCATCTTATTATTTTACAACCAGAAGACTCTAAAATTTCCACTACATAGTCAGTTTCTTGATTCAACACTAACTCGTGTTATTTAACGGAAAAGGTATATAAAAGGTCTCTAAACATTATGTAGCTAACAGCATTGACTATATACAACTATCAACATCACTACAACAAAACAGTAATAGCACTACGACAAAGATAAAGAACAGTAAGGTCATGTGAAATTGATATCACACTATATGTAATCACATTATACAGAAAGTGCGATAGCTAGACATCATTCTTCCTCTCAATAGAAATGACAGCTAATCCTTCTTAGGCTGATAGCCCAAGAATAAGGGCAGCTTAGCTCTTGGCTACAACATCATAGTGCTGGCCTTGAGTTAGATTCAGGTACAGAGTTTGATGGAATAGTGGTCTTGGTGATTCCATGGGAGTGATAGTCTCCTTTGGAACAGGTATCTCATTTGTGCCAACAAAACTATCTATTGGAGAAACATTTAGTAACAAAGTACATGCAACACTGACTGAGTTGGTTGGAGAAGAAGCCAAGTCTCAAAGGGAAACAGTTGATTAGCGACCATGTAATGCACATGAGTATAGGATTGGGTTGGCCTCCTTCAGTTTAGCTGGTGCGGAAGTGAATCATTCTTGTTGGGTTATAATAAATCAGCAGAGCAGGACTGGACCTGCAGATATCAGCAAAGATAGCATAGAGGTGAATGCTGTAGAATTTCTCATAGGATGTGGTATTCTTGGACGTAGAGAGCAGTGACCTGATTGAATGTAATACATCTGGTAGTACAAGTTCCCATTATGAGTCTAGCAGATTCAGTACAGGATGGACACCCTTCCAAATGATTCCATTGTACCTTTCAACCTGGCCATTTCCTATAAGATGACAAGGCGTAGTTTGCTTGTTGCAATTCCCCAGTGTGAAATGTAGTCCTTCAGTTCTCATGGAAGAAAGGATGACCTACGGTCTGAGTGGATATAACAGGTCATGCCACAAAAAGTGAATATCTGATTAGGCAACTCTCATGATGAGACAGGGAAATGCAAATGGAAAATGTGAATACTCATCGACGATAGTGAGCATGTACACACTGTGGGATGCTGACCTTTGAAGTAGATACTAAGGCATTGCATGAGTTGAGTAGCTTTGGTTAGAGTTTGTGGTGTGGGATGATCAAACTGAGGTTTCATTTCTATATATATTCTTCGTGGAGAATGCATTCCCTTCCCATCTTCAGTCAAAAACGGTAGATTCTTGGACGTTATGAGCTGTGTAATTTTCACTCAAGTCTGCCATTAACATTGTAGCCAGGAATGTTCATGGCAATGAGTCTGGTGCCACATTGTCCCTGCCGGGTCAATACTTCACAGTGTAGCAGGGTCATGCCAGTTGAAGCTCCATTCTATATATTGCTGTTTTTGACCTTTGAAATTTCCCTATTATCCAACATGAAGGCCACTGAGCATTGATCAGTTATAAGGACGATGTGCTGACCAGCAAGAAAATGGTGTCATTTACCACTGCTTCTATGATCTCTGTAGCCCCCTTCTCTATAGATGCAAAGTGAGGTTCACTACTCTGCAGTGTTGCAAGAAGGTGACAGGCCTCCCGCCTTGATTTAACATTTTTAAAATAGCAACCTCTGAAGCATCACACTCTACCACAAAAGGAAAGCTTTCATCTGTGGAGTGAAGGCTTGTTTTCTCAAGCCCCTTTTTGGGAAGATCCAAAGCTGACAAGCATTGTGTGGTGAGTGTAGGTGTGATGGAGCAAGAGACAATTACTTTTAGCATGAATAAGTATATTGACAAAACTTTAATTCCTAGCATTGTCTAATCCCAAGCCTAGCTCTAGGTATTCTCCTTCAGCAAATACAGCTGCAGGCCTAGCACTATACACTAATTTCTAAATTATTGATGTCATAAGATTGATTGTTATATTTAGAAGTAGCTATTCTTACATGTTAAAACTGGCAAGGCAGGGGCGGAAACTCAGCTTAATATTGAGCGTGAAGATCATTTCCAGTTTAGCAAAGCTATTCATAGCTAGAGTGAGAGAATGGAATTTCAACAGCCATTATTTTAAGCTATAGAAAGATGAGGTGTAGAAGCTTTACCTGATTACAAGCAACCTTCTACATAATAGGCTGCTATGCTTCTCCCTGCCTTTTTCTAGCACTTGTCCTTTTTTTCCTTCCAATTTCAGTTCTGCTCTTTCAGAAGGGCGCTTTGATTTTTCTCTCTCAAAATCCATTCTGGAAAACAAACAGCTACGGTTCAACTTAAAAAATATCTGTCCATGTAGCTATGGTTTTAGTATTCAAATGCACGCACTAATTTGCTCATATACACATCCATGATAACTAAATCACACATCCATAGCTAAATCTAAGGGCATCGGAAGTGCTGTAGCAGCTAGCATTGTCAGTAGACTTCCTTCTTAGGTTCAATCCCAGACCAGTGCAGCTGTAATTTGTATCTATAGGTTTCTCTCGCCACTCTTGGGTCAAGAGCTAGGGCTAGGGCTAGGGCTAGGGCTAGGGCTAGGGTAGAGAAAACCACCACGATGTAGGCTGTGGGTGCTTAGAAAGTTGGTAGTTAATCTGATGACTTCTTTCTTTGGATCATGTCTTGTAAAATGCAGTAGTTATAGCTACAGATGAGGTTTGTAGCTCTAGCTTTCTCTCAGCTATCTCAAGCACTCTGTTGTATAGAGTGTGTCACATGTTAGAGTCTGTTTGAAGTTTCTAAGTATCAAAGGCAATCTTCAAGGTTTAGTCATACTTTTGTGATGCTCCTATGTACCCTTGTGGACAGATGGAGTGTAGAAGCTTTACCTGAGCCTAAAGAAGCTTCTCGATGGTGGATGATGCCAAGCGCTAGCTAGCAATGAAGGTAATAAAAAAATAAAGCACTGTTATAATGGTTTTGAGTACAAATAATGTTCAATGTGTAGCTGGCTAGATTAGCTTGCTAGATAGAACTAAAGTATGATAATAAGGGAATCAATAAACTGTCTATATATAGCCAAGTTCTTTCTGCTGATTTGAGTTGATGCTAGCTCTAATTCTAGATTTATTGTCCAAGCCCTCATGTATGTGCCTTCCTCATGCATGTGCCTCCCTCATGCATGTGCCTCCCTCATGCATGTGCCTCCCTCATGCATGTGCCTCCCTCATGCATGTGCCTCCCTCATGCATGTGCCTCCCCTCTCTCATGTCAAGCGTTACAAATTTAAAATTGGGACTATTAAAGATACAACGATTGGTAATGTATGTACAAGGTAATATTATTTTTCACTCACACACACATATACACAAACACACACATTTCTTCTCTTCAGCCAGTGCAGGATGCACAGACCACAGGTGTGCACAGCATTACTATGTTGGGGGGGGAGAAACATAGCTACAATTGCATGGTGCATGCAATAGCTAGGGATGGTCTGCATTCTAGAAGGTATATAGCACCTCCAGGAATTTTTAAATTTTTTTATGCCATACAGAAATACATCAAGGTCATTGATGGAATCATAATTGCATTTGTCGAGGTCCCATGGACACAAAGGTGTCAGTAATAGAGTCATAATTTAGCTTAGCAGTGATATCATTTTCAACAAAAAGAATCATTAAGTTCTCAACTCTCTCTTGAGATATCGTGGATCAAAGCAACAATGTTGAGCTTCTCTCATAGGATGCTGTGGTCACAGGAAGTGTGACAAACCAACGATAAAGTTGGTATAGTTCTCCATACACTCTGTGCAGATCAGTCTGATGCAAAACTTGTAATACATCCAGAACTGTTTTTGCAATTTTGAAGAAGGTCTCTCCTCAGGGAAAACTCTGTTTCAGAGCTGATGATTAGGCAACACTAATGACAATAAGTGGGAAAGTAGACAGTTCAGCATCTCCAGTTATTGTCTAAAGTTTGTCCTTTTACACTAAAAATAAAATAATCTGGACTCTAGCTATTATACTATTATATATAAATAAAATAAAATAAATAATAATAATTAAATTTTTTTTAAAAATTAAATATAACGCGAATAATAATTATAAACGCGCACTGATTTACGCTGGTTAGGTGAGAAATGGCTCTCTACACTACACTATTCACTAGGTCTCTGCGAGTCTATGACACAAGCACATTTACTAGCTGCCAGCTCAAAGCTACAATTTGCAATAGCAAACAGCACTCAACTCAATCTTATTCTCGTGATAGTGGTCATGTGTCAGTGATCTCACAAACGGCGTCCAAAATTATTGACTCGGCATCAAATTCCGTGTGAGTGATTTGTGTGTGGATAATAGAGCTTAGCTTAGCTTGCTAGCTGGGTGGTAAAGCTGTGTTGGTTGGGGGGGCGGATGCCCCCTCCGTCCCCCCTTAGTACCGCCGGTGGGATGCAGTCATCTTCATTTACAGTATCAACTGAGCATTCATGGCAAACTGCCCAGTGTGCACAGAGATCTGCTTGCTATTTTAAGAAGGATTCTCTGTGAAATGATCAATTTACCATCTAGTATATAGCAATTTCTCTTGTGATTTCAGCTATCTATTTTCAACTTTCAGTGCATAGTTTATGCATAACTGGCTTCCAGAGTAAACCAACTGTGTATTGAACAATGTTAGCTTCTTCAAAAAAAAAGTTCTGTTTTCTGCATAATCAATAAGCATTGCCATTCGCACTTACCTGAGCAGCCAGTTCTTCTTCCAGTTTTGTACCATTCCCGATTTAACGAGAGAGGTGACCCATTCCTAATTTTTATGGGTGACGTACGTGTGAGTACATCAAATAGAGTTTTCATTAGGATTAGGCTTTACACATGCAGTGAATACATATGTGGTGAGGATGAATAAGTTAGAAAAGGATATCCACTTCAGCAGGGAGTGAGGTTGCCTCCTAATCCAGAAGGAATTCTTCCCTCTCCACAGGGATATGGCGAGTCATATGGACAACACATAGGTACGCATGCGCAGCAATCATCTTCCAACTTGCATGTTAGGGCTCCCTTCTCTTGTGGGCTCTTTGCAAACAAGTGAGCCCTCACAGATGGCAAACCGTAGGTACACACGTAAAAAATAGAAATGGTACCAGTCTTAAACCAACTAAATCGGCAATGGGTACGGGAAAACACTTAGTACGAGAAAACACTTAACTGGAGGAAGAACTTGCTTGCACGAGCAAGTGAGAATTGCCTACTTATGCAGAAAATAGAACTATGCTTATAAAGAAGCTGCCATGGTTCAATGGGCAGTCGGCTTACTCTGTAAGGTACGAGTACTGATATCTGAAAATAGTTATCTGTAATCTTTACAGAAATATAAATAGAACTTGTATTCTCTCGATGTTTCGACTAGATGCTCTAGCCTTCATAAGGAATAATGAGACACCAAGACTTGCGTGAGCCTATGTACTTAGATTTTAGATTGTGGTAAAATGAATACATTTTTATTTGACAGGGAATCCTTTCCAAAATAACAGGCAGATTCCTGATGAAGGCTAGAGCATCTAGTCAAAACGTCAAGTGAATAAAATTTGAAGTTGACATTGAGAAGGTGATTTCAAGGCCTCTGTCCCCTCTGTGCTGAGCCATTAGTTTACCATGAATGCTCAGTTTGCCTTTATTATTCTGGAAATGATGACTGCATCCTGCACTGGCTGAAGAAATGTGTGTGTTGTGTATGTGTGTATGTGGGTGTGGGTGTATGTGGGCGTGTGTTTGTGAGTGTGAAAAACTATCTTTAATATATAGTCCTAATGTATAACACTTGAGAGGAGAGAGGAGAGGCACATGCATGAGGGAGGCACATGCATGAGGGAGGCACATGCATGAGGGAGGCGCATGCATGAGAGAGGAACATGCATGAGGGAGGCACATGCATGAGGGAGGCACATGCATGAGGGAGGCACATGCATGAGGGAGACACATGCATGAGGGAGGCACATGCATGAGGGAGGCACATGCATGAGGGAGGCACATGCATGAGGGAGGCACATGCATGAGGGAGGTACATGCATGAGGGAGGTACATGCATGAGGGAGGCACATGCATGAGGGAGGTACATGCATGAGGGAGGCACATGCATGAGGGAGGCGCATGCATGAGGGAGGCACATGCATGAGGGAGGCACATGCATGAGGGAGGCACATGCATGAGGGAGGCACATGCATGAGGGCTTGGCCAATAAATTTGGAATTACAACCACCATCAACTCAATCAGCAGACAAAGCTTGGCATCTCTAGCTAAGTGTCTGAGACAGTTTATAAATCCCCATAGTATCAAACGTTTAGAGCTAGCTGAAAATTATTCCAGTTTAATTAACTGTAGATGCCTTCATTGCTAGCTAGTGCTTGGCATCATCCACCATTGAGAAACATCCTTAGGCTCAGGTGACACTCCATCTCTCCATGTTTCTACAAGGGAAGGAGCACCAAAAAGTATTCAACCTTGAAAATTGCCTTTGAAATTTAGATGGACACCAAAGCGTGACACACTATATACGATGGAGCTCTTGAGATAGCTTTGAGAAAATTATAGCTACAAGCTATAACTACTGCATTGTACTAGGCATGATCCAAAATCCTCATAACTTTCTGTGCTGCCAACAACTAGCCTAAATTGTACGAAACTTACTTTGTTGTGTATTTCAATACAGCTCTTGACCCTCAAGTAACAAGAGCTACAAACTACAGCTCTATTAGCAGCTGCACTGATCTGAGCTAGGACCGAAGGTGGAAGTCTACTGATGAAAAACTACTGCTACAGTACTCCCAATGCCCACAGATTTAGCATTGTAAGCTATGAGGTGTGGATTCTTGCTCGCATGCTAGTACAAATTCTTCTTTTCATACTCCTCATCCAATATGTGTGTGTAAATTCTGTGGTGGTCAAGCAGGATATATATATCACCTTCAAAATTGCACAGTTTCACCAAGCATCTCAAAGATTGCTGTAGAATGATTGATTCTCAAACTTGCATTGTAACTTACACATTATAATATGTACATATTATTTTAAATTTTATTCATTGCCCATTTAGGCGCTGTTAAAATAAATAAATATAATAATAATTACTAGACATAGGATTTTTATGTCATTTTGTTCAGCAAAATATGATGTTTTAATGTCATTTTTTGTGGTAAAATATGTGCTGAAAATGCCGTGATTCTGAAATTCAGATAAGTAGGGCCTATATATCAGGTATATCAGGAAAAACAAACGGTTTTAAACTTTTTATTATGGGATAGAACAACTAGCAGTCAGCAGCACAAGAATAGAAACAGTGTGGTCACCATAATTTTGACCACATTCTCTTCAATCAAACGGTGGCGCCTGTCAGTCAACACAGTTTTGTAAACCGAAAAGGTTCTCTCCATGTCGACATTGGCGGTAGGGCAGAACTTGAAGTTGGCGACGTCTCCATAACAAATCCTTCGGGGAGGGAGCCTTCCTCACCTTTCAAGCACCCCACAATTGAGCATAGCACAAGAACATCAGGGTTTCTCTCCAGCACAGAGTTGAACTTGTTTTGTAACAGCAATCCCTTTTGGCCAGCAATGCTGTCGAGGTTGGACTTGGCTTCGTCGAGGATGGCAAAGGCTCTTTCCAAAGGCAAACCTGCTTCTTCAAGATGAGTCAGAACAGAAGGAAGGAAAGCCAAGTTTCCTGCAATGAAGGCCAAGTTTGAGGCAAGACGGTGGTTCTTGAGCAATTTCTGACACTTTCCGATGGCTGCTGCATCTTCTGGCAACAACTGGCTGATGACGGTTTTGATTTTCTCGAAATTTTTGGCGTAGAACAAAGCTGCATCTATCCAGGTGCCCCATCTTGTCAGCACAGGTTCAGGTGGAAGGGGAACTTCAGGACAGAACTCTTTCAGATAATGATGCGGGAGGGGGCTTTTACAAAGATCCTCTTCACAGTGGAGATGAGATCATTGACCTCTGGAAACATTTCGTGGACAGATTCACAGATACAATGGAGACCATGGGCCAGACAAGTGATGTGAAGGAGTGTGGGGTAGAAGACCTTCAATTCCCGGCCTGATTTTAGCATGTAGCTATGCTGCGGCATCGGAGAGAAACAGCTTCAGCAGGTCAGCATCAAAATTGGGCCACAGAAACTTGAGGGTGTTGTTGACTAGGCGAGAGATGGTGGCAGAGTTGGTTTTCTCAAGGAAAACCACATTGGCAAGGTAAGGGGCATGGTACTTCTCGTTGTCGAGCCTCCCGATCAAACCATTTGCCAGATAGCAGCCCATGGCGGCAGCCGTCGTTTCATCGATGCTCACCCAAATCGGTTTGTCTCTCAAACTGTCCTGAATCTCGCGAATGGCATCCTGGTAGCACTCACCCAAGTACTTCTTCTCAAGGGTGGTTCTGTCTGGCATGGAGATCCCGATGTTTGACTCCAAGAATCTGCGGAATTTGGGCACGTCCAACTTCATCCATGGAATGCTAGCGGTGAGGAAGGCTTCACAGAGCTCTTTTCCAACAATTGCATCCCTTGATTTCTTCGGTGTCATGGCGAAACTCCTCAAGTTGTGCTTGGATCACATTTCTTTTCCACTTCAATTGACGGTTCTTCTCGTGTGTCTTGGACCTTACATATTGCCCGATCCGACTCTTCTTAACCACATTTTCGTAAGCCTTCTCACAGACCTTGCATAAGAGGGTCTTCCCATCGGCCAAGAACTTGAAGGTTTTGGTGCCTTCTTTGGAATTGAATTCCTCAAGTCACTTTTCTTCGGTGTACGAGGATGTCATATTCACGACAATCACGTTGAAAGAAGAAGTGAGTGAAATCAACAAACAAAACCAGTTGATCTCCTTCCACAGGAAAGACAGGGTACACAGATATTACAGAGTTGTTTGTGCAGTGAAATCAGTGTTCACCATTTACCCAGGTAAAACCTATTTAACCCAACCCAGTGGATAAAACCTGTGTTTTAGGTATTTTCCCCAGGTTTTACCCCTATTTTACCCAGGGTTTTTCCCCGGGTTTTACCCAGGTATTACTCAGTGATATAAAAGATAAAGCACTTATTTGTAGCCCTGCCAACTGTCACAGTCCTGTCCCAGAGCCACAAGTGTCTGGGTGGTATTAAATAAATGCTGAGTGAAACACAGCTCCTGTTTTTGTCTAGTTCTTTACAGTTGACATTTATTGAATGTCTTACTTCCTGATTACAGAGTTAATTTCTTACAGTCGCGAAAAAGGCACTTTTATGTGAAAACATATGTTTTATATGATCACATAAAAATCCTATGTCCAATAATTACGTACCATATACATTTTCAGCAGAACAGCCAGCTATTTATTTTCTAGTAGGATAAGGTAGACTTCAGAAAAAGAGAGAGAATGAGAGTAAAGGCAAAGCGTGCTTCCGAAACAGCAGAAAAAAGAGGACCAAGATTGGAAGGAAAAAAAGAGCAAACAGGCGTGGAAGAAGCACAGTAATGAGGGAGAAGCTTCCTTGGGCTCAAGTAAAGCTTCTACACTCCATGTTTCTATAGCTTAAAAGAATGGATGTTGAAGTTTTATTCTGACACTCTAGCTACGAACAAGTTTGCTAAATTGGAAATATCATCGTATGGATATGGCTTGCTAAAGTGAATTCTGTAAGATAGCTAGTTCTACATTATAAAATTAATCTTATGACATCATTATTTACAGATCTGTGTAGTATTAGGACTGCAGCTCTACTTCTGTAGGAGAATGCCTAGAGCAATTTGATCTAGACGTGGTATTAGGGCAGCAATGCTAGGAATTAAATGTTTGTCAGTATTGGTAATCATGCTAAAAGTAATTGTCTACATCTCCTCATACCTACACTTGCCACACAATGCCTTGCATTCATTTCTAGTTTAAATAGAGGATGGTCACAGTCAAGAGAGATTCTTATTAGCCGAATACTAGCTGCATGGGAAAGTGAGAATGGCGCTGCCTACAAAAGAGAACTGCATTTATAAAGAAGCTAACATGGTTTAATATGCATTAGTTTACTCTGGAAACCATATATTTGTGCTGATATATGAAAATAGTTATCTGAAATCTAAATAGAAATATGTATAATTATAGTGAAGAATTTAGTAAAGAATTTAGTACAATTTTGGAAGAATTACATTTCACAGGGAATCCTTCCTAATATAACAAGTAGGCTTCTATGCACACTGTGCTGACTCAGTAGTTTTCCATGAATGCTCAGTTTGGCATTATCATACTGGAAACGATATTGACTTCATCCTGCACTGGCAGAAGTGAAATGTGTTGTGTGTGCAGTTGTCACGAATACTCAGTTTGACTTTATCAGGTTGGAAATGATGGTGACTGCACCCTGCACTGGCAAAAGAGGAAAAGTGTGTGTGTGTATGTCAGAGAGAGTAATATAGTACCTTGTAGACATTACCTCTTTGTAGATATCCACTCAAGAGGAAAGGCACATGAATGCGAGCTTGAACACAAGAGGATGAACTTGTATTATAGCTAGATAAAACTTGCCATGAATGCTGATAATGCAATGGGAAATGTTTTTGCCATTAACTAGTTAATACCAGCCCACCATACTCTCCATATCGATTTAGCTTATCTAAAATATCAACTCCACCAACTAGAACTGATCAACTCAAATCAACACACAAAAACTTGGCTAAATCTCTGAAGGCTAGGGCTGGAGCTACGGCTAGGACTAATAACATTAAATAATCTTCAACTTCAAATTGTATTCTCTCGACATTTGGACTAGATATTGAGATTGTTTTCACACTTATTGCACAACATGGAGAGGTTAATGTGATCTATAATTAAGGCACCGGTTAGTGTGCATAGGTTTTCCTGTAAACAATTGCAGTTAGCATTCTAGCTTCCTTTCTGGTAGGTGACAATCCAGAAAGGGCAATGATCCATCCACTTCAAGCTCCATGGTAACATGCCTGCTGTTGTTTAGATGGTCCAACAACTCCTGCTCACTTCCCTTCTTCACAATGCAGAAGGTATCACCACATCAGTGCCAATCCCTCAAAAAATTCCATACAAAGGTTGGCTATCCCTGCAGATACTGGAGAGCCCATCGTTGCACCCACTTTCTGCTCAAAGGATTTTCCTTGATACCTTAAGTAGGTGGATTTTTGGCACAATTCTAACAGTTCAGACATCGTTAGCACCTAGTGCAGTCCTCTAATCTTTTGTTCCTAGCCCTACTATGAGAACAGGTAAAAGGAGAGGAAACATCAAAATGGACAAGACACTCATGCTGTGCCAAATTTCAGCTTGAATAGGTTTGATAAATTGCCCAGAATCTCTTGACATATGTACTTGTATTGCCAGCTAGAGGTGATATCAAATGTGTTATGAACTTGGAAAGATTATATGATAATTCACGTGTACAAGAGAAAATTGGCCTACGTGGAAAATCAATGGTGGTCTACTTCCAGTGTGTGTAATTCTATTGTTTAAGGCAGTTGTTATTTCTCCTGTCCTCTCAAAATTCTTTAGCACATGACTCACCTTGCTCTCCTGTCTTGGTAGGATCCTTCTTCAGTATTCCTTATGTCATTGGTCTCCATCTTTCCTATCAGCTTTGAAATTCTTTTGTCACCGGGAGGACTGTTGTCTTTCTCTTATCTGCTGGGGGATCATGATCTCTTCCATCTTCCTCAGCTCTCCCAGGACCTTTCTCTGTTCCTTCATCAGGTTGTCCTTTGGTTTCCTTGCTCTTCTAAAAATTCCACATATTCTTCCTTGAAGCTTATGTGTCTTGTTATCCTCCAGCTTCCTGGCCATCTCTTACTGTAGCTATAATGTCCATCAAAAGTAGACTCTTTGGAGCAGGGACAAAGTTAGGACCCAAAGCAAGCACTTCTTCCCGAGCTGGAGAAAGATTATTCTCCGTCACATTCACCGCCATTACCACCCTTCTGTTCATGCTTGGTGGTGCATCTTCACTTCTCTCAATCTCCTTCTCTTCAAATGTTTCTCCAATTTATTTTGATGGTTCTGCTTAGATTTGCTGTGGGTCTTCTTTGCTGCTCCCCTACAAAGGGTCTGAATCCTCTGGTAGTCACTTCCCAGTGCTAGTTCCGGTTTGGGCTCCAGCTCTTCACACTCAGAGAATAAATTTTATTGTGCATAACAGGTTTTGATTGATGACACCCTCAACATCTACCATCATCCAACAGTGCCTCAGCAAAACAAAATGATGAGCTCCTAGTCCCTGCGGGTCCCCTAGACTTCAGCCTACTGGCCTTATGGATAATACAGCCCTGCTAGCATTTCAATCTTACACAAATGTATAGTAAACAGGGAGCCCAATGATTGAGCAGAGTGAAGGATGAATTACCACCTGTCATGCACTTATATGTTCTGTACTGCATTCCTTGCAGCTGTGGGAAGTACTATAGACATATGGAAGACCAATAGAAAACTGGAGACCAGAATGAAGGAACATCAAGATGCCTGTAAAAAGTGTGCTAAAGAGAAATCTGCAATTGCTGAACATGCATGGGATAATGGACATCCTATTTTGTTGGAGGAAGCCACCATCTTAGACCAGAGTGGAAGAGGAAGAGAAAGTTAATCGAGAAGGTACTTTATCAGAACAGCTATTTAGTATGTCGTATCATAACTCCATCCCTACATTTGCTTCTGTCCCAACGATAGACAATAAAGTTGGGAGGTAGCAATTCACCATCATTCACATCACTTGCTAAACAAGTTTCAGTGATGCAAATCAATCCAGTCCATAATTAAAAGCAAGAAACTGTAAATCTGACATTGTATTACCATAGACTAGTGACTAGATTGATGAAGAATTTGGTTCAACTGAGTAGTAGATGATATGGCCTGGCTATCTGAGAAGGTATATACCAGGAGTAATTTACTCTTCTAGTATTTCTACTGAGCCCTCAGTGTTCACACAGGACTTTTCAAAATCAGGATTTGAGTTTTGTATCAACTTGACATGGTCCGACAATACATCACTAAGTATTGGACAGGCTATAAATGACTTACCAACTGCAATGCATTTACATACAGAGCATTTGCTCTAATCCAATAGAGGAATGAGCAATGCCTGAGGAGCTGAGCTCGCAATTTTCCTTTAACAAGAAGGGCTGTGTTGCTCTCTCCTTAGGGACAAGATATAGCTTGATGGAAATGCCTGGCATAGATGACAGTTTATACCAATTTGTGAGTATATCACCGTAATGGCCACCTATCTTATAGCTTCCAGAGCTATAAAGTCATGAATTAAGGTATCAGTGATTAAGGGTTCAATAGAAGACCAAACTGAAACACAGGAAACTTTTTTTACTTGGATAGAGTTTAGTGTATACCTGTCACGCTCTTTTATTCCAAACCAAAGTTTCTATCCTCATTTAACATATACTGAGGAACTGGTTTGGTTTTCGCCAGGGAGACCTGGAAAAGGTACATTGCTTGTGGTGAGAGGCTGCTAACTCTTGCACATTTTCAATACTTAATTTGGGCATCTTTTGCTGGTTTTAGTACATACATGCACGAGAATAAATCTAGAGCTGTGCTCATATTTATGGTTTTAGTATTCACATAATGACTATTTCCAATACTCCACCGCTAGATAATGCTGATATTTGAACGGGGTGAACATCGGGGAGTAGTGCTGTAACAGCCAGGGTTGTATTGACCTACCTTTGATCCTAGCCAAGACCAATGCAGCTGCTATTGTTTACTTTTTCACAGCACTCAAGGCCACAACAAATAATGTGTATCTAGCTCGCTTATCCTAGAACTAAGGTATGATAGTAAGAGAATTTATAAACTGTCTCGGAGATGACCAATTTTGTCTGCTGAATCGAGTTGATACTGGTTCTAATTCCATATTTTTTCTCTGAGTTTGATAGCTATCTGGAAAAGTATAACTTAACCTTGGAGGGTGGATTTTCCAAAAAAAATTGCACTCCAAATTGGCTTCACAAGCTTTTGGATTTGAAGTTCCCGAAAAAGGAATATTCATTAGATTTCATTAGATGTGATCACATATCGACATTGCACCAATGCAGCAACAGAAAGTGCTGTTGGATCAATTACCAACACATTGATGCATCTACTCTTGAAAAAGATTTTAGCCACAATGAAAATACTTCCCAGTCCAATGAGGTCAGTCATTGCAGTGGGATTAAAGTTAGAGGACCCGAGTATTGCTATCCAATTTTGTTGTGAACACAATGGATTTCTGGCATTCAATGATAAGCAAGTTGAGAGAGCCAAAGCAATCTATCCTAATAAAATAAAAAAATTCTGGAGTACAATGAATCAAAAGAAGGTTATTGGACTCAGGGACAAATTCATATCGCAGATGAAGAGGGCAATTTCACTAACAGAATTTAAGTATCCCAAAAAGGATAGCTGGCATCACGTCTGGATATTTAATCACAGTAGTTGCCATCCTGAAATGGCAGATGATGCCCTAGATGTGAGCAAAATGAAGGTCATCTCAGGAGGAAAACAGTGTGTGTTGCATGACACAGAGTGGTTGTCTCAAGATGGGAAACTGCATTATCAAAAAGGCCTTATATGATGACCGACCAAAAGGACCTAAAGAATTTCGACAAGTTTTGGTTGAACGAGTTGACATAACTTCAAAAAGGTTGCTGACAATACGTGTGAAATTCTTTCCATGTTTTCTGATTTCAAGAATGAGAAAAGGAGAAAAGTACTATACAATAAATACCAATTAAAAATGACATATTCCAGTTTTTCCCCCAACGTTTCACCCGGAGTTAAACACTATTGAGAGGTGTGTGCAGCTTAAATGACATACCAAGGTGCATTGCAAGTATTCAATTGGATCTCTAAGGAATAAATTCCTTTAGCTTACGACTCAGTAACAATTGAGAATATACAAAATCATTTTAGCAAGGTATGTCATTACACCTAGAAGGGCTCACACCTGTGGAGTGGAATATACAAACAACTTCTGAAGTCATATAGGAAAACTAGAAACAATGAATGTTGTAGTTAGTAGGTTATTTGTGAAGTTCAGCAGATAACTTTCAATAAGTGCCAACCTAATCTTCTCTCTGTAGGAATATTTTAGTAACTTCATCAGAATTAAAAGTTGTGAAGTGCATATTCCAGCTGATTTTACAATTGTTGGGTTCGATGGTCAAAATTGTTGCCGTGATAGCTGGCCTGACAAAACTTTCCTTTGTGATCCATTTAGCGATTATGATAAAATTAGTTGAGTTATAGCACTTTGTATCTTGTGCATTATTTTGGTAGTTTGTTAGTGTTGAACTACTTTCCCCTCCCTCCATTTCACACTTGCTAGCACATGGCATTCATTACTACCTTAATTGGGAATGCCTGGCACCTGGCATTCATTACTACCTTAATTTGGAATGCCTGGCACCTGGCATTCATTACTACCTTAATTGGGAATGCCTGGCACCTGGCATTCATTACTACCTTAATTGGGAATGCCTGGCACCTGGCATTCATTATTACCTTAATTGGGAATGCCTGGCACCTGGCATTCATTAGTACCTTATTTGGGAATGCCTGGCACCTGGCATTCATTATTACTTTAATTGGGAATGCCTGGCACCTGGCATTCATTACTACCTTAATTGGGAATGGTGGTCGCAATGAAGAGAACAATGACTCCAGCTAATAAGGAAGAAAACTGCTGAAAGTGTGAGAATGGTGCTGCCTATGCAGAAAAGCTTCAATGTGCAGTGGGTTCACTATGAAATCCACAGCTATGAATATGCACTTGTTCATGTACTGATATCTGAACAAAATGGAAATATTTGTAGCTACACACATATATATATATATGTATATATGAATATGTTTATATACAACTTTGTTAAAGTGAATAGATTTTCATTTCACAGGGAATCCTTCCCAAAAGTTACCAGTTGGCCATGTCCACACTGTGCTGACACAGTAGTTTGCCAAGAATGCTTAGTTAGGTTTTATCATAATGGAAACGATGACTGCATGTGACCTTATACTGCAGGTCTGTCCTCACTAGAGTAGGGATGTAGCACTTGAAGGATAGTTTATGCAGAACTGGTAGATAGGTACAATAAAACTCGTCATTATGAGCCAGTCAATCCCTTTTATAGGACTGGCTGGCTCCAGCACATAAATGAATAAATAAGCCAATGAGATTACAGAGTATTCTAGAATTCTCACTATTGCCTGATATGATTACACTATCTATTGCCAATAATTGTGTGTGCATGTGATCTTGTGGTTCTACGGTGTCAATAGGCCATCATTGGGGGTGTGGTACCTAGTCAGGGGATATCGTCCCTGATATCCCGTTCCCCTAGTGATGCTCGGAAGACGTGAGGTCTGTCCAGCCTTGCTGCGAGAGTCCATCAGCATTGCCTTTGTGTTTTCCAGGGTAGTGTGTGATGGTGAAGTGGTATGGCTGGAGGGAGAGGGACCATCGAGTTAGGCGGTTGCCCTTCATGGAGTTTAGGTAGGCGAGGGGGCACCTGTAATCGGTCTCGATGGAGAAGTAAAATCCTGTGAGGCAGACACAAAAATACTTGATGGCTTCCACCACGGCGAGGCATTCCAGATGAACAGTGGCAAATCTGGTCTCTCGTGGAAGTAGTTTTCTTGAATAGTATGCGACGGGTCATTCTTTCTCATCGTTGACCTCACTCAAGACAGTCTCTATGCCTATGTTAGAGGCATCTGTCTGGAGGGAGAAGTGGCGGTCTGGGATGGGGTTCATGAGTACGGAGGAGGAAGTAAGGGCATGTTTCAGGGAGTCAAAGACTTTCTGATGAGTGTCTATCCACTGGAGGCAGTCTGGGGTGTCCTTTTTGGGAAGTTTGTGAGGGGTGTAGATATTGAGGAGAATGAAGGGTTAAAGTGGTGATAATAGCTGGCCAGCCCGAGGAAAGCTCTGTCTTTTTTCCTTTTGGGATGAGGAAATCATGGATTGCTGAGACTTTGGCTGTCTCTAGGCGTACCTGCCCTTCTCCCACAATGGGACAGAGATAGGTGCAAGTCTTCTGTGTCATCTGGCATTTACATTACTTTACTGTTCCCGCGTCTCTGAGAGCAGAAGGATGAGGCATAGATGGGTGAAGTGGTTCTCCAAGGTGTCACTATGTATGATGAAATCATCGATAGACACTAGGATTTGGTCTGGCTTGGGACTACGGCCTTACAGGCTCAACAGTTTAAGGGAGCCATTACCATGAACTAGTAGCCACTAAAAAAACTTGTGGTTACCACTTTATAGCTGCACAGACTCCACACACTTCATGAACTTGATATATAGCTTTTAAAAATAGGTCTCACTGTGTGCTCCCTTTTGATACCAAAACATTTTTCATAGGTATATCTATACCCAAGATACTGGAGCTAAAGTGGGGGTACCTCAAAACCCGAGTGCCTGATTTTTCAACTCCATGTGCTCGACAGCTGAAATTAGCACCAGTGCGTGGTCAAGCACCCAGTTGAAAATTAATTTCATTAATTTTCCAACCACGCGCTTGACCCCATGCTGAAGTTTAGTGCCCAATGTCATTGTATGCAGTAGGGCTTCCTCTAGCCACTGGTGCAGCTGTCTACACTTGTAAACCTGAGTTGGACTTGTTAAAAAATCAGGCACTCGGGTTTTGACGTACTCCCACTTTAGCTCTAATAACTTAGGTATAGTTATATTCATGTAAAATGTTTTAGTATCAAAAGAGAGCACACAGAGGCACCAATTTTTTTAGCTATACATCAAATCCAAATCCACATCATGTAGTGTGCAGAATCGATGGAGCTATAAAGTGGTAACCACTTATTTTTTTGGCACTACTTGCATTCATATCACCCCACCCCCTTCAGTTAGCAAGGAGGGACTAGCTGCAAGTTATTTTGGACAGACTTGAAGGGAAAGAAGAAGCAATGTCAAATTCGGAGAGTGAGAGAGGAAAATGGGTTATAGAGGAGAAAAAGAAGGATATACTGGATGTTTTGGCCAAGCATTGGGAAGGATTAGGGAGTGTGTCCACGTCAGGGTAGGATGTTCTAATTGACAACCTAGAGTCTAAAGCTAAAGAAATTAACTGGATGGTGCAGTGGGTTGGATTCCAGGAGATGCACAATATTGTGAAAGGGTTGAAAAGGGGCAAGGCTCCTGGTTCTGATGGCATAATTAACGAGTATGGTAGGAATAGGATGGTGGAAGTGTTATGTTGTCTAGTTAATTTGTTAACGGAGTCTAAGTTTTCGCCAGATGATTGGAGACAGTTATCTTGTGCCACTCTTTAAAGCTGGAGATCTGGGGAGTTGTGTGGCAAAAGTGATGGTAAGGATGTTAGCAGGTAAGCTCATTAGGTTCGCAGAGAAGTATATACTAACAGTGGGTCAGAGTGGATTTAAGCCAGGGAGAGGATGTACTGACCAGTTCCTATAAGGTCACAGGGGTGACAGACATTTATGGCATTTCTGGATGTAAGCAAGGCATGTGATACTGTGTGGAGAGAAGGATTGTGGATGAAGATGAGAGGGTACGGAGTTCAGGAAGAATTTGCCAATGTGTGCAAATACTTGTACGAAGGAATTCAGTCTAGTGTGTTGTATGGGTCTAAGTGGTTTGAAGTGGAGGCAGGACTGAGACAGGGTTGTCCTTTGTCACCAGTTCTCTATAGTGTGTATGTCATGGGATTGTTGAAGGATTTGGAGGGGAAAAGGTTAGGGATTGAAGTGGAAGGGACATGGTGTGGTGGGTTACTGTATGCAGATGATATTGTACTGTTAGAGAGAGATCAGGTGGAGTTACAAGTGATGTTGGAAGTAGGCAATGAAATGGAGATTTAGGTTTAATAGTGAGAAGAGTAAGTCAATGACAGTTGGCGGAAGTGTAGTTGAGGAGAGTAGAAAAGTAATGAGGAGAGAATGGAGAATATGGAAGCCTTCAAATATCTAGGTGTGTGGTTTGACAGGGGGACAAGAGGAAATGTTTATTTGGAGAAGATGAAGGAAAAGGCAGAGAAATGGAGGGCAAGAATTGGTTATATGAGCAGGATGAACTGAGAGATCAAGATGGACAGAGGTCAACTAATATGGGAATTGCTAGCAGGCCATGTCTAAAACATGCATCTGAAGTATGGTGGACAGGAGGGAAGACAGCCTGCAAGAATTAGGAAAGAATTCAAGAGAATGTTGGGAGGAAACTGGTTGGAGGGAGTAATACAGTTGCAAGGGGTGGCAGTAAGAGGGGACCTGGGCTGGAGGAGGCTGGAGCAGAGAAGGGAAGTGTTATTTGGATGGAGGTTGCAGAGAATGAGTGAAGATAGGCTAGTGAAAAAAGTTGTGGCACTGTAAGTGATTGTCCAGGTGGGTGGGCAGAGTTTTGTGAGCTGAAAAGGAAGTTTGGTGGGGAAGGAGCATTGGAGATAGTAGGCTCAAGTGCGACATGGAGGAATTGTGTGAGGGATGTTAATAAGGAAGAGTGGCGGGAAGAAGTAGGAGGGAAATCCAGCCTCAAGTGGTATAAGTTAGTTAAAGAAGAGTTTGGACAAGAAAGTTATATAAGAGGATTCGGAACACAGTATAAGTGAGGCTGGGATTTAGGGTAAGGACGACGTCAGCAGGACTCTTGGGTGACAAGGTGAGGTGTGGTATGTGCTGGGATGGTAGATGTGAGCATGTGATGAAGGTGTTGTGGAAGATGTTGTGCATTTCTTGTTGTACCGTGGGGAGTTTGTTGGTGATCGAGAAAGATTATTGGATATGGTTGAGGGCATTGAAGGGTCTGAAGAGTGGGTGGTAGAATGGAAAAATGAAGATGATGAAGGGAGAATAGGCCCAATGTTGGGTAGATCAGTAGCAGGGGTGAAGGAAGAGGTGTTAGATAGGGTAGACAGAATTTTAATGGGAAATGTGCTCAAATGGTGAAATACTTGGTGTTTGGCAGCTAGAGTCCCAAGTCTTTGGCGCATCTCCCCCCCCCCCACTCGGCATCACCAAACAAACTCCTTATAATTGATTTTGTAATCATATTTCTGTTTGAGTGATGGCCTATCTCAAAGCTCAATTATTAATCTTGAGCCTGTTATGGCCATCACATATATATTACAGCACAGTGTGGGACTATTTTAGTAACCAAGAGCTAGGTGCACGCCTCAAAACTGAGTCTGGCGACCCTCGTGCCTACCATTTCCTGCTGCAAAGAATTGCAGTTGCAATCCGAGGAAACACTGCTGCAGTGCTTGGATCCAGCTCAGTACCTGACGATCATTATTTCTTAAATTAAATGTATGCAATATGCATGTATTCTATATCTATATGCATAATTAATTAATAATAATAATAATAATAATAAAAAAGTAACTAACACTAATATTAAAAATCAACAGTTAATAAAAATATCCACAATATTAAGTTACGAGTGTCCCGCTGCTGGAGGGAAGGGGACGGGAGGGGACCAAAGAACATCCCTCAGCTCACCATACAACTTCCTTTCTCCTCTGCCACCACTTTCCTACAAAATACATAATACACTCGACCTCCTCCATCACCGCATCACTTACTCCCTCCACATCTTTCCACAACAGCAATGCCACCTTCCCACTCTTCTAAATTCATCCAGCCACTGTCCTGCCCCTACAATTCTGCACACCTCATCCATCAGTACCAGCCGATCCCTCTCAAATTCCCTGCTTATCACCAAGAAATGTTCCACATCCTCCCCTGCTCCACTATCACACATTATACACCTCTCATCCCTAACTACCCCACATCTCTTCTTATCCCCAGCTGATGCAGTCCTCAGTCTAAATTGCAACCGCACACCTTCCTGACCATGCATGGACTCACATACCTCTCCACCCCTGCATCATTCTTTGCCAATTTATAAAAAATTTGCGTACTCTTTCCCTCCCAGTCCTCTCATTTTCACTTTCCCCTTCCACTTACATAATGACCCAGCTTCGTTGTTTATCTTACACTTTCTTCTCAAGATCTCATATTCTTTCCACCATCCATCCTCTCTTAGTTTATTTACAACAATTTTTACCAATCTGCTCTGTTCAAACACCTCTAATCTCTTACCAAACAAAACCTTCATCTCTTCCCTCCTCTCCTCTAGCTTCCTCCACCCCATATCTCCCCATATTGCCACTCCTGCTACTGTTGTTATACTTGCCCCCGACAGTCTCCTACCTACTCTCTGTGCTGACTCCAACTTCTTGCAAGCATTCCGTCCTCCTGTTCACCACACTTCGACTGCATGCTCCACACTATGTCTCACTAGAAGCTCCCACACCATTCTTCCTGTCTACTTCCACCTGCCCATTCACTCTACTCATCCATGTCACCTTTCCAACCCACTCTTCTGCCTTCTTTGTCATCTTCTCTAACTGAACATTACCCCTTAGCTTCCTATCAAACCATACTCCCAAGTACTCTAATTCTTTGACCTCTTTCAATATCTCCTCACCAATCCTCCAATGCACTCCTTCCCTACTCTTCTTGCTATTCAACTTCATCATAAGCCTGTACCACATCCAACATAGTTTGCAGTTCCACCCCTGCCTGAGTCAGCCAGAAGAACATCATCTGCATACATAAGTGCCCCACACCAACAGCCTTCCATTTTGAATCCTAGCTCAGCTCTCTCCAACTCCTCTGCCATTCCCATCAAATAAATATTGAAAAGAAGTCGAGACAAAGGACATCACTGCCCAAGTCTATTCTCCACAGCGAACCATTCCGTTCAATATCACCGTTGTCTCCACCCCACTATACAAATGAATCCTACACAAGTCCTCACAAGTTACTGCATACATAAGTGCCCCACACCAACAGCTACTTTGACTCCTAGCTCAGCTCTCTCCAACTCCTCTGCCATTCCCATCAAATAAATATTGAAAAGAAGTCGAGACAAAGGACATCACTGCCTAATAAGTCTATTCTCCACAGCGAACCATTCCGTTCAATATCACCGTTGTCTCCACCCCACTATACAAATGAACCTCAACTTATTATTATGGGCATGCGCGGAAATACGCTCGCCTTTTATACTCCACTCCTCTCTAGTATCTACAGTAGTCGCTGTCAGGCAATGGGTTCCAGCAACGGGAAGAATGCTGGGGAAGGTGAGCACCTTGCAATTGTGTAGTAGGTATTTTTAACACTTGTGTCCCACGATATGTTGATGTAGACCAGTTTGGTGATTCTCTTTTGTCCGCCCATAACAAACTGCGAGCATCTCATGGCAGTGCTCCTCTGCAATGGTCAGCCAAGGCTGCGTCTAAGGCTCAATCGTGGGCTCGCCACCTAGCTCAGTCTGGTAATTTGGAGCACGGGAATCACGAGGGGATGGGTCAGAACCTGGCATACAAGATGGGAGCTGAGCTGAGTGGAGAAGCGAGTGCCAACATGTGGTACCAGGAGATCTCGCAGTATGACTTCAACCAGCCAGGGTTCAAAAGTGGAACAGGACACTTCACCCAGCTTGTGTGGGCTGCCACCACACATATGGGTGCTGCTAAAGTCACCAAGGGAAACAAGAGTTATGTGGTGGCTAACTACAGCCCACCTGGAAACATAACAAATGCAGGGAAGTTTGAACAAAATGTTAAAAGAAAGTTGTGATATGCTACTAGCTAAGTTGTGAGTCATTTCTTTTGTTCTCTCTCTCCTCCTTTCATTGAAGATGTATCTGGTCGTTCAAGCCAGCTTCATCACCTTCCTCTTGGCCTCGTAATGAATATCGTCAATTAAAAAACTGCATTGTGTAGAATATCTTCATATGTAGCAACATTTATATATTTATATGCACACTGACCTGTACCAGAGGAGAGGCAGTGGTGCTGTCGAGAGATGCCACAGAGCATGTGCATCCAGAGTCCACCATAATGGGGGGAAGTCTAGCAGCTGCACTAGGCAGTGTGGGTGTGGTGGAGGTGCAGGGTTGAGTGGCAGATGTATAAAAAACAGAAATGGACATGTATAGCATGTGATGAATGCTTCTAGAAGACACTCTAATTCAATAGTCAACATTACATCATCGGGTAATGACATAGTAATGCAGTGCAGGACAACTATGTGAAGCAATTTGTGCAACATGTGTCATCTGCCACACCCACCCACACATTAAATTGGTGAACGAGTATTACCACATTTGCCGTCCTTTGAAAGACAGCCAATCTCATGCAGAAGTGGAGATGAGATCAAAGGGGGACTAGGTTTTCCTACTCCAGCAGCGAGCTATCAGACTAAAGGTTATAGTCAGGCACTGCAGCCCTACAAACTTGAGGCCACCTGTAGCCAAGTTTAATTCACAAAGCGTTGTTCTTAGGTGTGAGCTCACTTGGCTCACTTCATAGCTCTACTCCCCTTACTAACAGCATGAGCCTTGGCTCACTTCCAGCCCAGTTATAGCTCACTCCCTTACTAACAGCATGAGCCTTGGCTCACTTCCAGCCCAGTTAGCTCTACTCCCTTACTAACAGCATGAGCCTTGGCTCACTTCCAGCCCAGTTAGCTCTACTCCCTTACTAACAGCATGAGCCTTGGCTCACTTCCAGCCCAGTTAGCTCTACTCCCTTACTAACAGCATGAGCCTTGGCTCACTTCCAGCCCAGTTAGCTCTACTCCCTTACTAACAGCATGGGCCTTGGCTCACTTCCAGCCCAGTTAGCTCTACAGAGTTGAAAAACTGATTGCCAAAAGACGGAGCAAAGGAAGTGTTCATGTATGAGGGCTGTAGTCACGAGTTATCATTCTCTATGGTGCAGCTGAAACTCGAAACAGTTAGTAAAATGTTGAAGGTATAGAATAATGGAAACAATTGTGTGTGTGTGGGGGGGGGGGGGGGGAGCAAAATGGTCCAGTCCTCCCTTCTAATTTGCTTAATCAACATGTTTGTGAAGACATTGTGGACACGCCTCATGTCATTGTGAGGAGTCATTGGCAAGCTATTGGACACAAAGCCTAGCCTCATTTCTAGATCATTTCTAGATCATTTCTAGGTGTGTATTCCTGTATAGAGCTGGTATGCACCGACTAGGATATCTGTATCAGCTGGGGCTGGTGGGCTCACCTCCAGCGAGACAAGGGCAGATGTGGCCAGTACTGTAGCAGCGCACTTCCATACATACACACGCCTTCTATTCTGCTAGCAGGACATACAGGAGAGAGCAGAGTACAGTGCAATGATGACAACCAACACATTCATAATCTGTTCCTCAGCGAGTACATATCTAGCAGTGTAGTAGGTCACCTTCAGGCACCAACACACCCACACCACGCCATAGAGCACACCTGATGAACGCACAAGAGCACATGAGGTTATTGTTATACTCCAGTCACCCAATACTCTAATAGTAGCACAATCCTAAGGGAAGCAACTGCATCTGCAACATAGCAGAGGCTTGTCTGCACTCACCTGCGCTGACATTAGCTGCCATGTTGTAGTTATAGTCAAACTTGAAGAGAGAGAGGTAGGAGACATGGCTGATGTAGAGCATACACCACAGACCTGTGTACATGGCTACCTGCCTGACATCATCAACAAACCAATCATGACATAATAAGACAGGGGCATGGTATCTGATGGATGGGTGAAGATGCAGGTCATATCTTACCAGCTCAAGACTCCAAACCCTGTCAGTCTGAGACATGATAGAAACAGCCACACATGGTAAGCGTGCTCTACTTAGAACACATACACACCTGATAAACTGCACCAGCAGACCCACCACAATGAGGCTGGCGGCACTGAAGTAGTCCAACTTCTCTGTCCATGGCAAATCCCGGCAGTGAAATACTGTAGACCACACCCATACATTTAGGGTGACCTGAAGAGTGACCATTTACTTTATAGCCGCTTCAAATATTATATGACAATACACTACAATAAGGAGATATATATGCTGTGTGTGTGTTGTGTGAGAGTGTGTGTGTTGTGAGAGTGTGTGTGTTGTGTGAGAGTGTGTTGTGTGAGTGTGTAAAGCGTGTGTGTGAGAGAGTGTGTGTGTTGTGTGAGAGTGTGTTGTGTGAGAGTGTGTTGTGTGAGAGTGTGTGTGTGTTGTGTGTATGAGAGAGAGTGTGTGTGTGTGTGTGAGTATGGGGGTTTACAAATCTGGCCGTTGGCAGAGCTAAACTGCAGGGGAGTGACCCAATTCCATATTAGACACATCATTTTATTGTCGCAGCAAAGATGAAAGTCAATGAGTGCACCAAGTTGGAGTCTGACCAACTGAGGTTGGCACCACCCACTTGCCCCCTCCCTCTCCAGACCTTTCATGCCAGTATGTACAAATAATAGCTATCGTAATGCGCCACACAGAATGCTGTCTCCTCGTAATTCAGGATTCCTCTAGCGTCCACTTTGAGAGATGCATGTACAGTAGAATACTCCACACTGACACTCAATCAGGTAACTACTGCATTCAGTTAGTAAGACATCACTCCACCCCCTCCTGTCAGCCTTCATCTCCACCCCCTCCTGTCAGCCTCCACCCCCTCCTGTCAGCCTCCACCCCCTCCTGTCAGCCTCCACCCCCGCCTGTCAGCCTCCACCCCCGCCTGTCAGCCTCCACCCCCTCCTGTCAGCCTTCACCTCCACCCCCGCCTGTCAGCCTCCACCTCCTCCTGTCAGCCTTCACCCTCTCCTGTCAGCCTTCACCCCCTCCTGTCAGCCTTCACCCCCTCCTGTCAGCCTTCACCTCCCTCTCCTGTCAGCCTTCACCTCCACCCCTCTCCTGTCACCCCTCACTTCCACCCCTCTCCTGTCAGCCCTCTCCACCACCCTCTTTAGTCATCCCCTCACCTCCACCCCCTCCTAGCCAGTTCTCACTCCACCTGCCCCAGCACTAGCCTAGGCATACAACACTGCAGCTAATGCTCAAGCATTGGGTGGGATTCACAGCAACACTGACAACTGGAGCCTAGCAAATCAGAGCTGCCATATCTGATTCATGTCTGCACATGAAAGGGATCAAGGTGGAGTTGGTCTCGACAGGTCTAGGGATAAATCTTAAAGTTGTGTCCTGACTTTGGATTGACTGAAGCTGAAAAAGTTATTGTTGCTGTTGTTTCCGCATAAGGCTGTGCCTCGCCCACATCCGGGTGAGGTCACCCAGCAGCAGTCTAGAGAGTAACTCCTAATAGGGATGAGATGAAATATGTCACCACACCACACCATAGTAACACACACACACCACACCATAGTAACACACACACACACACACCATAGTAACACACACACACACACACCATTAGTAACACACACACACCACTACTGGTTTTGTCTTCCACTCAGAGAGAGAGCACCTCCGAAGGAGTTCCCATGATGGGATATCAGGTCACTGCTTCCTGGCTAGAGCTACTCAGCTTGGCATGGCCTGCACCTACTGCATGCTTGAAACAGGAGAGTGCTTACCACAAAACTATATATCAAGTTTCAGAGTCAAGACACACCCATTCTTCATGCCAATGATTTGGCTGAAGAGCCAAAGCATTTTGCATGGAGTGGGAGATGGCAAGGAAGGCATAAGAAGTTCAGGGTACAGAGGAATGTGTGCACTGAGAGGGAACTTGACAACCCCCCATGGTTCATGCACTGCCACGCCCCATGGTTCATGCACTGCCACGCCCCATGGTTCATGCACTGCCACGCCCCATGGTTCATGCACTGCCACGCCCCATGGTTCATGCACTGCCACGCCCCACGCCTCATGCACTGCCACGCCCCATGTTCATGCACTGCCACGCCCCATGGTTCATGCACTGCCACGCCCCATGGTTCATGCACTGCCACGCCCCATGGTTCATGCACTGCCACGCCCCATGGTTCATGCACTGCCACGCCCCATGGTTCATGCACTGCCACGCCCCACGCCTCATGCACTGCCACGCCCCATGTTCATGCACTGCCACGCCCCATGGTTCATGCACTGCCACGCCCCATGGTTCATGCACTGCCACGCCCCATGGTTCATGCACTGCCACGCCCCATGGTTCATGCACTGCCACGCCCCATGTTCATGCACTGAGACGGAGAGAACTTTAATTTAACTCCTGCTATTCCAACAAGCACAATAGAGGGCCATGCATGCCAGCAGCTCCATGCATGCCCAATGCCATGGCAACCAGTCCTGCATGATAGTGCAGCTCCATGCATGCTCAATGGCATGGCAACCAGTCCTGCATGATAGTGCAGCTCCATGCATGCTCAATGGCATGGCAACAAGTCCTGCATGACAGTGCAGCTCCTTGCATGCTCAATGGCATGGCAACCAGGTAGTGTGATAGTTTGTGAGCATAATATAATGTGCACAGTAGTAATCAACTGGTTTTAGTTTCTATTTTGTGTGAATAAATACATCAACTGTCAAGACCATTTGATCATTAGCACCTCACACCATTGCTGTGTTGAGTCATTACAACATGGACACACCCAATACACCTCACACCATTGCTGTGTTGAGTCATTACAACATGGACACACCCAATACACCTCACACCATTGCTGTGTTGAGTCATTACAACATGGACACACCCAATACACCTCACACCATTGCTGTGTTGAGTCATTACAACATGGACACACCCAATACACCTCACACCATTGCTGTGTTGAGTCATTACAACATGGACACACCCAATACACCTCACACCATTGCTGTGTTGAGTCATTACAACATGGACACACCCAATACACCTCACACCATTGCTGTGTTGAGTCATTACAACATGGACACACCCAATACACCTCACACCATTGCTGTGTTGAGTCATTACAACATGGACACACCCAATACACCTCACACCATTGCTGTGTTGAGTCATTACAACATGGACACACCCAATACACCTCACACCATTGCTGTGTTGAGTCATTACAACATGGACACACCCAATACACCTCACACCATTGCTGTGTTGAGTCATTACAACATGGACACACCCAATACACCTCACACCATTGCTGTGTTGAGTCATTACAACATGGACGCACCCAATACACCTCACACCATTGCTGTGTTGAGTCATTACAACATGGACACACCCAATACACCTCACACCATTGCTGTGTTGAGTCATTACAACATGGACACACCCAATACACCTCACACCATTGCTGTGTTGAGTCATTACAACATGGACACACCCAATACACCTCACACCATTGCTGTGTTGAGTCATTACAACATGGACACACCCAATACACCTCACACCATTGCTGTGTTGAGTCATTACAACATGGACACACCCAATACACCTCACACCATTGCTGTGTTGAGTCATTACAACATGGACACACCCAATACACCTCACACCATTGCTGTGTTGAGTCATTACAACATGGACACACCCAATACACCTCACACCATTGCTGTGTTGAGTCATTACAACATGGACACACCCAATACACCTCACACCATTGCTGTGTTGAGTCATTACAACATGGACACACCCAATACACCTCACACCATTGCTGTGGTGAGTCATTACAACATGGACACACCCAATACACCTCACACCATTGCTGTGTTGAGTCATTACAACATGGACGCACCCAATACACCTCACACCATTGCTGTGTTGAGTCATTACAACATGGACGCACCCAATACACCTCACACCATTGCTGTGTTGAGTCATTACAACATGGACACACCCAATACACCTCACACCATTGCTGTGTTGAGTCATTACAACATGGACACACCCAATACACCTCACACCATTGCTGTGTTGAGTCATTACAACATGGACACACCCAATACACCTCACACCATTGCTGTGTTGAGTCATTACAACATGGACACACCCAATACACCTCACACCATTGCTGTGTTGAGTCATTACAACATGGACACACCCAATACACCTCACACCATTGCTGTGTTGAGTCATTACAACATGGACACACCCAATACACCTCACACCATTGCTGTGTTGAGTCATTACAACATGGACACACCCAATACACCTCACACCATTGCTGTGTTGAGTCATTACAACATGGACACACCCAATACACCTCACACCATTGCTGTGTTGAGTCATTACAACATGGACACACCCAATACACCTCACACCATTGCTGTGTTGAGTCATTACAACATGGACACACCCAATACACCTCACACCATTGCTGTGTTGAGTCATTACAACATGGACACACCCAATACACCTCACACCATTGCTGTGGTGAGTCATTACAACATGGACGCACCAGGGTCTGTGCATAGATGATGTTGTGGTAAGAAGAAGGTGAAGGTGCTTGCTGGTTGAACCTTCTATAACCAACAAGCACACTAACTCCATTTAAAACTGAGAAGAGGGCGGATGCTGGCTCTTGAACACCAAGTACTCTTACAAATGGCCACTGCAAAAGTAAATGAATAGCAAGTGAATAAAAGCCTCAGCAATCCTATTTCACCATATCTACTATTTCACCATATCTCTTACACCAACTATCACGCCTGCCTAGAGGCTTCAGTATATGCAATGAAGGACTATCACCTTTCCAAAAAACTGTCTGATGGTCCTGTTGTGTTGGATGTCTTGTGCTGTGACATCATGCATGCACCTGTAGTGGCAGTCCTCCAGGCAGGTCCAGCCCATCATCTCCAGCAACCATCCTACCTCTCCACCACCCAGACCCTTACCAATATCTCTGCTCGTACCTGTACTGTTACATACTATGGCACGGCAGCTATTTACGCAGGACCTAAAGTCATGGCTGCGATCTCCAGTACTTCCACTTCCGCAACTAAGATTATCTAAGATAAGGAACAACAGAACAAACCAAACCATCTCCTCCACGAGTACCGCAATTAATGCTCACTCCATCCAAAGCGCAACACTTTGCGCTGCGGAGAAGCATCGCGGACGCTAAAAATAAGCAGCTGTTCGGCGATTAATGGCAGAAGTCTCATCAGTAGATGCTAAGGGGTTCAAGTTCGTAATAGGCGCAAAGGGATGGATTGGCTGCAATCTAGATCTAACGTTCACAAAACAGAAGCATCACTAGCCGAGGAGAACTTTGCACTGCCTGGATGACTTATTATTATGAACTTTACAACTACAGCCATAGTTGCTCACACTAAACAAAAGAAACACAGTTTCAGCTGAAGTTGACGGACTACTGCCAAGGGCTGGCAGAGCTGGGCATAGTAAAATTATAATTATATCCACCCAGTACTTTACCACCCCATACATCCTGACTAGATTTAAAAAACACCCCCTCCAAGTGTGTGTACTTAATACTCATAGTCTTGTAAATAAGCTTACTTCTCTACAATCTTTTATTCTCTCATCCGACTATTCTATCTACTGCTTCTCTGAAACTTGGCTCTCGTCCAACATATATAACAATGAAATCATCCAGACAGGTTTCACTATTTTCAGAAAGGACCGGGACACTAGAGGGGGTGGAGTCCTGATAGCTGTCAGGGAAGAAATTCCCTGTAAGCTTATGTCTTCTCCTGCTTCCCTTGAGGTCATCACTATCTCTTTCTGTTTCCAGCATCCCATTCTTCTCACTTTAGTCTATTCTCCCCCAAATGCAAGTCATGCCTATCTTGAAAATCTTATCAACTATCTAAATACTCTTCCTGCACTCTCTGCTTCTATCATTCTTGTTGGTGACTTCAATGCTCCAGATATAAATTGGTCTGCCCTCAAAGGGTCCACAACATACTCCAATTCTCTTTGCGACCTTGTGTTTTCTCTCAATCTCATGCAGCTTGTCACAGTATCTACTCACACTAAAGGTAACATATTAGATCTGGTTTTAACTAATGAAGATGTACGTGTGCATGATGTTACTGTTCTATCTAACGACCAGGTTCCATTCCCCACTGACCACTTCCCAATCTCCTTCCTTGTCAACACCTCGTCCTCCCATGTACCAAAAACAACTCCAAAGTTGGTTTATGACTACTCAAAGATTTTTTCGGCCTTAGTTTTGGAAGCTGACTTCAGCTCTTGCTTACTGTCTGAAGACGTGGAGCAGGTCTGGGCCTATATCAAAAACGCCATTTTAAATGCTATGCCTCTGTTTATCCCCAAAGTCAAATTAAGAGCAAAACAACGTCCCAAATGGATTACTAAACATCTACAGCACAAGTACAATTGCCTTTGCACTCTGAAAAGAAGAAATATATCCCATCCTACCCAATCTCTCCTTGACAAAATAATTATGTTAGAAATTCAATTGAAAGATGATCTTAAGTATGCTAAATCAGCCTACGAGTTCAAACTGATTCATGAACTTTCCCATTCAAACAACTCAAACATCTACAAATATTTGAGGTCCCTAACAGACTCCAACAATATTCCTCACACAGTGAGCTATGGCTCTTCTAGAGCTTCAGCAGACTACTCTAAAGCCTCTCTATTTAATCACTATTTCCACTCTGTGTTTACTAACAGCTTGAAGATAACGGGCCCCTGCATGACTCTTTTCTGGAGAATATCTCAATCACTGACTTTGACGTATATGTAGCTCTAAGCACCAAAAAAGCAATGGGAGTAGACGGCATTGGTCCAAAGATATTGAAATCATGTGCAGTAGCGCTCTATGAACCTTTCTTACACTTGTTCAACCTCACACTCTCTAAACATGCATTCCCAAGAGAGTGGCATACTCATTCCATCACACCCATATACAAGTCAGGCGACAAATCCCAAGCAAGTAGTTACAGACCTATCTCCCTCCTTTGCACTATCTCAAAAGTTCTGGAAAAAATCATTTATAATAAATGCATTGATTCCATCCTTGGCTCCATCTCGGCAACACAATTTGGTTTTCTGAAACAGCGATCAACCCTACAGCAGCTTCTAACTCTCTTTAGTACAAACTATGAGTGCAATGACAAGAAAAATCAGGTAGACGTTATTTATATGGACTTCAAAAAAGCTTTTGACAGTGTTCCACATAAGGAACTCCTGTTAAAACTTAGACTCATAGGAATAACTGGAAACTTATGGCTTTAGTTTCAAGCTTACCTCACAGGTAGAGCTCAATGTATAACCATTAATAACCTGCATTCTGACCTGCCACAGGTGTGCCTCAAGCAGCATTTTAGGCCTTATTCCTTATTTTCATTAATGACCTTCCTTTATCTACTTCTAACTCTTCCATGTTGCTTTTTGCTGATGACACAAAGTGCTTTCGCCCAATCAACTCTGTCTTGGACAAGGATCTACTACAACAGGACATTGACTCCATTTTTGACTGGAGTAAGAATTGGAGCCTGGCCTTTAATGAATCCAAATTCGTCCACCTGAGTTTCCTGGCAAACAAAGATGTCATCCTTACTTACTATAACATTAGTTCCCATGACATCGCCACAAAAAAATCACACCAAGACCTTGGTATCATTCTTTCCACAGACTTAACAGGGAGTGAGCACTACCTTTATCTGACATCTAAGGTCTACAGATTGCTTGGTCTTCTTCGCCGTCACTTCAGTGCTTCAGCCTCAGTTAGTGCCAAAAAATCCCTTTACTTATTACTGATCAAATCAAGGTTGATTTATTGTTCCCAGCTTTGGCGCCCTAACCTTACTAAAGACATAATAACCCTGGAAAATATTCAAAGAAGAGCTACCAAATTTATTCTCAATGATTATCAATCTGACTACAAAGTTCTCCTTGAAAACCTCAACATACTTCCGCTAATGATGGAGTTCGAACTGGCTGACATCAAGTTTCTAATAAATTCCCTCAAGAACGTCAACTCAATCTTCAATATCAACAACTACATTTCCTTCGCCAACTGTAATACACGATCAAAAGGCTCAGCTAAACTAAAGCACACACACACAAGATCAAGCACCCACAGGCACTTTCAGATTCCAAGACTGTGGAACTCACTTCCGTCCTTAAACATGGAGCTCACTTCCTATACTCTCATTAAGCAAGTTCGTACTCGCTTTATGTCTCACTTCAAGAGTAACTTTTCATCTGCAAATCCCTGTTCCTTTCACTATGTCTGCCCCTGCAACAAATGTTCACACCACCCACCACATTCTATTCTCAATGTATGTCTCTAAATTGTTATCCCCTCTTAATCTTTATAGTCTAGTTTTAGCTAGTAGTCCTTCAGTGCACAATCATAGTTCAACAATCTCGTTAAACAATCTCGTTATGTCTCATGTCATCACATATCTGTACTGTAAAGCAATAAATAAATATAATAAATAAATAAAAATAAAATATTATGATCACAAGAAAACACTTGGGACAAGGGCAAACAAAATGGAATGAAGTGTTTACGTCAAAATTTAGGTGATTCCACATAAACTCATCAAGTTTAATCCTTGTTATGCTGACACAGAGAGAGAGATCAAACACTGGTAGAGAGTTCCATTGTCTGTTTATTCTTTTGAAGTAGAAGTGTCGAGAACAGGAGGTGCAGTTATACTGATGTGTAGGAGTTTTCCCATTGAGGCAGACCTGGTTGAATTTGTTGATGGATATATATAGTCAAAGTTGTCGGCAGGTGATTTCAAATTTTTGACCAGAAACATCACGTCTTGGATTTCAAGCCAGTATATACATAATTGGTAGCAAATTTAACTTGACCAGTCTTTCCTTATACTGTAGAGTCTCAAAACTTAGATTGCACATTGCTGAATTTTTTCTAGTTTGACATCATCTTTGATAAGTCTAGGTCGCCACAATTGTGAACAGTATGCAAGAGTACTTCTTACCAATGTTATGTATAATGTCTTTCTGAGAGTGATGTCAGTCGATGTACTCTTCTTATCAGATGCATAGCCTTTGAGCACAGTCTAGTGCAGTGATTTGACCACGTAAGACCACTACTCACTTGAAGACCCAGATCAGAACAACAGTCAACACTTTGGATTTCTGTGTCACCTGCCATCTCCTTGCTCCCAGCTTAGTAATATGGAAATCATATCTTTTGATGTATCCCAAGGTTATCAAATCTAAACCCTAATAAAGTAATGGGATTGACCAAACATGCCCCTTTATGTGGAATACTTGCTGGTTGGTCTACTCCAATAGCAGAACCTTTCTCTCTTTGCTTTAAATCTTCATGCTTACTACAGAATAGGAAGTGCATAAGATTCAACTATTGATAAGAAAGGAGATAGAACGCTGGTAACTAATTATAGAACTATATTCTTGTGTAATCTATCAAAAGTTCTTGAGTTGGTGATATATCTAAAGGTCTTTGCAAAGATCCAACCCTTTATCTGTAGAGAACAATTTGGCTAACTGAACGGCAACTCTTAACTCCGAGAAAATCTATATAGAAAAGAAAATGTTGTGATGTTATTTACCTCTCGAGTTCTGAAGATCTTTTGACTCAGTCCCACCCTTTGCAATCTCTGGGGATTTCATACCATGTGGATTGGTTCCAAACATACCTGTCACAGAATCCATTTTGTGGCTGTTATCTCTCATTCAACTCGACTGAAGATAGGTTCAGGAGTGCCTCAGGGCAGCATCCTAGCTGAAGATAGGTTCAGGAATGCCTCAGAGCAGCACCCTTGCTGAAGATAGGCTCAGGAGTGCCTCAGGGCAGCATCCTAGCTGAAGATAGGTTCAGGAGTGCCTCGGGGCAGCACCCTAGCTGAAGATAGGCTCAGGAGTGCCTCAGGGCAGCATCCTAGCTGAAGATAGGTTCAGGAGTGCCTCGGGGCAGCACCCTAGCTGAAGATAGTTTCAGGAGTGCCTCAGGGCAGCATCCTAGCTGAAGATAGGTTCAGGAGTGCCTCGGGGTAGCATCCTTGCCGAAGATAGGTTCAGGAGTGCCTCAGGGCAGTATACCCTAGCTGAAGATAGGTTCAGGAGTGCCTCGGGGTAGCATCTAGGTCCCCTTCTGTTTATTCTCGCTGCTGTGAATGATATAGCAACACATCTTCTGTACCCACTTACTTGTTTGCAGAGGACACAAAATTTGTTGCTCTTTTAGGGTTGGAAAATGATGGCACAGTCTACAGGATGACATTGACTCTTTGGCCAATTGGGTGAATGGAAACTATCCCTTAATCTGTCCAAGTGACCGATAACTCATACCTTAAACAATGAAGACCAACCATCAGCTAGAGATGGTAGGCACTAAATTATCCTTGTGGGTTTATTGGTGAGATAACTAGACTCATATCTGTCAAGCATATAATATTTCCAGGCAAAAAACCTCTATAATCACACTAGTTTTCGTTTTCCAAACTTGGAATGTTTATTCCCACAATTAATGGAAATATTTCTTGTTGCGAGAATAACTTTAAAACTGTATGCATCAAAATTCCTGTATTGCTCTCAAGTCTGGAAACCTTGGTTACACAAGGACATCTCCAGATAGAGAAGGTACAAAGAAGAGCCATGAAATACATCCTGAATGACTATGCTAGTGATTATATAATATTGCTCCAAACATGCTTTTCCTCATGTACTACTAGAACTTCTACTACAGTTTTTTTACACCACCTGACAATTTTAATGTCTTGGGAGTATGTTCCTTTTCACAGTCACACAATATCTTCTTCTCCAAACAAGCTAGCTGCTAACTACAGAAGAACATCTGCAACAAGTCATTTTCATCTCTTTGCCCATCTTGGATATCTCTCTCATTTTATACACTCAAGAGACAAATATCATCACTTCTGTCAGTTACGTGCATAGATTTGAGCCCAGTGTCCTGTCTCATTTCATGTCTGCCCATGCCATAATTAGTAACAGGTCCCACTGGGACCCAGTGGGTGTCCCACAACTATATGCATTCTTAATTCATCATTTCATTGCACACATATATATATATACATATATTTATATATATATGTTAAAGTAACCCTGTTACTTAATTCTCTTAATCAAACAGTTGCCCCCAAGATCCTGGCCACCTGAACCAGACTAACCTCTGGATCCTGGGCACTGCCCCAAAATACCATATAAGGTAATTACACACAAACCACAAAACTACTGCTATACATAAGAGTAAACACAAACGACAACAGTTGTTTAATTAAGTTTCAAGTTACAACATTCTTCCCACCCTTAATTGGAACAAGGGGAATATCGTTATGGAGGAAGAAGAGATGATACATAGAGAAGGAAAAAATAATTAAAAAAGAAATAAAGCAAGAATTTAGACAACAACATTTTCAATGATCTCTTAATTCTTGCTTCCTATTTAAGAGTGCCCCTAAGGTATGATCAGCATTGGTTCTTAGCATCTGAGGTTAATAAGCAGCTTAGAGAGGAGGAAGATCCCCCTCCTCCGAGAACCCCCCTTAGGAAGAGTAGAGCTACTGTTCCTGTCCCTTGGATGGGTCACTGAATGTCTGAGAAGCTGGAGAAGGGAGATTTTAAAGCAGCTGTTCTCTTAGCTTCCTAATAGGTTTCTATGGCTGAGAGGTGTGATGCCACCTTTTCTGCCCTCAGACAGAAGCACTCCTCTCCCCACCCTCCCCTGATGTCTTTTCCATGTCATTGACTGTTTCAGAATGGGATGTTGCTCGAGCAATCATATCCTTCCCCTGTAGGTCGGCTGGTGGTCCCACAGTATCTGAAGGACTTGATCCCAATGAAGTATCCTCAGCCTTAGCTCCTTTCTCTACCATGGTCCTCAAGGGAATGATTCTTTCCTCTCTTGGTCCTTTCATTTTTGAGGCTACCTTATTGACTCTAGAGAAGAAAGGAGTGGAGTCAGACCCATAGCAATAGGATGCACTCTTTGTCGGCTATTGGTCAGGATAGCTAGCTGTTAATGTGGTCAGTGAGAACATAGCATCCCTGCTAGCACCCAGGCAGTGGATTTGGGTGGGTGGGAGGAGGGGGGGGAGCAGTTGTCAGGCAGTTTCTTATCAACTTGCAACCTAACTATGCAGTAGTAAAGCTTGACATCAAAAATGCTGTGCGCAGAGACAAGATCTTGGAAGCTCTATACCTTAGCACTGTATCTACCCTTTTGTTCATTCGGTGTACTCTTCACCATCCTCCTTGTTCTGGGGTCTGGGGTGGCAAGTCCTTGAAATCAGCAGAAGGGGTGCAGCAGGGAGATCCTCTTGGCCCTCTCCTTTTTTGTCTCTCACTCCATCATAACTGCACTCAGTTTGTCATCGGAGTTGTGTGTAATATTTCTATATGACATCACTCTGTGCGCTCAACAGAAGATATAATTCATGATCTTGAGCTCATCAAACAAACTGAATTTTGAACAACAACAAGTCAGAAATCATTTGCCATGGTGCAATTTCGAGAGGAACCATCTTATGCTCTCTCCCAGGAACTCATGTGGTTGATCCCTCTGATACTTGTATTTTGGGTTCTCCTTTGAGTAGCATGGATTCTGTCTCAACTGTTCTCAGGGACAAAATCAGTGCCATTGAGGTCAATCTCATGGGGGACAGACTCAGATTTGTTTCTGCTCATGATGCCTTAATCCTGTTTTTTCTATTCTATCCCTAAGCTTCTATACACTCTCAGGACTTCTCCATGCTTTCTCTCTACTGCCATGATAGAGAGTCTCAAGTCAATTGTGAGTGGTATTACTAAAATTAATTTCTCTGAGGATATCCGTTCTTGGTTGCAGGCCACTCTCCCTGTTGGAGTATGGGGTCATGGAATCAGGAGTGCAGTGAAGCTTGCTTCCTCTGCCTTCTTGGCCTCAGCTGCTGCCACTCATGACCTGGTCCAAGCCATCCTGCCACCTCACTTGCTTTCATTGCCTGTCCCTTTTGTGGATGATGTCCTTTCAGTATGGTCTATGAATCATGGCAATCCCCGACCATCTGGTCATGTGGCATGCTCCCAGAAATCCAGGGTATCAAAATCCATGGAATCTTTGTTTCAGAATACACCTGACGATTTGGCTCGAGCCCAGCTTTTGGCTGTTTCAATGAAAGAATCTGGTGCGGCTAAATGCCCTCTCCATCTCATCCCAGGGTTTGAATATGGATGATTATATACCATCAGGGTTGCTGTGGGTCTCCGCTTGGGCAGCACTTTGTGTCACCCCCATAACTGCCAGCACTGTGGAGCAGAAGTGGATCTTCTCGTCTTAGCTGCAAGATGAGTGAAGGATGTTTAGCTGAAACCATCGGATCTCTTTTGTTCAGACGGGAAAAGGCCTGATGAGGTAACCATGGTGACATGGAAGAATGCAGGCAACTGGTATGGGATGTGACCTGTCTGGATACGCTTGCCCAGTCATATTGGGGTGTGGCAGTAAGTCGTGCTGGAGCTGTGGCTGCTATGGCTGAGTAGAAGAAAGTGGCCAAGTATGTTAGTCTGGATCCTTGCCACTTTGTGTCTCTGGCCATCGAGTCATTGGGGGTCATCAAAAATAGGTTAATGGCTTTCGTGAGGGAGCAGCCTCAGGATAAGGCAAATAACTGGGGGGGGGGGGGGGGGGGGGGTGAATGCCCGTGCTCATCTCCTTGAGCATCTCTCAGTGGTTTATAATGTTAATGGATGAGTTTCAGTTAACACCACAGGCATTTATTTCTAATGCATGTGGTATAGACATAGGCATGTGTGTCTACAACATTACAATAACATTTAACACATTAAAGTAAACTTCTCAATAATCAACTTCAAATTGTGAAGTTGATTTTTGAGAAGTTTACTTTAATGTTATTACGTCGACTGAGAGTTCATTGTAACTCTGGTGTTACACTGAGTAACTTCTTGTGGGTGACTGCTTGACTATGAAACAAGATTATTTAAAAACTTCAAACCAACGAATTAAAGACACACAAGTTTGTACAAACAGATAATAAATAAGAAATAACTAAAAATCTAACAAGTTCAACTCCCAACCTACCCAAAACAGATGAGGCATTCCCCCACCGGGTTTAGCCGTACTCCATATTGCACGTGCACAAGCATGTTTATGAGATTGACTTTCCTTTACCAATCTTCAAGTGTTTGGCAGATTAGAGCTGACTCAAGAAACGGGTTAGTTTTTCATTGCAAAGTTGGTTAGGAATCTTCTAAAAGTATGACCAATGGAAATAATGTATGAAAGTTATGTGTGGAAAGTAGAAACATACACACATATATATTTATATTAAATATAGATAATGCCAAATAAATAGTCGTTGGACAGCTCGGAGTCTTCTGGTGGAAAATTATTCAAATTATGATGAAGGAACACTATACACAAACTATGTGTGGGATAGATAGAAAAACAGGTAGCCACAGATAGACAAGGCAAAAATTGGCTTAAAAACCCAAAATATATATCCCGTAGAAATAGGATAAGTCTCCTGTCAGGGATGCAACTTGTCCTTACTCTCTGGCTCTTTCATACTGTTATCATGCCACAAGTAGCATGGGAGAATTAGCTGAGGTTGTGACATGAAGAAGAACTTGAAATTGTTCTCTTATGACATACATAGCTATTCCCTCCCACTCCCCACTTCCCCCTTCACCACCTACTGCCACACACACACACACACACACAATCCTGCCTGTATTATATACCCTTGCCATTACATGCCATAACTATGCCCATGAATTTTGCCTTGGATAGTCACCCATGGACCTATCTGTAACCCAGGACAACACATGCCCTTGTAAGTGTGTGTTATCGGCAATAAAAACTTCCCTCACCCTCTGTCTCTCCTGGACATACCTGAGTACTTATTGGGTTTTTTATGTGATGTATATTTTTTTGCTAAAACTTTTTTTTGTGAAGAACAAAGTTCATACTAGAGAATGCAGATATACGCTGCAGCTTCTTATAAGAATCAGCTCCATTGAAGCCAGCAAACAAGTTGTGCATTGCTAGGTAGCCATGTCTCTACAATATAAAACTCTCACCAAAGCAATTCATCCAGGAGCTAGTCCTTTCTTAAGATTCAGAGTGATTCCAGGTGAGCATAGATATGGAGTCCATGCAGGTGAGCATAGATACGTAGCCCATGCCAGGTGAGCATAGATATGGAGCCCATGCAGGTGAACATAGATATGGAGTCCATGCAGGTGAGCATAGATATGGAACCCATGCAGGTGAGCATAGATATGGAACCCATGCAGGTGAGCATAGATATGGAGGCCATGCAGGTGAGCATAGATACGGAGTCCATGCAGGTGAGCATAGATATGGAGTCCATGCAGGTGAGCATAGATACGGAGCCCATGCAGGTGAGCATAGATATGGAGCCCATGCAGGTGAGCATAGATATGGAGGCCATGCATGTGAGCATAGATATGGAGCCCATGTGAGCATAGATATGGAGGTGAGCATAGAGACGGAGTCCATGCAGGTGAGCATAGAGACGGAGTCCATGCAGTTGAGCATAGATATGGAGCCCATGCAGATGTGCATAGATATGGAGCCCATGCCAGGTGAGCATAGATATGGAGCCCATGCCAGGTGAGCATAGATATGGGGCCCATGCAGGTGAGCATAGATATGGAGCCCATGCAGGTGAGCATAGACACGGAGCCCATGCAGGTGAGCATAGATATGGAGGTGAGCATAGAGACGGAGTCCATGCAGGTGAGCATAGAGACGGAGTCCATGCAGGTGAGCATAGATATGGAACCCATGCAGGTGAGCATAGATATGGAGCCCATGCAGGTGAGCATAGACACGGAGCCCATGCAGGTGAGCATAGATATGGAGTCCATGCAGGTGAGCATAGATATGGAACCCATGCAGGTGAGCATAGATATGGAGCCCATGTGAGCATAGATATGGAGGTGAGCATAGAGACGGAGTCCATGCAGGTGAGCATAGAGACGGAGTTCATGCAGGTGAGCATAGAGACGGAGTCCATGCAGGTGAGCATAGATATGGAGCCCATGCAGGTGAGCATAGAGACGGAGCCCATGCAGGTCGCATGGAGCCCATGTGAGCATAGATATGGAGGTGAGCATAGAGACGGAGTCCATGCAGGTGAGCATAGAGACGGAGTTCATGCAGGTGAGCATAGAGACGGAGTCCATGCAGGTGAGCATAGATATGGAGCCCATGCAGGTGAGCATAGAGACGGAGCCCATGCAGGTCGCATAGATATGGAGTCTATGCAGGTGAGCATAGATATGGAGCTCATGCAGGTGAGCATATATATGGAGTCCATGCAGGTGAGCATAGATATGGAGCCCATGCAGGTGAGCATAGATATGGAGCCCATGCAAGTGAGCATAGATACGGAGCCCATGCAGGTGAGCATAGATACGGAGCCCATGCATGTGAGCATAGATATGGAGCCCATGCAGGTGAGCATAGATATGGAGCCCATGCAGGTGAGCATAGATACGGATCCCATGCAGGTGAGCATAGATATGGAGCCCATGCCAGGTGAGCATAGATATGGAGCCCATGCAGGTAAGCATAGAGACGGAGTCCATGCAGGTGAGCATAGAGACGGAGTCCATGCAGGTGAGTATAGAGACGGAGTCCATGCAGGTGAGCATAGAGACGGAGTCCATGCAGGTGAGCATAGATACGGAGTCCATGCAGGTGAGCATAGAGACGGAGTCCATGCAGGTGAGCATAGATATGGAGCCCATGCAGGTGAGCATAGATACAGAGCCAATGTAGGTGAGCATAGACATGGAGCCCATGCAGGTGAGCATAGAGACGGAGCCAATGCAGCTCTCCTCTGACAGGCTTTCATAAACAGCACTAAAGTCAGTACCATGTCATTTGTTAGTGTTTTCTATTTTGAAAGCAGATAGAACTTTACAACGACCATCCAGACATCTGTCCCATTTCGTAGGTGAAATTCCATCCAGATCCCACCTGTTTGGTTGTGCATATTGGACGCACATACATACAGACAGAGTGATACTACTACGATGATAGTCACTTGATTTTGTTGACACTCTTTTATTGTCACAAGAGTAAATTTCTGATGCAACGAACTAATCACATCTTGGTATATATAACAATGTGTAGCTGCTTGCTGACTCTATTCAGCTGGCCTCACGTGCACAAGTGTATTACACACACGCACTTTATTGATTATTTCTGGCATTTTATTGAACAGAGAAACAGATTAAGTGCAGAAATGCGAAACAAGTAAGTTGTTGCAATGCACGGGACAGTTTGGAGTCTTCTGGTAGTAAAATTATGACAAATAGACATTGTACACTAGTTGTATGGACGAACTATAGAGATACATAGACAAGACAAAATGTTTCATTTAAAAACAAATATAATATTCGATTAACATTGGAACAAGAATTCATTGATGTAGACTATCAGGGTTCCCCTGAACCTTGAGACTCCTGACAAAAGCCCAAGAGGCTGCAGCAGAACATAAACAGATGCTAAAGACAGAACAGACCTGAAGTGTGGATGATCCTTAATTAGAGATGCACACATCTTAAAGATTATGACTGGCCAATCAGAGTTGGCCAGCTCATCATACAGGTATGTGTTTTGCCTAAATAAGGTAATGCTGAGTTCAATCCTGGCCACCTATTAGGAGCCAGGGGTTGGGGCTCAGGAGCCCTGTGGATGTGCAAAAGTGATCATATCGCAATAATCTCAAGTTATAGCTCTAAGTATTCCTTACTAGCTACAGTGGGATCCTTAAACATAGACCTAACAGAACCCTTTACTAATAAATAATACATAAAACAAATATTTGTCCTTATTATGGTAAAGGGTCCTGCATGTGTTTGTTGTCTACATCTGTTTTAGTCAAATCATTATATAGTTCTGTTTTTAAATAAAACTTTTTTTTGTCTTCTCAACAAATTCTTAAGTTAACATAATACAGGTAGAAATGACTTTCTCGATAATCAACTTAAATTCACTCACTCAATATTTTGTCTAGATGCTAGCTTAGGTTAGATGCTATATATGCTCCTAGCAAAGAACACAAGGAAGACCAGTAGCCACCATTTTCTTGCCAACTGTAAGTCACCCGGCTGTACTTTCTAAAGAACGCTAAAAATTCTAATGGTAAGCAGTCATCAATACAAGTTTCTGGATAATTAGCTAACTCATAATCTTTTGTCTATCTTTTTCTGGGAAAAAGGGAGGGAATTTGCCCCTTTGCCCCCCCCCCCCCCCCCCCCCCGTATCGTTTTCCCAACTGCAATTGAGAGTGAGTTTTTCCCCCTCATACTCAATCATGTGGGGGAGCATATGAAAACTAATGTTCTTGACTTCATGGACAGGCTAGCAGTTTAAAGTGAGTACATTTTTGAGAGTGATTGTTTGTCTTGTTTTTCTAGAGTCAAGCAGCCACTTTCAAGAATTTATTCGATATAACTTCAGAACTAACCAATCCTGGATATTATGTTTATTACCATGTATACACAGATGCCATATATATATATGCATCATAAGTAGTGACCTGGTGTTGTTGAAGGTCTGTGCTGTTATCACAAGAGTAAACTTCTGAGGAATCAAACTGATTATTTCTTGTTACCAAAAATGTAGGTATTTGCTGTTAGTTCTGTTCTATGCCGTTACTCTTGTCACAAGAGTAAGCTCTGACTCATGTCATCATCACAAGAAGTGTGCTTTATGTCGACCATCAGTAAGAAATTATGCCATTGTAGTTGCCAAGATACCAAACAAATTATCCTCTTTGCAGAGATTAAAAATCAAGCAGAATATTTCAATATAATAAGGGATTGATATCTATTGCATCTGACTCTATGTTCTAATAGATGAAAGACATGGACATCATAATACCTTGTTATGTTATGATAGGAAAGACAAGACATCAATCACTTGAATCTGCACACCTTGTTATATTATGATAGATGAAAGACATGGACATCAATTTATTGAATATGCACATTGGTATAATTATTATGATAGATGAAAAACATGGACTATTGAATCTGCACATCTTGGTATATTATGATAGATGAAAGACATGGACATCAATCTATTGAATAGTATATTATGATAGATGAAAGACATGGACATCGAATATGCCCATTGGTATATTATGATAGATGAAAGACATGGACTATTGAATCTGCACATCTTGTTAATCCTACAAAGGGTATTTTATGCATGCTTCAAAGCTCTTTTGAATTCATTAGCTGCAGATACTGAAGTGACAAGCATAATAAATTGTTTTATGGATATGGTATTAAGAAACAGATTAATGAGTCCATAAGTCTCTTTCAGGATAATTCATAGGAGGAGATAAAGGAATATTTTTGGGGCAGGAATCCAAGCACCTCAGAGAGCCCTCTAGGGGTCATCCCCCCAGGAAATTTTGGGTTTTTAGGTCTGAAATTTCAGATAGAAATAGCAGGCTGAGTAGCAGTCAGTGATTAAACACCCACTCTAGAATAGAGAGAAATAGCAGGCAGAAAAGCTAACCTGGTCAGTGATAGCATGCAAAGTAGCTGACCTAGTCAGTGATTAAACACCCACTATAGAATAGAGAGAAATAGTAGGCAGTATACTGACCTAGTCAGTGATTAAACACCCACTCTAGAATAGAGAGAAATAACAGGCAGAGTAGCTGACCTAGTCAGTGATTCAACACCAACTGACTTGAATTGAAGCATGACTTGATGAATATAAAAATAGAAATCACAGATTACATCACCGAGATGATATCAAAGTGAAAGGGTAGAAGGCAACTTTGCCTTTCTCATTTTCTCGTTGGCTATAACTTTCATGGATATTCGTGGATATTTTGGTCAGAGCTCTTTTAACCCAGGTCCACTGCTTCTGCTAGTAACAATTTAAAAAAATTCGGAGACTGATTGCTCGTAGCACCTCCTAAAAAGCAATCTATCTCTCAATCTCACCAGTTACTTCAGTAATGTGCTGCTGTAAGTTTCATCCACTTGTGAGTATCAGGAAGTACAACATATAATGGATAGAACTGTTCCCCTGGCTTGAGTAGAGTGAAGATCACCAGATCACCAGGTGCTTTCTGTAGGATATGCAGGAAAGGGGGAGATCACTCATAGGAACTGGAGGAGCATGGATAATGAAGACTTTAAAAACTGGAAAAGGGTAATTAAAAATGTGAGCTCACTCCCACACTGACAGTGTGTCATGTCCAGTCTAATGAAGTAGAACTGGCAGGTTCCAGGGCAGAGGGGAGGGTTCTGTAAGTCAACAGCTGCAGAGGAAGAAAAGTTGATAAACAGGAAAGCAATTACGGCACTACCTTATTCGGCGACATATTGCTCATACTATCAACTTTGATGATTGTTGAATGATTTGGCAGTAAAGTCTAACAGGAATTGGCCAGTGGCTGATGAATCTCTTCTTCAACATATTCACGGAGCAATGTTATACTTTAATGGCTAATGAGTATACTGACATTACTGCAGTAGAAGAACTGTCTATCTTATGTTGTCAACTAAGGAAGATTTCTCCTCACACACTGTTTGTACACTGCCACTGCCACATGCCTCAGCTTGCTTGTGTTCAAGCTGCTAACTCTACTCAAGGAATTTAGCATGTATGCAACATAGACTACGCTATGGAATTTTTTCCACTAATCCGCTAAAGTATGTGATTCACTGAATCAATATGCTTGAGAAGAATATAGCCCAACCTTCAGACATATGCTGGTTAACCATGAGTGGTGTGTAAAAGCAGTGAAGGCAAGCTTCAGAGCCATAATGTTCGCCCCCTAACAACATATTCTGCAGAACACATGAGCCAGAACCCCTGGGGCTAGCGAAAGCCTTCTCCAAACATTCAACTATCTTTATGTTAGATTATGCTTTACCTCAAGTAACTAAGTTGAGCAAAATCCTTCGAGGTCAAAGGCTTGATTCCACTGCAACATCAAGGTCAAGTCTACTGTACACTCATGCTGCAACTTTTGCAGCAAACTGGCTGTGTCTTGAACTTGTTGGATGAACGTGAGGATCTAGCGGCAGCTACTGAAGTCAAAGGAAAACATTAATTCTTCCAGGAAACAGTAGCTCAACCATTTCTTAATGGCCTGACAAGGAATATCAAAAGCCATTGTTGCTCTCAAGTGTAGTATCATCCTTTAGCTCCATTAATCCTGGAAGCTTCTAAAATATGATTCTTCGTCAAATGGAGAAGAATCTTCAGGGTAGCCTTCTTTGTAATCTTTTGATGGATTGTGCAGAATGCACATACTCGTTCTTCTCTGCACCTTCTAAAATTTCATAATGTCATTGATGTACTGAGTTTCCAGCCACACACCAGCTACAACCTGCCTATTGCATGTAGAATACTTTCCTTGTTTCTGTTTTACGATTAATGCTGAAGTACGCGCACCAATCCCTAACTTTGTTTGTAAGATCTAGAAATAATCATATCATGGTGCTTATGTCAGGTATGATCTAGCAATGATCATACCATGGTGCTTATGTCAGTTATGATCTAGCAATGATCATATCATGGTGCTTATGTCAGGTATCATCTAGCAATGATCATATCATGGTGCTTATGTCAGGTATGATCTATCAATGAGCATATCATAGTGCTTATGTCAGGTATCATCTAGCAATGATCATATCATGGTGATTATGTCAGGTATCATCTAGCAATGATCATATCATGGTGCTTATGTCAGGTATGATCTATCAATGAGCATATCATGGTGCTTATGTCAGGTATGATCTATCAATGATCATATCATGGTGCTTATGTCAGGTATCATCTAGCAATGATCATATCATGGTGCTTATGTCAGGTATCATCTAGCAATGATCATATCATGGTGCTTATGTCAGGTATCATCTAGCAATGATCATATCATGGTGCTTATGTCAGGTGTGATGTAGCAATGATCATATCATAGTGCTTATGTCAGGTATGATCTAGCAATGATCATACATGGTGCTAATGTCAGGTATCATCTAGCAATGATCATATCATGGTGCGCTTATGCTGGGTAAGATCAGGGCAATGATCACATCTTTGTGCTTGTGCTGGGGAAGATTTGAGAAATGCCTAGGTCTCTGTGAGAATCATTTTCAGAGCCATTCAAGATTAATTATGTGGCTTTATAACTTCCTACCACCATTGCCCTAGAATTACATGCTTTGATTCATTGAACCTCAACTTGTATCTGCTACCCCAGTTAGCAAGATCAACAACCCTGTCTTCAAGATTTACAACCTCTTTTACTCTTGATATGTATTTCTACATCTGCACACATAAAGACATCCAGGAAGGGGCAGAAAATGGGTAGATTATAAGTTGGCGAGAATGCTTCCTTGGGGAACACTTTAGTGAACTGGGATGATGCTGAATGGCTGTCCTCAAGTGCAACAAATTGTGACATGGCTGGATGCGAGACGATCCTGGAAAAGATGCCGGAAATTCCCTACTACTCCATCGTACATGCTCGACTAATAGCCCCTGGTGCAGAACTGAATCAAACACCTTCTTTATATCCAGGTGGACCTCGTCAGATGACAGTTGCTATCCCATTTCCACATAGCGGCTTCTACGTAAAGCACTGTTGGAGGCATGAATGGATTGACTTGAAGCAAAACTGATCAGGAGAAACAATCTTTAGGATATGGTACATTAAAAATGATACTCCTGAAGACTAATAGGCAAGTCATATTCTACTCAGTGTTTGTCCTAGGACTTAAAAGATAGGGAGCATTGTGTCACCTTGCTTGTTCACAAATTGTCCTATGTTAAAATAAATGATGTAATATTGGCCATTGTTGGAAATGGATATATTTTATCCAACCTCTGATTTTTCCATGGATTTCAAGGCATTTATTATAACTCAGTTCAGTTCAGTATGCACCATTACACAGTTACAGCTAAATGTGTTCTAATCTTAGAAATCATCGACGGAATAAAAGAGAGCAGCAGAGTTGAGTCCAGAACTTATGTTAACTTGACATTTAATGCTTGTGTTTATGCTCTGGTCTTCATCAGGAATAAACATTATTCCTGATGAAGGCTAGCATCTAATCAAAACATTTATTCCTGGTGAAGGCTAGCATCTAGCTGAAACATTTATTCCTGATGAAGAACATCTAGCTGAAACATTTATTCCTGATGAAGGCTAGCATCTAGCTGAAACGTTTATTCCTGATGAAGGCTAGCATCTAATCAAAACATTTATTCCTGATGAAGGCTAGCATCTAGCCCAAACATTTATTCCTGGTGAAGGCTAGCATCTAGCCCAAACATTTATTCCTGATGAAGGCTAGCATCTAGCTGAAACATTTATTCCTGATGAAGGCTAGCATCTAGCCAAAACATTTAGTCCTGATGAAGGCTAGCATCTAGCTGAAACATTTAGTCCTGATGAAGGCTAGCATCTAGCCAAAACATTTAGTCCTGATGAAGGCTAGCATCTAGCTGAAACATTTAGTCCTGATGAAGGCTAGCATCTAGCTGAAACATTTATTCCTGATGAAGGCTAGCATCTAGCCATAACATTTATTCCTGATGAAGGCTAGCATCTAACCAAAACATTTATTCCTGATGAAGGCTAGCATCTAACCAAAACATTTATTCCTGATGAAGGCTAGCATCTAACCAACACATTTATTCCTGATGAACGCTAGCATCTAACCAAAACATTTATTCCTGATGAATGCTATATAACATATGGAAAGGTAAAGGAGTGTTTGTTAAGACAGCATTTACTAACTTCAGATGTATGAAGTGTGTGATCTCCATGCAGCTAGAGAGTACCACAAAGATGCCATTGCTGTCTGTGATACTTTCATAGAGAGGATGCGTGGTAAGCGAGAGAGTGTGTTAATTCAACTGAGCGAAACAAGAGATAATTGTCTTGTGTGGTCGGCAGAACATCTCTCCATGGTCATCGTGATACTGGCACTGATATGGAAGGTGCACAAGCAGCAAGCACAAACCATGGCAACTTTTGTGCTTTGCTCAACTTCCGTATCTCGCCTGGAGACACGATCTTGAGGGATCACCTTCAGAGTGCAGCTAGAAATGCCACATACACATCCCTGATATTCAGAATCAGTTGATCAGCATACTTGGTGACCACATTCGTAATGCAATCTTAAGAAAGGTTCGTAACAGTCTTTGCTATACTTTGATTGGAGATGAGGTCACTGATTGCTCCAACAAGGAACAACTCTGCATTGTCATAAGATATGTTGAGCCTGAAACTGCTTCTATCAGAGAGGATCTCGTTACATTTCTAGAATGTGATAGCATTGGCTGACAAGATCCATCAAAGATGCATGGTCAGGCCTATGACGGAGCTAGCAACATGTCCGGAAAGACAAACAGAGCTGCAGCTTGAATAACTTCTCAGTACTCCCTCACCCTTTACATTCTCACTGTTTGAACTCGGCTTCATTCAAAGAAGTGAGCGTCTGTAAAATGATTGGTATTGTGAAGCGACTGTCCATCTTCTTTTTTGCACACCCCGAGCATCAGAAGAAGTTGGAAGAAGCTATAAAGAACACCTAGTCAGAATCGAACATGGTGAAGCTCACCAGAACAAGATGATTGAACGCATCGATGCTCTCAATCGTATTAAGAAACTTCACTCCTCCATTGCTGCCTGTTTTGAGAGCATTTCAGTTCTCGCATGTGGTCTCCTGACTCTGTGACAGATGCCAGTACTCTCTTGCTGGCTATGACAATAACAGAATTCATCAGTGCTCTTGTGATTACCAATGAGTGTCTACAGTACCTCAGGGGCTTTACAACCAGCCTTCAAGAGGAGGCTAAGGACATAGTTCAGGCAGTGTCTGAGATCAAGACTTTGACACCATCCCTCAAGCAAGTCAGAGAGAATGTTGACTCCTACCAGTGGATGGTTTGAAACTCTGATCTCTGAAATGTGTAATGCGTTGGGGACTACACCATCAATGCACAGTCATCAGCAACACAGAGGAAGCATACCTGCATCTAATCCCTCTGAATACTTTAGAAGAACTATCACAGTTCCAAATTGGGACCATCTTCTTGCTGAGTTTGACGAGTGGTTTAGTTCACATAAAAAAATTGCTTTTCAAGGTCCATACTTGGTACCATCAGTGTTGAACAGAAGATCTTGCAACTGTGTCCAGTGTGGAGCTGAAAGTGGGGGAACTATATGCTGTAGACCTACCAAATGTGTCTTCTCTCAGTGGTGAGATCCACAACTGGTACACCAAGTGGAAATCTGAAGAGAAAGATCATGGTTCAAATTCACTTCCTTCAACTCTCTCCTCAACATTGATCCACATCTCTAGCTTTTACCCTAATATCAAAGCCCTTGCTACTATTCTCTGCACCCTCCCCTAACTTCATGCTCTGCTGAGAGATCTTTCAGTGGGCTTAAACGTATCAAAACTGTCCTTAGGTCTAGCATGAGTAATGAGCGTCTCTCAAGCCTGACTCTACTTCACATGCATCAGACATGCCCATTGACATTGAGGAAGTCATTGGATGAGTTATCCAGACGTCATCCCAGGAGAATTCAACTTTCTGACTTCTCTCAACAGCTTCATTGTGTTCCTTCATTTTTTCTTCACTGTGGCTAGACAGGGTTTCATTTAGAAAATTGCCCAAGGGAAGGGGCAACTGGAGGAATCTGGATTTTAAGGGGGGGGCATGATGGTTAAAGATGTGACAAAGTTTCACAAACGCCATCTGGGGGGTCGAGATGCTTGAATGTGTGTGTGTGTGTGCAGGGTTTCATACAGGATTTTGAGTTTTGGCAGGGGGAAGGGGGAAACTCCAAAGTTTGGTGTTGGCGTCGAGGGAGAGGGTATATCACATAACAATTAGGGGGGTCTGGGGGCAATGCTCACTCCCCCCAAATAATAGATGTTCTGAGATTGATTCTTAGGAATTCTGGGGGTACTAGTAGTCAGTTCTAAAAGGGAAGTATACACAGCCAGACTCAGTTTTATTTGGTTGTGAAGGGGGGGACGGAATTTCTTACTACTTTGTATGCACTATATTCCCCTCTTTAATAGAGGAAAAGAAACATTTTTAAGGGGAGGGGAGGGGAAAGCTGGTGTTTGAGATCAAGACTTTTTGACCCCTAAAATCCTGGCTATGCCCAGTCTAAGTGCATATATGTCTGTGTTAAGCAGCAGATTACTAATGGGAGCCATTTCCTAGTCAGATACTCTCATGTTTATGTCTGTGTTAAGCAGCATGTTTACTAATGGAAGCCATTGCCTAGTCAGTAGTAAAAGTAGTACTAAGTGGCCTAGCTACTTCTCTGCCCATTAAACGTGGCAAATGGCATAGAACAACATGATACTGTAAAATCCATTCTCATCAACTAAAATAAGTAATGCTTCACAAATTTGCGTAGTGCAGTCAAAATAATAGATCGCTCTTTCCAATTATTTGTGTCTTGATGGACTCTTGATGGTGAACAAATGGTACCAGTTCAGTTTGAGCTCATTGCATGTTTCCCTCCTTTATTTATTCCAGTGGCATGTTTTGTGGACTTAGTGTGCTGAATCAGAACACTCTATATATGGACCAATTTTCTCTGCAAACATTGGAAATAACTTGCAGAAACACCAGTTTAGCACTTGTTGGGATATTTAACAGATGGAGGCAGGAATATGGTTCAATTATTGACGATTCCTTTTCCCGCGCTTTAACTCAGATTTAGTCATAATCAGTAACTATAGACCTATTCCTATATTGAGCTGTACATCCAAGATCCTTGAGCATATCATATACAACAAGATTAATGATTTCATCATTAGCACAGTTATTTCAAAATATCAATTTGGTTTTCTCAGAAACGGCTCCTCAATCCAGCAAAACTCCTGATCTTTTTGGATTCTCTCGATAGTTCACACCGCAATCACGCTTTTACTGACACCATACATCTCGACTTTAAAAAGACCTTCAATAAAGTTTCTCACCCTGAGCTGTTACTAAAATTGTGGTCTTCTGGCATTACTGGTAACCTCTGGATGTGGTTCCAAGCCTACTTGTCAAATAGACAACAATGTGTCTCCATCAACGGTCATCAGTCAGGTCTACTTCCAGTTCTCTCTGGGGTTCCCCAGGGTAGCATACTCGGACCTCTTTTATTTATTATTTTTATCAAGATTGCCTCTTGTTAGAGATAGTTAGGGCCAATCCCTGACGAGTTAAGCGGTAATGCAATGTAAAGAATAATACACCTTTCTTGATACTGCACACTAGGACTTAACTGCCGTGAGGTTGGAGTCAGGTGGGCTTAATTACCCTACCTGACCCCTTACCTCATGACCACAACATATACACACTAATTACATGCAATCGCACATACTCTACATATCTTCTAGTTCAGCTATATCGTCTATTTGCTTCAGTTATTGTCATGTTTCACTTGTTGGGGCTCTTCTGGGTTGGAAGATCTCCAACACTCCTCCCTTCTCCCCCTTGAGTGCGTCCGGGCCTTTGTCCTCTACCCAGGCCTGTCGGGATAGCCCATCGGCGTTTCCGTTGTCTTTTCCTGGTCGATGGGTGACCTTGTAATCATACGGTTGTAACTGTAATGCCCACCGCATGAGTCATCCCCCGGAGTCCTTCATGTTATGAAGGTACTTCAAACATCCGTGATCCGTGACCACTGTGAACGGCACACCTGTCAAATACACTTTAAAGTGTTTGATGCCGTCCACAATAGCCAGGCATTTTCTCTCAACAGTTGCATAGTTGCGCTCTGCTCTCTTCAGCTTCCTTGAGAAGTAGGCCACTTGTCTGTCTTGTTGCTGCTCGTCCATTTGGCTCAACACTGCACCAGTGCCAATCTCAGAGGCATCCGTTTGTAGTAAAAATGTGGGCTCGTCACAACTGTGTCGGCCTTCAAATACTCTTTTAATGAAGTGAAGGCTGCTTGATGCTGCTCTTCCCACTTCAGTTTGTCGGGAAAGAGTTTCCCCGTCAAGTCCGTCAGAGGGACAGCAATGTCCGCATAATGGGGCACAAAATTCCTGTAATAGCCTGCTAGGCCGATGAAGGCTCTCAGGTCCTTTTTCCTCTTGGGCACTTGAAGGCCTGGATGGCAGACACTTTTGCCTCGTTTGGTTGTAGTCTCCCATGACCGATCCGATGTCCCACGTAATCACAGGATGTCATCCCAAACTGGCATTTTTCAAGCTTGATCTGGAGGCCAGCCTCTGCCAGTCTCTTCAAGGTCTCACAGAATTGAGCGATGTGGTCTTGCCATGTGGTTTGAATAAATGGCCAAATCGTCCATGTAGACAGCCACCTTTCCATGCAGATCTCCAAATAACTCGTTCATTAATCTTTGAAAGGTGGCTGGTGCTCCCACCAGCCCAAATGGCATCACACAGAACTCGTATTTTCCAAACTCCGCGGAAAAGGCTGTCTTCTCTCTCGATGCTGGATCCATGGGGACTTGCCAGTATCCCCTGGCTAAGTCCAATGTTGTGATAAATCTGGCTGATGACATCCCATCCAACAAGTCATCTATTCTAGGGATGGGGAAAGGATCTGGTCTGGTGACCACATTCAGCTTACGGTAGTCGACGCATACCCTCAGAGTTCCATCCCTTTTGGGAACCAACACCATTGGTGCGGCCCAAGGACTGTGGCTGGGTTGGATGATGCCATCACGTAGCATCTCTTTAATCTCCTCCTGAACTATTGGTTTTCTGGTGTGTGCGAGACAATAGGGTGGTGAGCTGGATGGCAGAGTAGTGCCGGTCTCTATCCGCATGGTTGCACGATCTGTTCTTCCAGCAGCTGTACCTCTCGTTGCCTTGTAGTCTTCAAAGGCATTTTGAATGTCTTCTCTTTGCGCTTGGCTCAGCGTTGGGTCCATGTCTGGCTTGATGTCAACTGTGTTCTTCTCTGCTTTCCACGGTGGAAAGTCTGGTCCAGCATTGTCTGTCTGCTTGTTTATTTCCTCCATACTCATCAGGCAGACGGCTGATAGTGACTCCCACCTTGATAACATGTTGACATGCAGTGTTAGAGATTGTGGGTCGTTTGGTTGCTCACTGTCTGTGGCGCTCTCTTCTTCGTTGGAGCTTGCCATTGAGCTAGAGTCCCGCTCCGTGTCTGATTGAGGAGTTGCTGACGATTCTTGAGACATAGAGGACTCGTTGGCGGTGGTTGTGGATGTTTTTGTCTTCCTCCTTCGTCTGTGCTTGGTCTTGCTCCTAGTTCGAGCAAGGTAGCCATGGTTATGTTCTTTGCTCGTCAAAATATCTAAACCAATCAGCCCGTCAGATGTCAATTTTGGGTTGACGACGACTCGGGTCTTGATGGCTTTTCCCATGACCTCTAGATCTACTGTAGTGGTTTAATGTGTCCTTACATCTCCGTGGATGCAGGTAATTCGAATGGGTGTCTCGCGGCGGTATCCTGGAGTCAGCCATTTCGGGTGAACCTGTGTCACTTGACAACCTGAATCGATGATAAGGTCATTGGCTCTCTTCCCATTGATGGTGCCTTGGGTTCTCTCCAGTTCCTTTTTGTGTACTTGTGCCATCAAGCAAGCCTTTGTTGGACATTGCTTGGCGATATGGCCGTATTCATTGCATTGAAAACAATGGGGGCCTCTTATTGCGTCAAAGGCTGGAGGCCTCGATGACTTGTCTGTGTGGGTTGTTGTTGGCATTGTGGCTGCCGGCATACTTCCCCCTGGTGGCTTTGAGTAGATAGCTCGGCCAGGTTTTGACTTACTCCAAGCTTTAAGTCAACCATTAAATAAGTACTTGTTAATGTTAATGTTGTTATTGTCACTTAATTTAATAGGCTATCAGCAGACTTTGCCGTTATGCCTTCAGTACATTCTTCACATTTTGTACTGTAAAATATGAATGAATAAATGAATGAATGAATGAATGAATGAATGAATGAATGAATGAATGAATGAATATGTGCATAGTAATGGCTCATATCAAAGCACAACAGAACAATTAAATTATTAAATTCTACATTAGCATTTTCCAAATCTGAAAAAAACACACACAACTAAAGCTCTATCAGTTTTGGATTTTCGAATTTACAGATTACTATAATTATGCTATTTTTGTACTAACTTGTCATTATTTTTGTTGTTATTTTATTGTTAGTTAATAGTATAATTTTTTTTTTTTCTAAAAAAAGAATATAACTTTTTTTTTTAAGTAACAAAACGACTGCATTGTGTATCCCCTACTAACCTTACCAGAGATACTGCGTAGCTTACTGCGTAGCTTACCGTCCTCAGAGCAGAATCATTTGCGGAAAGAAATAAGGGTTTGCGCATCCGCAGTGGGTGGAGTGCAAGCAATCATTATTGTCAGTGGGAGTAAAATATGCATGGCAACGTTTCACACGCTGTTACAGTTAGCGGGAGATCGTCACAACCTTAATTAATCAATGCAGCTGGCCCGCGAGCTACTTACCACACTGCATCCGCTTAGAAATTGCTGGCGGTAGGGACAGATCTTAGCCCAAAAGTAAGGCTGCAGATCCATTCATACTACTACTACTACTGCTATTACCACATTTTGTGCAGCAGGCTCAGGGAATGAGGAGGAGCGATGAGAGAGAGAAGCCGGTTGAAGATCAGGATGGAGGGTGCATAGAAGATTACATGTCAGAAGACAGTTGGGAAGAAGACGAGAAGTAGGTTCACTTTTCCTTACCAAGAAAATGCAATAGCATGTATATATATAGCTGTTATATCTTAGACCTGAAGCTCATCCACCTGAAGTAGCTCTGGCAAAGAAGAAGAAAATTTTCCGACCTAAAGACTCTATTTTGACGTGAGCTTAGAGCATAGATTACAAAACACCAGAGGGTATTAATTGCAATCACAGTCACTAGGAGACTGTCATGTCACAGTTGTTATTTCTTCTTGCAATTAAAGGGAGAGCATAGAGGTCACTCAGGGCTATAGAGGTCAGTCAGGGTCACCATTGCGGTAGCATTCAAGGTCTCTTGTTGCTATAGCACAGTCTGCACACAGGGTACACTATAGCTGTAGCACAGAGGTCACTCAGGGTACACTATAGCTGTAGCACAGAGGTCACTCAGGGTACACTATAGCTGTAGCACAGAGGTCACTCAGGGTACACTATAGCTGTAGCACAGAGGTCACTCAGGGTACACTATAGCTGTAGCACAGAGGTCACTCAGGGTACACTATAGCTGTAGCACAGAGGTCACTCAGGGTACACTATAGCTGTAGCACAGAGGTCACTCAGGGTACACTATAGCTGTAGCACAGAGGTCACTCAGGGTACTATAGCTGTAGCACAGAGGTCACTCAGGGTACACTATAGCTGTAGCACAGAGGTCACTCAGGGTACACTATAGCTGTAACACAGAGGTCACTCAGGGTACACTATAGCTGTAGCACAGAGGTCACTCAGGGTACACTATAGCTGTAGCACAGAGGTCACTCAGGGTACACTATAGCTGTAGCACAGAGGTCACTCAGGGTACACTATAGCTGTAGCACAGAGGTCACTCAGGGTGCACTATAGCTGTAGCACAGAGGTCACTCAGGGTGCACTATAGCTGTAGCACAGAGGTCAGCTGCTTCTTGAGTGCCATAAGCTTCCATCTCTGCAACAACAAGAAGTTGAACTCCTCTCTCACCAGCATGTTCCGTGGTGACATCTCACATCACCAGCATGCTCCGTGGGGACATCTCAAATGCCTTGGCCAGCTATGAGCATTTACATTGAGAGTCAAGAGTGTGCAGGATTCTCACTTCATGAATCTCATTACAGTGCTTCCTGAGGATTGTGTGGGGTGCTTACTTAATGAATCTCATTACAGTGGATTGTGCGGGGTGCTTACTTAATGAATCTCATTACAGTGCTTCCTGAGGATTGTGCGGGGTGCTTACTTAATGAATCTCATTACAGTGCTTCCTGAGGATTGGGCGGGGTGCTTACTTAATGAATCTCATTACAGTGCTTCCTGAGGATTGTGCGGGGTGCTTACTTAATGAATCTCATTACAGTGGATTGTGCGGGGTGCTTACTTAATGAATCTCATTACAGTGCTTCCTGAGGATTGTGTTTACTTAATGAATCTCATTACAGTGCTTCCTGAGGATTGTGTTTACTTAATGAATCTCATTACAGTGCTTCCTGAGGATTGGGCGGGGTGCTTACTTAATGAATCTCATTACAGTGCTTCCTGAGGATTGTGTGGGGTGCTTACTTAATGAATCTCATTACAGTGGATTGTGCGGGGTGCTTACTTAATGAATCTCATTACAGTGCTTCCTGAGGATTGTGCGGGGTGCTTACTTAATGAATCTCATTACAGTGCTTCCTGAGGATTGGGCGGGGTGCTTACTTAATGAATCTCATTACAGTGCTTCCTGAGGATTGTGCGGGGTGCTTACTTAATGAATCTCATTACAGTGGATTGTGCGGGGTGCTTACTTAATGAATCTCATTACAGTGCTTCCTGAGGATTGTGTTTACTTAATGAATCTCATTACAGTGCTTCCTGAGGATTGGGCGGGGTGCTTACTTAATGAATCTCATTACAGTGCTTCCTGAGGATTGTGTGGGGTGCTTACTTAATGAATCTCATTACAGTGCTTCCTGAGGATTGGGCGGGGTGCTTACTTAATGAATCTCATTACAGTGCTTCCTGAGGATTGTGTGGGGTGCTTACTTAATGAATCTCATTACAGTGCTTCCTGAGGATTGTGCGGGGTGCTTACTTAATGAATCTCATTACAGTGCTTCCTGAGGATTGTGCGGGGTGCTTACTTAATGAATCTCATTACAGTGCTTCCTGAGGATTGTGCGGGGTGCTTACTTAATGAATCTCATTACAGTGGATTGTGCGGGGTGCTTACTTAATGAATCTCATTACAGTGCTTCCTGAGGATTGTGTTTACTTAATGAATATCATTACAGTGCTTCCTGAGGATTGGGCGGGGTGCTTACTTAATGAATCTCATTACAGTGCTTCCTGAGGATTGTGTGGGGTGCTTACTTAATGAATGCTTACTTAATGAATCTCATTACAGTGCTTCCTGAGGATTGTGCGGGGTGCTTACTTAATGAATCTCATTACAGTGGATTGTGCGGGGTGCTTACTTAATGAATCTCATTACAGTGCTTCCTGAGGATTGTGCGGGGTGCTTACTTAATGAACCTCATTACAGTGCTTCCTGAGGATTGTGCGGGGTGCTTACTTAATGAATCTCATTACAGTGGATTGTGCGGGGTGCTTACTTAATGAATCTCATTACAGTGCTTCCTGAGGATTGTGCAGGGTGCTTACTTAATGAATCTCATTACAGTGGATTGTGCGGGGTGCTTACTTAATGAATCTCATTACAGTGCTTCCTGAGGATTGTGCGGGGTGCTTACTTAATGAATCTCATTACAGTGGATTGTGCGGGGTGCTTACTTAATGAATATCATTACAGTGCTTCCTGAGGATTGGGCGGGGTGCTTACTTAATGAATCTCATTACAGTGCTTCCTGAGGATTGTGTGGGGTGCTTACTTAATGAATCTCATTACAGTGCTTCCTGAGGATTGGGCGGGGTGCTTACTTAATGAATCTCATTACAGTGCTTCCTGAGGATTGTGCGGGGTGCTTACTTAATGAATCTCATTACAGTGCTTCCTGAGGATTGTGCGGGGTGCTTACTTAATGAATCTCATTACAGTGCTTCCTGAGGATTGTGCGGGGTGCTTACTTAATGAATCTCATTACAGTGCTTCCTGAGGATTGTGCGGGTGCTTACTTAATGAATCTCATTACAGTGGATTGTGCGGGGTGCTTACTTAATGAATCTCATTACAGTGCTTCCTAAGGATTGTGTTTACTTAATGAATCTCATTACAGTGCTTCCTGAGGATTGGGCGGGGTGCTTACTTAATGAATCTCATTACAGTGCTTCCTGAGGATTGTGTGGGGTGCTTACTTAATGAATCTCATTACAGTGCTTCCTGAGGATTGGGCGGGGTGCTTACTTAATGAATCTCATTACAGTGCTTCCTGAGGATTGTGCGGGGTGCTTACTTAATGAATCTCATTACAGTGCTTCCTGAGGATTGTGCGGGGTGCTTACTTAATGAATCTCATTACAGTGGATTGTGCGGGGTGCTTACTTAATGAATCTCATTACAGTGCTTCCTGAGGATTGTGCGGGGTGCTTACTTAATGAACCTCATTACAGTGCTTCCTGAGGATTGTGCGGGGTGCTTACTTAATGAATCTCATTACAGTGGATTGTGCGGGGTGCTTACTTAATGAATCTCATTACAGTGCTTCCTGAGGATTGTGCAGGGTGCTTACTTAATGAATCTCATTACAGTGGATTGTGCGGGGTGCTTACTTAATGAATCTCATTACAGTGCTTCCTGAGGATTGTGCGGGGTGCTTACTTAATGAATCTCATTACAGTGGATTGTGCGGGGTGCTTACTTAATGAATCTCATTACAGTGCTTCCTGAGGATTGTGCGGGGTGCTTACTTAATGTGCTTACTTAATGAATCTCATTACAGTGCTTCCTGAGGATTGGGCGGGGTGCTTACTTAATGAATCTCATTACAGTGCTTCCTGAGGATTGTGCGGGGTGCTTACTTAATGAATCTCATTACAGTGCTTCCTGAGGATTGTGTGGGGTGCTTACTTAATGAATCTCATTACAGTGCTTCCTGAGGATTGGGCGGGGTGCTTACTTAATGAATCTCATTACAGTGCTTCCTGAGGATTGTGTGGGGTGCTTACTTAATGAATCTCATTACAGTGCTTCCTGAGGATTGTGCGGGGTGCTTACTTAATGAATCTCATTACAGTGCTTCCTGAGGATTGTGCGGGGTGCTTACTTAATGAATCTCATTACAGTGCTTCCTGAGGATTGTGCGGGGTGCTTACTTCATGAATCTCATTACAGTGCTTCCTGGAATGGACTCGACGTCTGGGCCTAGCTACTTCAAAATGTTATAGTTATACTGGTTTATTTATCTCCTCAGCTAAAGATCTGGCACTCACACATTAAAGATCTGGCACTCACACGTGAAAGATCTGACACTCACACATTAAAGATCTGACCTCACACATTAAAGATCTGGCACTCACACATTAAAGATCTGACACTCACACATGACACTAACACATTAAAGATCTGACACTCACACATGACACTCGCACATTAAAGATCTGACACTCACACATGACACTAACACATTAAAGATCTGACACTCACACATGACACTCACACATTAAAGATCTGGCACTCACACATGACACTCGCACATTAAAGATCTGGCACTCACACATGACACTCACACATTAAAGATCTGACACTCACACATGACACTCACATTAAAGATCTGACACTCACACTTGACACTCACACATTAAAGATCTGACACTCACACATGACACTCACACATTAAAGATCTGATACTCACACATTAAAGATCTGACACTCACACATTAAAGATCTGACACTCACACATTAAAGATCTGACACTCACACATTAGAGATCTGACACTCACACATTAAAGATCTGACACTCACACATTAAAGATCTGACACTCACACATTAAAGATCTGACACTCGCACATTAAAGATCTGACACTCGCACATTAAAGATCTGACACTCGCACATTAAAGATCTGACACTCACACATTAAAGATCTGACACTCACACATTAAAGATCTGACACTCACATTAAAGATCTGACACTCACACATTAAAGATCTGACACTCACACATTAAAGATCTGACACTCACACATTAAAGATCTGACACTCACACATTAAAGATCTGACACTCGCACATTAAAGATCTGACACTCACACATTAAAGATCTGACACTCGCACATTAAAGATCTGACACTCACACATTAAAGATCTGACACTCACACATTAAAGATCTGGCACTCACACATTAAAGATCTGACACTCACACATTAAAGATCTGACACTCACACATTAAAGATCTGACACTCACACATTAAAGATCTGACACTCACACATTAAAGATCTGACACTCACACATTAAAGATCTGACACTCACACATTAAAGATCTGACACTCACACATTAATGATCTGACACTCACACATTAAAGATCTGACACTCACACATTAAAGATCTGACACTCACACATTAAAGATCTGACACTCACACATTAAAGATCTGACACTCACACATTAAAGATCTGACACTCACACATGACACTCACACATTAAAGATCTGACACTCACACATTAAAGATCTGACACTCACATTAAAGATCTGACCTCACACATTAAAGATCTGACACTCACACATTAATGATCTGACACTCACACATTAAAGATCTGACACTCACACATTAAAGATCTGACACTCACACATTAAAGATCTGACACTCACACATTAAAGATCTGACACTCACACATTAAAGATCTGACACTCGCACATTAATGATCTGACACTCACACATTAAAGATCTGACACTCACACATTAAAGATCTTGAGTAAGCATCCCACACACTCTCCTTGACTAAGTCTTGGCATGGCTGACTTAAGATGCAGCTCCATCTTGCTCAGTGTCAGCTCAGAGGAGCAGTGCATGTACCAGCAACTGTCACGAGACTGACTGCATCTTGTCGAAGTAAAGATCGAGCTAATGTGGAGGCTCACCTCCATCACTGTGTGGGACAAACATACCTATATTATTATTATTATTGATGTTTTTATTGATAATGATACTCGCAGATTGCTATCCAGAGATGATAAAAACTTCCAGTCTCTCTACCATGCCTTCATGATCATGATCATCACAGCCATTGCCTACTCCATGCTGAAGGACACGGTCCAGGCAGGCATGTACGTACCAACCTAACCCCCGTCATGTACGTACGAACATAACCCCCATCATGTACGCACAAACCTAACCCCCATCATGTACGTACGAACATAACCCCCGTCATGTAGCACAAACCTAACCCCCGTCATGTGCGCACACCCCTAACCCCTGGACATGTGCAAAAAACCCTAAGCTCTGGACATGTGCACACACCCCTAACCCCCGGACATGTGCACACACCCTTAAGCCCCGGACATGTGCACCCCCCCCCCTAAGCCCCGGACATGTGCACACACCCCTAACCCCCCTAACCCCTGGACATGTGCACACACCCCTAACCCCCGGACATGTGCACACACCCTTAAGCCCCGGACATGTGCACCCCCCCCTAAGTCCCGGACATGTGCACACACCCCTAAGCCCCGGACATGTGCACACACCCCTAAGCCCCGGACATGTGCACACACCCCTAAGCCCCGGACATGTGCACACCCCCCCTAAGTCCCGGACATGTGCACACACCCCTAAGCCCCGGACATGTGCACACACCCCTAAGCCCTGGACATGTGCACACACCCCTAACCCCCCTAACCCCTGGACATGTGCACACACCCCTAACCCCCGGACATGTGCACACACCCCTAACCCCCGGACATGTGCACACACCCCTAACCCCCCCCCCCCCCCCGGACATGTGCACACACCCCTAACCCCCGGACATGTGCACACACCCCTAACCCCCAGACATGTGTACACACCCCTAACCCCCGGATATGTGCACCCCCCCCCCCCCCCCCCCCCTAACCCCTGGACATGTCTGCATGCACCTAACCCCCGGACATGTGCACACACCCCTAACCCCCGGATATGTGCACCCCCCCCCCCCCTAACCCCTGGACATGTCTGCATGCACCTAACCCCCGGACATGTGCACACACCCCTAACCCACAGACATGTACAGTAGCAGTCAAAAAACAACTTTCTGTTGTGTTTTCGAACAATGCATGTACTACGTTTTGAACACAGTATTGTGTGTGTGTGTGCATGCGTGCGTGTGTGCGTGCATGCAGGCAGTTCTTACTGTTACTCCAAGCGTCCGTGGAAATGGTAGCGTGCCTTGTGCAGCTGCTACACATAAATTTACATGGTGCATTTGGTTGCTCACTCGAGTAAGTCTGTTAGCTTCACACCTCTGCCTCGTGCCTGGTGGACTCGCCCTACGTACATATACAAAACACACCTCCACCAACAAAAGGTTTGAAGGACCTAACAATTGCCAAGGTATTGATGGACTCGGTGTAAAGGCGACCTGAGCTTCCTGATTCGCCTCCTGAGACCCCACAAGACAAGTAAACTGAAGTATCATCTAAACTACATTGAAGTCCTCGAGTAAAATAAAAATGTGCTCAGACAAAGGGACTGCAGTTGAGCCGAAGACAAAGTCCTAAAAGTAACCTCCAACACATCTAGAGCAAGCACTGAGGAGGGAGAATATCTTATTTTAGGAATAGTATCCTTCAGGTCCTTTCTGAACATCCTCACTCAGTGTTCATCCTGGCCAGTTACTGCAGTGCTACCTAAATAGAAGCGTAATAATGAAATGCAACACAAAGTTATTTTTGACTGCTATTGTACTACTACAAGAACCGAACCCTTGGTCAGGTACAAGAACCTAACCCTTGGTCAGGTACAAGAACCTAACCCTCAGGTACCTGTGCACGTGAGAACCTAACCCTCGCAGGTACCTGTACACGTGAGAATCTAACCCTCGCAGGTACCTGTGCATGTGAGAACCTAACCCTCGCAGGTACCTGTACAGGTGAGAACCTAACCCTCAGGTACCTGTACAGGTGAGAACCTAACCCTCAGGTACCTGCACATGTGAGAACCTAACCCCTGGCCATGTACATGTGCACGTAAGCACCTGTAGGCCATTAGATGCCAATCGCTACTCCCTCTGCCCCTCCTCTCTGCCCTTCCCTCTCTGCCCCACCTCTCTGCCCCACCCCCTCTGCCCCATCTTATCTGCCCCATCTTATCTGCCCCACCTCTCTGCCCCTCCCTCTCTGCCACTTCTCTGCCATGATCTCGCAGGCCCTATGTGAGTGTGACATATTATAACCGTGGGTTTGGACCACCTCTGCTGCAGCTGACCACTGCCATCTTATGGCTACCTCTTCAGACAGCAGCTCTTCTGGTCTATCCCACTTTCCAGGTATGTCCACTAGCACACACCAGCAGGTCCACTAGCACACACCAGCAGGTCCACTAGCACACACCAGCAGGTCCACTAGTGCACACCAGCAGGTCCACTAGTACACACCAGCAGGTCCACTAGCACACACCAGCAGGTCCACTAGCACACACCAGCAGGTCCACTAGCACACACCAGCAGGTCCACTAGTGCACACCAGCAGGTCCACTAGTACACACCAGCAGGTCCACTAGCACACACCAGCAGGTCCACTAGTGCACACCAGCAGGTCCACTAGCACACACCAGCAGGTCCACTAGTGCACACCAGCAGGTCCACTAGTGCACACCAGCAGGTCCACTAGCACACACCAGCAGGTCCACTAGCACACACCAGCAGGTCCACTAGTGCACACCAGCAGGTCCACTAGTGCACACCAGCAGGTCCACTAGCACACACCAGCAGGTCCACTAGCACACACCAGCAGGTCCACTAGTGCACACCAGCAGGTCCACTAGTGCACACCAGCAGGTCCACTAGTGCACACCAGCAGGTCCACTAGTGCACACCAGCAGGTCCACTAGTACACACCAGCAGGTCCACTAGCACACACCAGCAGGTCCACTAGTGCACACCAGCAGGTCCACTAGCACACACCAGCAGGTCCACTAGTGCACACCAGCAGGTCCACTAGCACACACCAGCAGGTCCACTAGTGCACACCAGCAGGTCCACTAGTACACACCAGCAGGTCCACTAGTACACACCAGCAGGTCCACTAGTACACACCAGCAGGTCCACTAGTGCACACCAGCAGGTCCACTAGTGCACACCAGCAGGTCCACTAGTGCACACCAGCAGGTCCACTAGTACACACCAGCAGGTCCACTAGTGCACACCAGCAGGTCCACTAGCACACACCAGCAGGTCCACTAGCACACACCAGCAGGTCCACTAGTGCACACCAGCAGGTCCACTAGTGCACACCAGCAGGTCCACTAGCACACACCAGCAGGTCCACTAGCACACACCAGCAGGTCCACTAGTGCACACCAGCAGGTCCACTAGCACACACCAGCAGGTCCACTAGCACACACCAGCAGGTCCACTAGCACACACCAGCAGGTCCACTAGTGAACACCAGCAGGTCCACTAGCACACACCAGCAGGTCCACTAGCACACACCAGCAGGTCCACTAGTGCACACCAGCAGGTCCACTAGTGCACACCAGCAGGTCCACTAGTGCACACCAGCAGGTCCACTAGTACACACCAGCAGGTCCACTAGTGCACACCAGCAGGTCCACTAGTGCACACCAGCAGGTCCACTAGTGCACACCAGCAGGTCCACTAGTGCACACCAGCAGGTCCACTAGCACACACCAGCAGGTCCACTAGCACACACCAGCAGGTCCACTAGTGCACACCAGCAGGTCCACTAGTGCACACCAGCAGGTCCACTAGTGCACACCAGCAGGTCCACTAGTGCACACCAGCAGGTCCACTAGTACACACCAGCAGGTCCACTAGTGCACACCAGCAGGTCCACTAGCACACACCAGCAGGTCCACTAGTGCACACCAGCAGGTCCACTAGCACTCACCAGCAGGTCCACTAGCACACACCAGCAGGTCCACTAGCACACACCAGCAGGTCCACTAGTGCACACCAGCAGGTCCACTAGCACACACCAGCAGGTCCACTAGTGCACACCAGCAGGTCCACTAGTGCACACCAGCAGGTCCACTAGTGCACACCAGCAGGTCCACTAGCACACACCAGCAGGTCCACTAGTACACACCAGCAGGTCCACTAGTGCACACCAGCAGGTCCACTAGTGCACACCAGCAGGTCCACTAGTACACACCAGCAGGTCCACTAGTACACACCAGCAGGTCCACTAGTGCACACCAGCAGGTCCACTAGTGCACACCAGCAGGTCCACTAGTGCACACCAGCAGGTCCACTAGCACACACCAGCAGGTCCACTAGTGCACACCAGCAGGTCCACTAGTGCACACCAGCAGGTCCACTAGTGCACACCAGCAGGTCCACTAGTACACACCAGCAGGTCCACTAGTGCACACCAGCAGGTCCACTAGTACACACCAGCAGGTCCACTAGTGCACACCAGCAGGTCCACTAGTACACACCAGCAGGTCCACTAGTGCACACCAGCAGGTCCACTAGTACACACCAGCAGGTCCACTAGTACACACCAGCAGGTCCACTAGTACACACCAGCAGGTCCACTAGTACACACCAGCAGGTCCACTAGCACACACCAGCAGGTCCACTAGCACACACCAGCAGGTCCACTAGTACACACCAGCAGGTCCACTAGTACACACCAGCAGGTCCACTAGTGCACACCAGCAGGTCCACTAGTGCACACCAGCAGGTCCACTAGTGCACACCAGCAGGTCCACTAGTACACACCAGCAGGTCCACTAGTGCACACCAGCAGGTCCACTAGTACACACCAGCAGGTCCACTAGTGCACACCAGCAGGTCCACTAGTGCACACCAGCAGGTCCACTAGTGCACACCAGCAGGTCCACTAGCACACACCAGCAGGTCCACTAGTACACACCAGCAGGTCCACTAGTACACACCAGCAGGTCCACTAGTGCACACCAGCAGGTCCACTAGTGCACACCAGCAGGTCCACTAGTGCACACCAGCAGGTCCACTAGTACACACCAGCAGGTCCACTAGTGCACACCAGCAGGTCCACTAGCACACACCAGCAGGTCCACTAGTGCACACCAGCAGGTCCACTAGTACACACCAGCAGGTCCACTAGTGCACACCAGCAGGTCCACTAGTGCACACCAGCAGGTCCACTAGTGCACACCAGCAGGTCCACTAGTGCACACCAGCAGGTCCACTAGTGCACACCAGCAGGTCCACTAGTGCACACCAGCAGGTCCACTAGTACACACCAGCAGGTCCACTAGTGCACACCAGCAGGTCCACTAGTACACACCAGCAGGTCCACTAGCACACACCAGCAGGTCCACTAGCACACACCAGCAGGTCCACTAGTACACACCAGCAGGTCCACTAGCACACACCAGCAGGTCCACTAGTACACACCAGCAGGTCCACTAGTGCACACCAGCAGGGCCACTAGTACACACCAGCAGGTCCACTAGCACACACCAGCAGGTCCACTAGTACACACCAGCAGGTCCACTAGTGCACACCAGCAGGTCCACTAGCACACACCAGCAGGTCCACTAGTGCACACCAGCAGGTCCACTAGTGCACACCAGCAGGTCCACTAGTACACACCAGCAGGTCCACTAGCACACACCAGCAGGTCCACTAGCACACACCAGCAGGTCCACTAGCACACACCAGCAGGTCCACTAGTGCACACCAGCAGGTCCACTAGTGCACACCAGCAGGTCCACTAGTACACACCAGCAGGTCCACTAGTGCACACCAGCAGGTCCACTAGTGCACACCAGCAGGTCCACTAGTGCACACCAGCAGGTCCACTAGCACACACCAGCAGGTCCACTAGTGCACACCAGCAGGTCCACTAGTGCACACCAGCAGGTCCACTAGTGCACACCAGCAGGTCCACTAGTACACACCAGCAGGTCCACTAGTGCACACCAGCAGGTCCACTAGTACACACCAGCAGGTCCACTAGTGCACACCAGCAGGTCCACTAGTGCACACCAGCAGGTCCACTAGCACACACCAGCAGGTCCACTAGCACACACCAGCAGGTCCACTAGTACACACCAGCAGGTCCACTAGTACACACCAGCAGGTCCACTAGTGCACACCAGCAGGTCCACTAGTACACACCAGCAGGTCCACTAGTACACACCAGCAGGTCCACTAGCACACACCAGCAGGTCCACTAGTGCACACCAGCAGGTCCACTAGTACACACCAGCAGGTCCACTAGTGCACACCAGCAGGTCCACTAGTACACACCAGCAGGTCCACTAGTACACACCAGCAGGTCCACTAGTACACACCAGCAGGTCCACTAGTGCACACCAGCAGGTCCACTAGTACACACCAGCAGGTCCACTAGTGCACACCAGCAGGTCCACTAGTGCACACCAGCAGGTCCACTAGTGCACACCAGCAGGTCCACTAGTACACACCAGCAGGTCCACTAGTACACACCAGCAGGTCCACTAGTGCACACCAGCAGGTCCACTAGCACACACCAGCAGGTCCACTAGTACACACCAGCAGGTCCACTAGCACACACCAGCAGGTCCACTAGCACACACCAGCAGGTCCACTAGTACACACCAGCAGGTCCACTAGTGCACACCAGCAGGTCCACTAGTGCACACCAGCAGGTCCACTAGTACACACCAGCAGGTCCACTAGTACACACCAGCAGGCCCACTGGCACACACCAGCGGGTCCACTAGCACACACCAGCAGGTCCACTAGTACACACCAGCAGGTCCACTAGCACACACCAGCAGGTCCACTAGCACACACCAGCAGGTCCACTAGTACACACCAGCAGGTCCACTAGTACACACCAGCAGGTCCACTAGTGCACACCAGCAGGTCCACTAGCACACACCAGCAGGTCCACTAGTACACACCAGCAGGTCCACTAGTACACACCAGCAGGTCCACTAGTACACACCAGCAGGCCCACTGGCACACACCAGCGGGTCCACTAGCACACACCAGCAGGTCCACTAGTACACACCAGCAGGTCCACTAGCACACACCAGCAGGTCCACTAGCACACACCAGCAGGTCCACTAGTACACACCAGCAGGTCCACTAGTACACACCAGCAGGTCCACTAGTGCACACCAGCAGGTCCACTAGTACACACCAGCAGGTCCACTAGCGCACACCAGCAGGTCCACTAGCACACACCAGCAGGTCCACTAGTACACACCAGCAGGTCCACTAGTACACACCAGCAGGTCCACTAGTGCACACCAGCAGGTCCACTAGTGCACACCAGCAGGTCCACTAGTACACACCAGCAGGTCCACTAGTACACACCAGCAGGTCCACTAGCACACACCAGCAGGTCCACTAGTGCACACCAGCAGGTCCACTAGTACACACCAGCAGGTCCACTAGTGCACACCAGCAGGTCCACTAGTGCACACCAGCAGGTCCACTAGTGCACACCAGCAGGTCCACTAGTACACACCAGCAGGTCCACTAGTACACACCAGCAGGTCCACTAGTGCACACCAGCAGGTCCACTAGTGCACACCAGCAGGTCCACTAGTACACACCAGCAGGTCCACTTGCACACACCAGCAGGTCCACTAGTACACACCAGCAGGTCCACTAGTGCACACCAGCAGGTCCACTAGTGCACACCAGCAGGTCCACTAGCACACACCAGCAGGTCCACTAGTGCACACCAGCAGGTCCACTAGTACACACCAGCAGGTCCACTAGTACACACCAGCAGGTCCACTAGCGCACACCAGCAGGTCCACTGGCACACACCAGCAGGTCCACTAGCACACACCAGCAGGTCCACTAGTGCACACCAGCAGGTCCACTAGTGCACACCAGCAGGTCCACTAGTGCACACCAGCAGGTCCACTAGTGCACACCAGCAGGTCCACTAGTGCACACCAGCAGGTCCACTAGTACACACCAGCAGGTCCACTAGTACACACCAGCAGGTCCACTAGTACACACCAGCAGGTCCACTAGTACACACCAGCAGGTCCACTAGTGCACACCAGCAGGCCCACTGGCACACACCAGCAGGTCCACTAGTGCACACCAGCAGGTCCACTAGTGCACACCAGCAGGTCCACTAGTGCACACCAGCAGGTCCACTAGTGCACACCAGCAGGTCCACTAGTACACACCAGCAGGTCCACTAGTGCACACCAGCAGGTCCACTAGTGCACACCAGCAGGTCCACTAGTACACACCAGCAGGTCCACTAGTACACACCAGCAGGTCCACTAGTACACACCAGCAGGTCCACCAGCACACACCAGCAGGTCCACTAGTACACACCAGCAGGTCCACTAGTACACACCAGCAGGTCCACTAGCACACACCAGCAGGTCCACTAGTACACACCAGCAGGTCCACTAGTACACACCAGCAGGTCCACCAGCACACACCAGCAGGTCCACTAGTGCACACCAGCAGGTCCACTAGTGCACACCAGCAGGTCCACTAGTGCACACCAGCAGGTCCACTAGTACACACCAGCAGGTCCACTAGTACACACCAGCAGGTCCACTGACTAGTGGAGTGTGTGATGCTATCCACTGCTGAGCCACTGACTGGCCCCCGTGGGCTAATTTGGCCCTCCCTCTCTGGTGTCACCTGTCCTTCTTGTTCTCGATGCAGCATACATGTAGGTGGATAAGAGGCTCAGATTCCTGTTCCTCTACCTGCGTATGAGGTTCATGTTCCTCTACCTGCATATGAGGTTCATGTTCCTCTACCTGCGTATGAGGTTCATGTTCCTGTACCTGCGTATGAGGTTCATGTTCTTGTACATGTACCTGCGTATGAGGTTCATGTTCCTGTACCTGCGTATGTTTCGTATGTTTGGAGACAACTCTGACTATAAACTAATCGGAGTGTTCCTCCCCCCTCCCCCCTCCCCTTCCACCCTACACACACACCTCCTTGAAGTGCTAGTGACAGTGCAAGGAGATGTGTGCTCTGCCTGCATACATTCATGCATGTCTCATTATGTGAGTGCTGGTATGTGTGTTTGTGTGTACGTGTGTATTGACATGGATGCAGATGTGGACTGTGCTGCGTGGGCCCCTGGGCGTGGTAGGTGATGTGATGTTCTTCCTTCTCTTCATAGTCTACAACTTGGGAGGCCAGGCGTTGGTCGTCACTTCCATTGTCAACTTCAACCTTCCGCCCGTACCTGCTCTAATTCTCTCCATCGAAGGAGTCAGTCTCTTAATGAACTCAAACAGTACATGTGTACATGTCACATTGTGTATGTATATACATACCTAACTTACCTCACTACAACACCAGTAAGAATGATTATACTGTAGGTACATGTATGACCAGTGTTTCAACAATAGTGTTGTTTTCTCCAGAGTAACTTGTGTCGTGAGGCACGAGGTGAGGAGATATCTCTAGCAGCACATGCAACAGACAATGATGAGGTGATGTCTGGAGAGCTTTAGAGCTAGCCTTCCACTTAGTGAAGCACAGCTGCCAGCTACTGAACTCCGTGCTTAACTAAGCATGTCTGGAGCTAAGTACATATGTACAGCTGGTGTGCCACTAGGGATGCAGGGCTACAGTAGCTGGAGCCTGAGCTTCACTAGGGATGCAGGGCTACAGTAGCTGGAGCCTGAGCTTCACTAGGGATGCAGGGCTACAGTAGCTGGAGCCTGAGCTTCACTAGGGATGCAGGGCTACAGTAGCTGGAGCCTGAGCTTCACTAGGGATGCAGGGCTACAGTAGCTGGAGCCTGTGCTTCACTAGGGATGCAGGGCTACAGTAGCTGGAGCCTGAGCTTCACTAGGGATGCATGGCTACAGTAGCTGGAGCCTGAGCTTCACTAGGGATGCAGGGCTACAGTAGCTGAAGCCTGAGCTTCACTAGGGATGCAGGGCTACAGTAGCTGAAGCCTGAGCTTCACTAGGGATGCAGGGCTACAGTAGCTGGAGCCTGAGCTTCACTAGGGATGCAGGGCTACAGTAGCCTGAGCTTCACTAGGGATGCAGGGCTACAGTAGCTGAAGCCTGAGCTTCACTAGGGATGCAGGGCTACAGTAGCTGGAGCCTGAGCTTCACTAGGGATGCAGGGCTACAGTAGCTGGAGCCTGAGCTTCACTAGGGATGCAGGGCTACAGTAGCTGGAGCCTGAGCTTCACTAGGGATGCAGGGCTACAGTAGCTGGAGCCTGAGCTTCACTAGGGATGCAGGGCTACAGTAGCTGAAGCCTGAGCTTCACTAGGGATGCAGGGCTACAGTAGCTGGAGCCTGAGCTTCACTAGGGATGCAGGGCTACAGTAGCTGGAGCCTGAGCTTCACTAGGGATGCAGGGCTACAGTAGCTGGAGCCTGAGCTTCACTAGGGATGCAGGGCTACAGTAGCTGGAGCCTGTGCTTCACTAGGGATGCAGGGCTACAGTAGCTGAAGCCTGAGCTTCACTAGGGATGCAGGGCTACAGTAGCTGGAGCCTGTGCTTCACTAGGGATGCAGGGCTACAGTAGCTGGAGCCTGAGCTTCACTAGGGATGCAGGGCTACAGTAGCTGGAGCCTGTGCTTCACTAGGGATGCAGGGCTACAGTAGCTGGTGGCTGAGCTTCACTAGGGATGCAGGGCTACAGTAGCTGGAGCCTGAGCTTCACTAGGGATGCAGGGCTACAGTAGCTGGAGCCTGAGCTTCACTAGGGATGCAGGGCTACAGTAGCTGGAGCCTGTGCTTCACTAGGGATGCAGGGCTACAGTAGCTGGAGCCTGTGCTTCACTAGGGATGCAGGGCTACAGTAGCTGGAGCCTGTGCTTCACTAGGGATGCAGGGCTACAGTAGCCTGAGCTTTACTAGGGATGCAGGGCTACAGTAGCTGGAGCCTGAGCTTCACTAGGGATGCAGGGCTACAGTAGCTGGAGCCTGAGCTTCACTAGGGATGCAGGGCTACAGTAGCTGGAGCCTGAGCTTCACTAGGGATGCAGGGCTACAGTAGCTGGAGCCTGTGCTTCACTAGGGATGCAGGGCTACAGTAGCCTGAGCTTCACTAGGGATGCAGGGCTACAGTAGCTGGAGCCTGAGCTTCACTAGGGATGCAGGGCTACAGTAGCTGGAGCCTGTGCTTCACTAGGGATGCAGGGCTACAGTAGCTTGTGGTTGACACTCGCTCTCTAGAATGTGCACATGAAACCACACACCTATCCATCTGTCTGACATGGTGCTAAACTACAGCTATTAAACACGTGGATCATGTGCACCTCGTGTGTATGTCACTGTGGATCATGTGCACCTCGTGTGTATGTCACTGTGGATCATGTGCACCTCATGTGTATGTCACTGTGGATCATGTGCACCTCGTGTGTATGTCACTGTGGGTCATGTGCACCTCATGTGTATGTCACTGTGGATCATGTGCACCTCGTGTGTATGTCACTGTGGATCATGTGCACCTCATGTGTATGTCACTGTGGATCATGTGCACCTCATGTGTATGTCACAGTGGGTCATGTGCACCTCATGTGTATGTCACAGTGGGTCATGTGTACTTCGTCCGAATGCCACTGGCACTCTATAGAAGGAGTTAGATGTGTGTTGGTTGAAGCGCTGGGCATAAGAATAATCATATACTGACTATCGTAAGCTGGTAGATGGAGAAGTGGAGAAGTTGCCTGTTGATGCCCAACGTATACATGTGTCCTAGTGCCCATATGCATGTACATATACATATACATGTGTCCTAGTGTCCATGTACATGTACATATACATGTGTCCTAATGTCCATATACACATGTACATATACATATACATGTGTCCTAGTGTCCATATACACATGTACATATACATGTGTCCTAGTGTCCATATACACATGTACATATACATGTGTCCTAGTGTCCACGTACATGTACATATACAGTGTACATGTGTCCTAGTGTCAGCTGGCAGCATACAGTACATGTACTTTAGTTGCTGACTCGAATGCTAATGTTGTTTGCAGTTGAGGTTCACTATGAAGAGCATCTCATTTGTGCGTGAGAATGCGTACAAGGTGTTGCACCCGTGGAAGAAGGATGATGAGGCTGGCCCAGCAGTGTGGTACGCTGGACAGATGTCTCCAAGGGTCGGCTCCTTCTCCCAGTACATCTACTTCCTCTTTGCCCCCACACTTCTCTACAGGGACCACTACCCCAGGTGTGTGTGTGGGGGGGCCACTACCCCAGGTGTGTGTGCGGGGGGCCACTACCCCAGGTGTGTGTCCGGGGGGCCACTACCCCAGGTGTGTGTGTGGGGGGCCACCACCCCAGGTGTGTGTGTGGGGGGCCACCACCCCAGGTGTGTGTGTGGGGGGGGCCACTACCCCAGGTGTGTGTGTGGGGGGCCACTACCCCAGGTGTGTGTGGGGGGCCACTACCCCAGGTGTGTGTGTGTGTGTGTGTATGGGTGTGCCTGGTGCAGTGTGTATGTGTGTGTGGAAGTGCCTGGTGCAGTGTGTGTGTGTATGGTTGTGCCTGGTGTAGTGTGTGTGTGTATGGTTGTGCCTGGTGTAGTGTGTGTGTGTGTATGGATGTGCCTGGTGCAGTGTGTGTGTATATGGTTGTGCCTGGTGTAGTGTGTGTGTGTATGGGTGTGCCTGGTGTAGTGTGTGTGTGTGTGTGTGTGTGTATGGTTGTGCCTGGTGTAGTGTGTGTGTGTGTATGGATGTGCCTGGTGCAGTGTGTGTGTGTATGGTTGTGCCTGGTGTAGTGTGTGTGTGTATGGGTGTGCCTGGTGTATTGTGTGTGTGTGTATGGGTGTGCCTGGTGTAGTGTGTGTGTGTATGGGTGTGCCTGGTGTAGTGTGTGTGTATGGGTGTGCCTGGTGTAGTGGGTATGTGTATGGCTGTACCTGGTGTAGTGTGTGTGTGTATGGGTGTGCCTGGTGTAGTGTGTATGGGTGTGCCTGGTGTAGTGTGTATGTGTATGGGTGTGCCTGGTGTAGTATGTGTGTGTATGGGTGTGCCTGGTGTAGTGTGTATGTGTATGGGTGTACCTGGTGTAGTGTGTGTGTGTATGGGTGTACCTGGTGTAGTGTGTGTGTGTATGGGTGTACCTGGTATAGTGTGTGTGGATATGTGTTGTATGTTATTCCATCATTCTGCAGAGTCCCCAGGATTAGGTGGCTACGCCTTCTTTCTCATTTTATAAAGGTAACAGTGTGGGGGTGGAGTGTGTGAGGTGTGTGTATAAGGTGTGGAGAGGAGAATGTATGAAGTGTGGAATGTATGAGTGTGGAGTGTGGTGAAGTGTGTAGCAGGACAGCTGTTTCCTCTGGGTTAGTCAGGACAGCTGTTTCCTCTGGGTTAGTCAGGACAGCTGTTTCCTCTGGGTTAGTCAGGACAGATTTTTCCTCTGGGTTAGTCAGGACAGATTTTTCCTCTGGGTTAGTCAGGACAGATTTTTCCTCTGGGTTAGTCAGGACAGCTGTTTCCTCTGGGTTAGTCAGGACAGCTGTTTCCTCTGGGTTAGTCAGGACAGCTGTTTCCTGTGGGTTAGTCAGGACAGCTGTTTCCTCTGGGTTAGTCAGGACAGCTGTTTCCTCTGGGTTAGTCAGGACAGCTGTTTCCTCTGGGTTAGTCAGGACAGATTTTTCCTCTGGGTTGGTCAGACAGCTTTTTCCTCTGGGTTAGTCAGGACAGATTTTTCCTCTGTGTTAGTCAGGTCAGCTGTTTCCTCTGGGTTAGTCAGGACAGCTGTTTCCTCTGGGTTAGTCAGGACAGCTGTTTCCTCTGGGTTAGTCAGGACAGCTGTTTCCTCTGGGTTAGTCAGGACAGATTTTTCCTCTGGGTTAGTCAGGACAGATTTTTCCTCTGGGTTAGTCAGGACAGATTTTTCCTCTGGGTTAGTCAGGACAGCTGTTTCCTCTGGGTTAGTCAGGACAGCTGTTTCCTCTGGGTTAGTCAGGACAGCTGTTTCCTCTGGGTTAGTCAGGACAGCTGTTTCCTCTGGGTTAGTCAGGACAGCTGTTTCCTCTGGGTTAGTCAGGACAGCTGTTTCCTCTGGGTTAGTCAGGACAGATTTTTCCTCTGGGTTGGTCAGACAGCTTTTTCCTCTGGGTTAGTCAGGACAGATTTTTCCTCTGTGTTAGTCAGGTCAGCTGTTTCCTCTGGGTTAGTCAGGACAGCTGTTTCCTCTGGGTTAGTCAGGACAGCTGTTTCCTCTGGGTTAGTCAGGACAGCTGTTTCCTCTGGGTTAGTCAGGACAGCTGTTTCCTCTGGGTTAGTCAGGACAGCTGTTTCCTCTGGGTTAGTCATGACAGCTGTTTCCTCTGGGTTAGTCAGGACAGCTGTTTCCTCTGGGTTAGTCAGGACAGATTTTTCCTCTGGGTTGGTCAGACAGCTTTTTCCTCTGGGTTAGTCAGGACAGCTTTTTCGTCTGGGTTAGTCAGGACAGCGGCTTCCATTGTTAGTCGGGATAGATGCTTCCGCTGGGTTGGGGGTGATACATGTAGCTGGTGAAATCCACCAGGGCCAGGAATTCAGGGGAAGATTTTTACATGCACTGTCTGGATGGCAGGACACAAATGCTGGGGGCCGGTGTTGTACATGTATGCATGTACATGCTGGGGTCAGGTGTTGTACATGTATGCATGTACATGCTGTGGTTGTACATGTATACATGTACATGCTGGGGGGCATGTGTTGTACATGTATACATGTACATGCTGGGGGCAGGTGTTGTACACATGTGTACATGCTGGGGGCAGGTGTTGTACATGTTTGTATGTACATGCTGGGGGCAGGTGTTAGGGGGCAGGTGTTGTACATGTATACATGTGTACATGCTGAGGGCAGGTGTTGTACATGTATACATGTACATGCTGGGGGCAGGTGTTGTACATGTATACATGTGTACATGCTGAGGGCAGGTGTTGTACATGTATACATGTACATGCTGGGGGCAGGTGTTGTACATGTATGCATGTACAGTAGAGGCCCCAAAAAACTTTACGTACCGTTGCTTTGGGTTAACGTTCAACGCAGAAACCTTTCTTAAGAAACGCTCAAGGAACGCTCAAGGAAAGCACAGGCAACGCTCAAGCAACGTATAGCGAACGCAACGCACGAACCATTATTTACACTACCCGAAACGCGCAATCAACATTCGGTATCGTACACCACATGTTCGATAGAGCGCGTGAAGTCAGTCGGCCTACTGTTGATCACTGTTGGGTTTTGTTGCAGCTTCTACTTTTGATTTGTCCTGAGAATAGCTTACAGAAGAACTCTCGCTGCTACCTTCTCTCTAAGCAATAAGTGTAATACTAGGTACATGTAGAACTCCATGACTTGAACCTCTAGCGGCTAGTGACCCAGCCTTTACTTCAGTCTAGTTTGTTAGTGTTATTTAGTAACGTTCAAGAAAACGAAACCCCCAAAAAATAAAAGCTAGAACAGTGGATCCAGTAATGATAATTATATCGACTATGGTTTGGTCTTCTAATGATAATTATATAGACTATGGTTTGGTCTTCTGGCAGAATGAAAGTTCTGGGTGGCTGTACCAAGCAGCAATGTTTTAGGGGGCTCCTCAGTGGGAGTGGGAGGTCAAGGCAGTGAGGGTGATATGATACACTGTACATGTATATAAAAGCAAGATTTTAGCTATTGGTAAGTTTTATTGGTAAGTTTTAAATCAAATTTTTTAAATCAAATCAGGTGTGATTTACTATTTTGAAATGCAGTTACCAGGCAGCCATGGAGGAAGAATTCAAGCCCGTCATGGAAGACGAGGATTACAGTTCTTCACTCTACATCTGTGGTGGTGGTAGGGTCAGGACTGGACTTGTTCGATAACTATATATAGTTGTTTTGAAATTATCATTATTTTATATCTTCTTATTGATAATTTGGAGAGAGAAAAGACCTCCAGTACCACCCAAACACACGAAAGTTTTGCCAACTTGATATCAAGAAGCATTGCTTGGCAAGTGATTTCCAAATAAACCTCCCCATGGCCCAACCCTCCAGGTGTCTGTTCTACTTCTGACATCTACAGTTAATCAAAATTGTGTTATGCTGTCCACCAATTCAGCTTTGGACTTGGGCTTCACTTCTCTCCCGATGTACTCTTTGAACTCGTGTCACAGGTCTTCAATGGGGTTGGCATCTGGAAACTCAGGAGGCATCCTCCATCAATTTATATCGAACAACTCCTTAGCTGTACGTTTGGGGTCAGTGTCCTGCATGAAGCGGTGATTGGAGCAAACGTCCTTTACGAAGGGTAAAGGGACTGGTGAAGAATTCGAACAAAAAGTGGGGCTCTCATAATACCGGCCCACACATGCACCTTCACCAAATGTTTCACGCTATAATCAAATAAGCAGAGGTTTAAAACACCTGGGTATACCATAAATCTACACCTTATTACACAACCATAATACAACATGAATCATATCTTGGCTTGTTCTTTCGTGCCTGCCTTATACAAAGAAAAGCCCATGTGTTTCCAATTGAACTGTGCACTCGTCTGTCCATTGGCTGCCTCTTCAATGTTCTGCCTGTCTCGCTCCAATCTCTTGACCTAGGACAGGGATAAATGATAACGCTATTGATCATGTTATTACATGAGTCACTATACCAATTCACCAGTGTTCTATATCAATATCTTGCCCTAGTCTTAAGGCATAACATCTACAAAGTCCCTAAACTATATATATATAATTATATATATATATGTATTTTTTTAATCCAATGGCTTATCCCAATCGGCACATTGGCTCTAGCCAAAATACCATCAAGACCCAGGCCTAGATTATCATTACCTAGCAACCAACATAGCTTCAGTGTGACACAGAAAGCTTCTACACTAGATATTAACTTTCACTGTAGTAGCTCCATCCCAAAACTAGTTCAACACAAACCTTGTTGGCTTCTCTTATCAGTTGGCATTACCACTGCCTCAAAATATCAACACAAGCAATGTCCTGCAAAGCAAGACTGGGTTCCCTTCGCTGTGAAGGAGAACTGCAGTTGGTATGCTGTCTTCTCATCATCTTTTCCACCACGAGTTTTGGGCCAGCAATAAAAAAATATCTCCCGCTCCATGGCTGTAAGGCGATACCAGTCTCGCAGTGCTTGACAAAACTGGACGCTTTGCCTTGTCGCTGTCACGCCCTCCTTCAAAATACAGACGAAAGCTGCAGCCTTGAATCCTCTAGATCCTAAAGAATACAATTCTGTTTCTTATAATAGAATATGGCATCTGATTCTGAAAAAGAATAACCGCTAGAGCAACGACAGTTAGCCTTTCTCCCGCCTTGGTCGATCTGGCATGCGCTAGTGAAATTCAATTTTACTACGCTTAATTAACGATCCCTGCCTAACATTTTTGGCGAACGTTTAGTGAACGTTTGGCGAATGTTTGGCAAACGGTACAGCAACGCTGCGACTCAAACGTACCACAAACATTCAACCCAAACTACACGTAAAGTTTTTTTTGGCTTCTACTGTACATGCTGGAGGCAGGTGTTGTAATGTATACATGTACATGTACATGCTGGGGGCAGGTGTTGTACATACATGTACATTCTAAGGGAAGGTGTTGTACATGTATGCATGTACATGCTGAGGGCAGGTGTTGTACATGTATGCATGTACCCGACCTGACATGCACCAGAAGTTCCCAAGCTTGGCCAGGCAACAGTTGACTGCACACCTAATAAATAACCAGTTTTGTGTCAGCATTTCAAGAAGTAAGGCACAGATGACCTGGACACTCTGGAAGGGCTTATGGAGGGAGCTGGAGATTAGTGAAGATGTTCTCTTGACACTGTCAGTGAATCTAGTCAATGTTAGTAAACTACTTGACTCAGGATGGCGGACCAGTGTAGATTACTGACACTAATTAAAGCGCATGTGGGCATGTGCTGATGCTCCTCGCAAGTTGTTAAAGAAGACCGGGCACTCATCAGATGTCTTAGAAACATGTACAAGTGAAGATAACAGTGAGGGGTGGACTACTTCCTCCGAGGAGTGGACTACTCCCTCCGAGGAGTGGACTATTCCCTCCGAGGAGTGGACTACTCCCTCCAAGGAGTGGACAATTCCCTCCGAGGAGTGGACAATTCCCTCCGAGGAGTTACTCCCTCTGAGGAGTGGACTACTCCCTCTGAGGAATGGACTACTCCCTCCGAGGAGTGGACAATTCCCTCCGAGGAGTGGACTACTCCCTCTGAGGAGTGGACAATTCCCTCCGAGGAGTGGACTACTCCCTCCAAGGAGTGGACAATTCCCTCCAAGGAGTGGACAATTCCCTCCGAGGAGTGGACAATTCCCTCCGAGGAGTTACTCCCTCTGAGGAGTGGACTACTCCCTCTGAGGAGTGGACTACTCCCTCTGAGGAGTGGACCATTTCGTGGGTAGCGCAGGACATGTGTTGAGAGGACTCTTGCTCTGAAAGTTTCCCAATCTTTGGAAGTCTTTTGGGGATAGCTTCTGCCTGACTTCCTCAGTGGGGCTTGTGGCTGAGTGCCATAATGGCTGCTAGCACACTTGCTACTTTAACTGCTTCCTTTATGGATGAAAGTCCTTTGAGCTCTATGCTGGTAGTAGTAGCTGTCTGGGGGACCTTCTACACCTTACAGTATGTACATGTATGTACATGTATGTACATGTGGCTGCAGGACCTGTGCCTTGGTTTCCCTGGCATCAAGTGTGTAGCTGTTAATAGCTGTGACCTCAGCTTGTGTGTTCAACTTGAATGATTAGTGTGTTCCAGCACAATACGTCCTCACCGCTATCTGCATCACTTCCATTCAGCTGCATCACTTCCATTCAGCTGCATCACTTCCATTCAGCTGCACAAACCACAGTTTTGTTGGATGTCCATAATTTTGCTGCAATGGTCTCCTCATTCTTTGCTGGTTCTTCTCAAGGATGAGGTTCTTTGCTGATTCATGTGCACCAGTTTCTAGAGTTTCATTCCCCTGAAGTGCGTGTGGGCAATGTTGCTGCTCAGTCGGTGGCAATGTTGCTGCTCAGTCGGTGGCAGTGTTGCTGCTCAGTCGGTGGCAGTGTTGCTGCTCAGTCGGTGGCAGTGTTGCTGCTCAGTTGGTGGCAGTGTTGCTGCTCAGTCGGTGGCAGTGTTGCTGCTCAGTCGGTGGCAGTGTTGCTGCTCAGTCGGTGGCAGTGTTGCTGCTCAGTCGGTGGCAGTGTTGCTGCTCAGTCAGTGGCAGTGTTGCTGCTCAGTCGGTGGCAATGTTGCTGCTCAGTCGGCAGTGTTGCTGCTCAGTCGGCAGTGTTGCTGCTCTGTCGGTGGCAGTGTTGCTGCTCACTCGGTGGCAGTGTTGCTGCTCAGTCAGTGGCAGTGTTGCTGCTCAGTCGGTGGCAGTGTTGCTGCTCAGTCGGTGGCAGTGTTGCTGCTCAGTCGGTGGCAGTGTTGCTGCTCAGTCAGTGGCAGTGTTGCTGCTCAGTCGGTGGCAATGTTGCTGCTCAGTCGGCAGTGTTGCTGCTCAGTCGGCAGTGTTGCTGCTCACTCGGTGGCAGTGTTGCTGCTCAGTCAGTGGCAATGTTGCTGCTCAGTCAGTGGCAGTGTTGCTGCTCAGTCGGTGGCAGTGTTGCTGCTCAGTCGGTGGCAGTGTTGCTGCTCAGTCGGTGGCAGTGTTGCTGCTCAGTCGGTGGCAGTGTTGCTGCTCAGTCGGTGGCAATGTTGCTGCTCAGTCGGTGGCAGTGTTGCTGTTCAGTCGGTGGCAGTGTTGCTGCTCAGTCGGTGGCAGTGTTGCTGCTCAGTCGGTGGCAGTGTTGCTGCTCAGTCGGTGGCAGTGTTGCTGCTCAGTCGGTGGCAATGTTGCTGCTCAGTCGGTGGCAGTGTTGCTGTTCAGTCGGTGGCAGTGTTGCTGCTCAGTCAGTGTTAGTGTTGCTGCTCAGTCGGTGGCAATGTTGCTGCTCAGTCGGCAGTGTTGCTGCTCAGTCGGCAGTGTTGCTGCTCTGTCGGTGGCAGTGTTGCTGCTCAGTCAGTGGCAATGTTGCTGCTCAGTCGGCAGTGTTGCTGCTCAGTCGGTGGCAGTGTTGCTGCTCAGTCGGTGGCAGTGTTGCTGCTGCCACTGAGCTTGCCTTGTGACAGATGTGGTGATTGGTTCGTCTCTTTGTAGCTCTTCCTACTGGTCATAGATGCTTTGCATTGTTTGAATCTGTAGGTAATCAGAAAGTGTTTATGTGTCACAAACAGTCTCCCAACATTAGTTCTCATGAGGTCACTGAACCTCAGGTTCTCTCTGCTCGGGATCTCCTTGCCCTCAGCCAGACTTGCCCTCAGCCAGACTTGTCCTCAGCCAGACTTGCCCTCAGCCAGGCTTGCCCGCATGTTATTTGTTGCACTGTGTCATACATGTACTGTACACTGAAATTGTCTTCATTATTTGTACTGGTGAGTGTTGGGACAGCTTCTGCCCCTCCCTGAGGCACTGGTGTGAGTGTTGGGAGAGGTTCTGCCCCTGCCTGAGGCACTGGTGTGAGTGTTGGGAGAGGTTCTGCCCCTCCCTGAGGCACTGGCCTCAGTCTTCCTGAGAGTGTATAGCGTTCACTTGTTCCCATTCACTGTCGTTGTCATGGGGACCCAGTGGCCTTGATTGAGGAGACCAGGGACCTTAGTAACCCAGGGAGGGGCCTTGGTTAAGGAGACCCAGTGGCCTTGGTTGAGGAGACACAGTGACCTTGGTTAAGGAGACCCAGTGACCTTGGTTAAGGAGACCCATTGACCTTGGTTAAGGAGACCCAGTGGCCTGGGTTGAGGAGACACAGGGACCTTGGTTGAGGAGACCCAGTGGCCTTGGTTAAGGAGACCCAGTGGCCTTGGTTAAGGAGACCCAGTGGCCTTGGTTGAGGAGACCCAGTGACCTTGGGTAAGGAGACCCAGTGGCCTTGGTTGAGGAGACACAGTGACCTTGGTTGAGGAGACCCAGTGGCCTTGGTTAAGGAGACCCAGTGGCCTTGGTTGAGGTGACCCGGGGGCTTTGGTTAAGGAGACCCAGTGGCCTTGGTTCAGGAGACCCAGTGACCTTGGTTGAGGAGACCCAGTGACCTTGGTTAAGGAGACCCACTGGCCTTGGTTAAGGAGACCCACTGGCCTTGGTTAAGGAGACCCAGTGGCCTTGGTTGAGGTGACCCGGAGGCCTTGGTTAAGGAGACCCACTGGCCTTGGTTGAGGAGACCCAGGGGCCTTGGTTGAGGAGACCCAGTGGCCTTGGTTAAGGAGACCCAGTGGCCTTGGGTAAGGAGACCCAGTGGCCTTGGTTAAGGAGACCCAGTGGCCTTGGTTGAGGAGACCCAGTGGCCTTGGTTAAGGAGACCCACTGGCCTTGGGTAAGGAGACCCAGTGGCCTTGGTTAAGGAGACCCGACCCACTGGCCTTGGGTAAGGAGACCCAGTGGCCTTGGTTGAGGAGACCCAGTGGCCTTGGTTAAGGAGACCCACTGGCCTTGGGTAAGGAGACCCAGTGGCCTTGGTTAAGGAGACCCGACCCACTGGCCTTGGGTAAGGAGACCCAGTGGCCTTGGTTAAGGAGACCCAGTGGCCTTGGTTGAGGAGACCCAGTGGCCTTGGTTAAGGAGACCCACTGGCCTTGGGTAAGGAGACCCAGTGGCCTTCGGTAAGGAGACCCAGTGGCCTTGGTTAAGGAGACCCGACCCACTGGCCTTGGGTAAGGAGACCCAGTGGCCTTGGTTAAGGAGACCCAGTGGCCTTGGTTGAGGAGACCCAGTGGCCTTGGTTAAGGAGACCCACTGGCCTTGGGTAAGGAGACCCAGTGGCCTTCGGTAAGGAGACCCAGTGGCCTTGGTTGAGCAGTGGTTGTGTTGTGGTGGGCTAGGGCTAGCTAATCTAATGCCTCTGGTATGGAGTGACACACAAACACACAGACATACTACAATTGTTTTATTAAAAATTAAAAATAAACGTTATAAATTGTGTAAGGACAGAAGACCAATCATTTGATGAGAGGTTGCCCTTTAACATATTGTGCTCTTAAGAAATTGTAATGAACTATTTTAAATGACATCCAAATGATGTTAACTCCACCCACCCACCCCCTCTCTCTCACACACACACACACACACACCACCAAAAATAGAATAGTAAAGCCAAAACTATGTTGTAATGCATTAGTTATCACCCACAAGATCTGCAACTGAGAAGGCTCCAACTTGGTCTACTCCGGCAAAGCTTTCAGTAAGTAAGTATGAAGCTTATCACTGCTGTAACTACTGTAGCTCTAGCTGAGGCACTGGTCTAGGCTTAGTCCAAAGAAGGAAGTCCACTATAGAACTTGTTGCTATACTTGTACTAGTTGCCTGAACCACAGCTAGGCTAGTTACCAACTGAATAGCTGGCAATAGAGCACTCTTGTTTTTGAGAAAGCCCTAGTAAAAATCACAGATGTAAGCCCTAACCCTGTCCCAAAGAAGGTCTACAGGTGAAAATTTGTTATCAAGTTTCTGGGAGCCACTGTTTAGGACAGCAGGAATTAACAGTGTTACTCTCAATGAGAAAGCTATTGCCACAAACCTCAGCTCTACTTGTAGCAGCTGCATTGTCCATGTATAGAAGGAGTCCACAAACTGAACAGACACTAGTTCTCAAGCAGCCTCTACAGCTAGTACCAAGGCAGTCAGACATTACAGCTAGTACCAAGGCAGTCAGGCATTACAGCTAGTACCAAGGCAGTCAGACATTACAGCTAGTACCAAGGCAGTCAGACATTACAGCTAGTACCAAGGCAGTCAGACATTACAGCTAGTACCAAGGCAGTCAGACATTACAGCTGGTACCAAGGCAGTCAGACATTACAGCTAGTACCAAGGCAGTCAGACATTACAGCTAGTACCAAGGCAGTCAGGCATTACAGCTAGTACCAAGGCAGTCAGGCATTACAGCTAGTACCAAGGCAGTCAGGCATTACAGCTAGTACCAAGGCAGTCAGACATTACAGCTAGTACCAAGGCAGTCAGACATTACAGCTAGTACCAAGGCAGTCAGACATTACAGCTAGTACCAAGGCAGTCAGACATTACAGCTAGTACCAAGGCAGTCAGACATTACAGCTAGTACCAAGGCAGTCAGACATTACAGCTAGTACCAAGGCAGTCAGACATTACAGCTAGTACCAAGGCAGTCAGACATTACAGCTAGTACCAAGGCAGTCAGACATTACCAGCACGTGCACACACACACACACGTGCGCGCACACGCACACACTTTTTCATCTTTTTGTCCTTCGTTTCAAGGAACTGTCTCTTAGCTGTGGAACTACATGTGCACATGTCGATCCAATACAGAGGTCATTGATTACTCTCCAGCACCACACTTAAAGGCGGACGAGTGCTGAAAACCATGTTTTTTTAAGGTGCCATATATTTGCACGCATTTATGCTATGGTCCTGATTTACATGTATATACCAAAATGTAACCAATGCACCTGCAGTTCACAGTTGCTTTCTAGATGGAGGTGTGAAACTGACTGGGACTCGTGGTTTCAATCTAGCCCTAGCCCTAGCCCTAGCCCTAGCTCTAGCCCTAGCCCTTGTATCTGCCCCAGGCTTGGACCTGCCCCAGGCTTGGACCTGCCCCGCCCCAGGCTTGGACCTGCCCCGGCTTGGACCTGCCCCAGGCTTGCACCTGCCCCAGGCTTGCACCTGCCCCAGGCTTGCACCTGCCCCAGGCCTGCACCTGCCCCAGGCCTGCACCTGCCCCAGGCCTGGACCTGCCCCAGGCCTGCACCTGCCCCAGGCCTGCACCTGCCCCAGGCTTGTACCTGCCCCAGGCCTGCACCTGCCCCAGGCCTGCACCTGCCCCAGGCCTGGACCTGCCCCAGGCCTGCACCTGCCCCAGGCCTGCACCTGCCCCAGGCCTGCACCTGCCCCAGGCCTGCACCTGCCCCAGGCCTGCACCTGCCCCAGGCCTGCACCTGCCCCAGGCCTGCACCTGCCCCAGGCCTGCGCCTGCCCCAGGCCTGCACCTGCCCCAGGCCTGCACCTGCCCCAGGCCTGCACCTGCCCCAGGCCTGCACCTGCCCCAGGCCTGCACCTGCCCCAGGCCTGCACCTGCCCCAGGCCTGCACCTGCCCCAGGCCTGCACCTGCCCCAGGCCTGCACCTGCCCCAGGCCTGCACCTGCCCCAGGCCTGCACCTGCCCCAGGCCTGCACCTGCCCCAGGCCTGCACCTGCCCCAGGCCTGCACCTGCCCCAGGCCTGCACCTGCCCCAGGCCTGCACCTGCCCCAGGCCTGCACCTGCCCCAGGCCTGCACCTGCCCCAGGCCTGCACCTGCCCCAGGCCTGCACCTGCCCCAGGCCTGCACCTGCCCCAGGCCTGCACCTGCCCCAGGCCTGCACCTGCCCCAGGCCTGCACCTGCCCCAGGCCTGCACCTGCCCCAGGCCTGCACCTGCCCCAGGCCTGCACCTGCCCCAGGCCTGCACCTGCCCCAGGCCTGCACCTGCCCCAGGCCTGCACCTGCCCCAGGCCTGCACCTGCCCCAGGCCTGCACCTGCCCCAGGCCTGCACCTGCCCCAGGCCTGCACCTGCCCCAGGCCTGCACCTGCCCCAGGCCTGCACCTGCCCCAGGCCTGCACCTGCCCCAGGCCTGCACCTGCCCCAGGCCTGCACCTGCCCCAGGCCTGCACCTGCCCCAGGCCTGCACCTGCCCCAGGCCTGCACCTGCCCCAGGCCTGCACCTGCCCCAGGCCTGCACCTGCCCCAGGCCTGCACCTGCCCCAGGCCTGCACCTGCCCCAGGCCTGCACCTGCCCCAGGCCTGCACCTGCCCCAGGCCTGCACCTGCCCCAGGCCTGCACCTGCCCCAGGCCTGCACCTGCCCCAGGCCTGCACCTGCCCCAGGCCTGCACCTGCCCCAGGCCTGCACCTGCCCCAGGCCTGCACCTGCCCCAGGCCTGCACCTGCCCCAGGCCTGCACCTGCCCCAGGCCTGCACCTGCCCCAGGCCTGCACCTGCCCCAGGCTTGGACCTGCCCCAGGCTTGGACCTGCCCCAGGCTTGGACCTGCCCCAGGCTTGGACCTGCCCCAGGCCTGCACCTGCCCCAGGCTTGCACCTGCCCCAGGCTTGCACCTGCCCCAGGCTTGGACCTGCCCCAGGCTTGGACCTGCCCCAGGCTTGGACCTGCCCCAGGCTTGGACCGACTTCATTATCTGAATTTCTTTTATCTGATATGATGCACCCAGTGAATGCTCCACAAGACGAGTAATGAACCTATATAGTGGCCACTACGTGAGTACTCACCCTGTATACAGTGGCCACCATGCAGCTGCTGCACTTGGTGCCTGTCATGTGACCAGGTCTTGGTTGGGGCAGGGTAATGTCACTAGACTATGTTCTTAGCCAGCTCAGTAACCAGATGGAGTGAACTGCTATGGCTTCAGCTACGGCTGGGCTTCAGCTACGGCTAGGCTTCAGCTACGGCTGGGCTTCAGCTACGGCTGGGCTTCAGCTACGGCTGGGCTTCAGCTACGGCTCGGCTTCAGCTACGGCTCGGCTTCAGCTACGGCTGGGCTTCAGCTACGGCTGGGCTTCAGCTACGGCTGGGCTTCAGCTACGGCTGGGCTTCAGCTACGGCTGGGCTTCAGCTACGGCTGGGCTTCAGCTACGGCTGGGCTTCAGCTACGGCTGGGCTTCAGCTACGGCTGGGCTTCAGCTACGGCTGGGCTTCAGCTACGGCTGGGCTTCAGCTACGGCTGGGCTTCAGCTACGGCTGGGCTTCAGCTACGGCTGGGCTTCAGCTACGGCTGGGCTTCAGCTACGGCTGGGCTTCAGCTACGGCTGGGCTTCAGCTACGGCTGGCTTCAGCTACGGCTGGGCTTCAGCTACGGCTGGGCTTCAGCTACGGCTGGGCTTCAGCTACGGCTGGGCTTCAGCTACGGCTGGGCTTCAGCTACTGCTGGGCTTCAGCTACGGCTGGGCTTCAGCTACGGCTGGGCTTCAGCTACGGCTGGGCTTCAGCTACGGCTGGGCTTCAGCTACGGCTGGGCTTCAGCTACGGCTGGGCTTCAGCTACGGCTGGGCTTCAGCTACGGCTGGGCTTCAGCTACGGCTGGGCTACAGCTACGGCTGGGCTACAGCTACGGCTGGGCTTCAGCTACGGCTGGGCTTCAGCTACGGCTGGGCTTCAGCTACGGCTGGGCTTCAGCTACGGCTGGGCTTCAGCTACGGCTGGGATTCAGCTACGGCTGGGCTTCAGCTACGGCTGGGCTTCAGCTACGGCTGGGCTTCAGCTACGGCTGGGCTTCAGCTACGGCTGGGCTTCAGCTACGGCTGGGCTTCAGCTACGGCTGGGCTTCAGCTACGGCTGGGCTTCAGCTACGGCTGGGCTTCAGCTACGGCTGGGCTTCCGCTACGGCTGGGCTTCAGCTACGGCTGGGCTTCAGCTACGGCTGGGCTTCAGCTACGGCTGGGCTTCAGCTACGGCTGGGCTTCAGCTACGGCTGGGCTTCAGCTACGGCTGGGCTTCAGCTACGGCTAGGCTTCAGCTATTAGCTACGGCTGGGCTTCAGCTACGGCTGGGCTTCAGCTACGGCTGGGCTTCAGCTACGGCTGGGCTTCAGCTACGGCTGGGCTTCAGCTACGGCTGGGCTTCAGCTACGGCTGGGCTTCAGCTACGGCTGGGCTTCAGCTACGGCTAGGCTTCAGCTATTAGCTACGGCTGGGCTTCAGCTACGGCTAGGCTTCAGCTACGGCTAGGCTTCAGCTAAGCCATTAGACAAGATCTGTTACCTACATTTAACATTAGGCTGGGCTTCAGCTACGGCTGGGCTTCAGCTACGGCTGGGCTTCAGCTACGGCTGGGCTTCAGCTACGGCTGGGCTTCAGCTACGGCTGGGCTTCAGCTACGGCTGGGCTTCAGCTATGGCTGGGCTTCAGCTACGGCTAGGCTTCAGCTAAGCCATTAGACAAGATCTGTTACCTACATTTAACATTAGGCTGGGCTTCAGCTACGGCTGGGCTTCAGCTACGGCTGGGCTTCTGCTACGGCTGGGCTTCAGCTATGGCTAGGCTTCAGCTACGGCTAGGCTTCAGCTAAGCCATTAGACAAGATCTGTTACCTACATTTAACATTAGGCTGGGCTTCAGCTACGGCTGGGCTTCAGCTACGGCTGGGCTTCAGCTACGGCTGGGCTTCAGCTACGGCTGGGCTTCAGCTACGGCTGGGCTTCAGCTACGGCTGGGCTTCAGCTACGGCTGGGCTTCAGCTACGGCTAGGCTTCAGCTATTAGCTACGGCTGGGCTTCAGCTACGGCTAGGCTTCAGCTACGGCTAGGCTTCAGCTAAGCCATTAGACAAGATCTGTTACCTACATTTAACATTAGGCTGGGCTTCAGCTACGGCTGGGCTTCAGCTACGGCTGGGCTTCAGCTACGGCTGGGCTTCAGCTACGGCTGGGCTTCAGCTACGGCTGGGCTTCAGCTACGGCTGGGCTTCAGCTATGGCTGGGCTTCAGCTACGGCTAGGCTTCAGCTAAGCCATTAGACAAGATCTGTTACCTACATTTAACATTAGGCTGGGCTTCAGCTACGGCTGGGCTTCAGCTACGGCTGGGCTTCTGCTACGGCTGGGCTTCAGCTATGGCTAGGCTTCAGCTACGGCTAGGCTTCAGCTAAGCCATTAGACAAGATCTGTTACCTACATTTAACATTAGGCTGGGCTTCAGCTACGGCTGGGCTTCAGCTACGGCTGGGCTTCAGCTACGGCTGGGCTTCAGCTACGGCTGGGCTTCAGCTACGGCTGGGCTTCAGCTACGGCTGGGCTTCAGCTACGGCTAGGCTTCAGCTAAGCCATTAGACAAGATCTGTTACCTACATTTAACATTGGTGCACAAGCCTACAATGCTTTCAAAGGGAGATCCAGATTGTCTCAATTCACTGACCCACTCACAAGTTGCAAGTTAAAGACCTTTAAGTACATTGCTAAAACTACCACCATCAAAGTCAAAAATGCAAAGAAGATAATACAGGCAGACAGAAACCTCTTCGCACAAATGGTATATATATACTGATGGCAAAGAACAGGAAACTTCAAATGGAGGTGGTGCTACGGCATCCACTAGGACCATTGCCTTGGTCTCTTGCTATGAGTGATGGTCTTATGAGAAAAACCAACAAAGCTACGCTAGGGAACCACATTGTGACAAACATCAATGCCATTGCAAATATCCCATAGCCACATGCATCTCTGATAGATAGAATGGCTCTTGTGCAGAAAATGAACGGTGACAACAAAACATTTACAGAGATAGCAAGAATTGCTAGAGCTACATGCTGAGGGTACTGATGTCCGCCTTTTAGCAGTAGCCAATGCACCACGCTATGGAGTACCATTGTTCCAGAGGAGTTCTACTCGAAACAGATTGAAGTACATTGACATAAACAAAGTGCACAGTGTGCTTGGGTCCAGTGTTGCATCAGCTTTACCAGGTCTGCAGAGTTTCACTGGACGTGACACTATCAGTGCTTTTGCTGGGAAGCTGCTCTTTAATTAGTGGAAGCTAATCCAAATTTCCAAGATCTCTTCTATAAATTTGGAGAGGTGTTGAACTAGATGATGAAACTTTTTCAGCTCTTGAGGAGTTTACATCCTTACTTTATGGGTCCAAAAATGGTTTAGACGGACTATTTTCATCCAAGAACGGTAAAATCGCCAGTTATATTCTACCGCCTTGCCAGGATCCACTCCGAAAGTATGCATGCTATCAAGCTGCCATATGGAAACACTGCTTTTACAGAACCATGGAGATGCCTAGTTCTGTAGAACATGGATGGAAGATGGATGATGGTCAGCTTGTTGTAGATTGGATGAATGGGCCAGCCGCTCCAGATGCAGTGGTTGAACTGATGTCATGCACATGCTCAAGGAAGTGTGTACTGCCTGACTGCACATGCCTTCAGAATAACATGAAGTGAACTGATATGTGCAAATTTAAAACCTGCACTAACCAGAAGTCGGTGGTGGATAATGATGCAGATGCTTCAGATAGTGAGGATGAAGAGAATGAAGTTGAATGAACTGCAGTGTAATAAAATGTGACAGGAACTTGTGATAAATTACATGTTTTGTTCCTGTATTTGGTTGTTATTGTAAGCGGAATAGATATTTTTAATCAGCTGCTGCAATTATATAATTAAAATAATATTTGCACTCCATGAATAACACACAAAACAACATAATTTGCAGATAAGGCAAATTTGACAGGTCCATTCCTTCTAACACTTACATTATTGCGTTGCCGCATTTTCATTACGGTATTGTTATATCCTTCATTTATGACCATAAAGCTGTATATTTGGCCTTGCTATCATACATTTCCAAGAAGTAGATGGAATAAGCTTTCCAAAAATGTATGATAGATTTGCCACCAATTTGACCATTTTCTTGAAAACTGGCTCTGGACCTACTAGTCCGAAGTGAAGATTAACTATTAGAGAATATACAGTGTATGTGTGTAGATACTAGGCATGAGCTACTCCACGGAGTATGAGGTGGAGTTGTGAGGTGTTGTTATGCAATATGTAAAGTGGGTATGGAGTGTGTGAGGTAGAGTGTGTAAGGTGGGGGTCTAGTGTGTGAGGTAGGTATGGTGTGTTGGTGCGGGGATGGAGTGTATGAGATGCAGGGGTGGAAGTTGTGTGGTATGGAGTGTATTAGGTGTGGGAGTGGAGCATATTAGGTGGTGAGGGAGTGAATTTGGGGATAGAGTGTCTGAGGTGTGAGGTGGACATTTGTTTGGTAAGTTATTGTCAACCACTTGGAAGACTCCTTGAAACTTTATTCACATGTTGTGGGTGTTGCTTGCCAACAATGTTAACTTATGAAGAGAATAGGAACTTCATGTTGGTTACAGAAAACCACTCCCTCTGGCACTGTCTCCATACAGACCACTCCCTCTGGCACTGTCTCCATACAGACCACTCCCTCTGGCACTGTCTCCATGCGGACCACTCCCTCTGGCACTGTCTTCATACAGACCACTCCCTCTGGCACTGTCTCCATACAGACCACTTCCTCTGGCACTGTCTCCATACAGACCACTCCCTCTGGCACTGTCTTCATACAGACCACTCCCTCTGGTACTGTCTCCATACAGACCACTCCCTCTGGCACTGTCTCCATACAGACCACTCCCTCTGGCACTGTCTCCATACAGACCACTCCCTCTGGCACTGTCTCCATACAGACCACTCCCTCTGGCACTGTCTTCATACAGACCACTCCCTATGGCACTGTCTCCATACAGACCACTCCCTCTGGCACTGTCTCCATACAGACCACTCCCTCTGGCACAGTCTTCATACAGACCACTCCCTCTGGCACTGTCTCCATACAGACCACTCCCTCTGGCACTGTCTCCATACAGACCACTCCCTCTGGCACTGTCTTCATACAGACCACTCCCTCTGGCACTGTCTCCATGCGGACCACTCCCTCTGGCACTGTCTTCATACAGACCACTCCCTCTGGCACTGTCTCCATACAGACCACTTCCTCTGGCACTGTCTCCATACAGACCACTCCCTCTGGCACTGTCTTCATACAGACCACTCCCTCTGGCACTGTCTCCATACAGACCACTCCCTCTGGCACTGTCTCCATACAGACCACTCCCTCAGGCACTGTCTTCATACAGACCACTCCCTATGGCACTGTCTCCATACAGACCACTCCCTCTGGCACTGTCTCCATGCAGACCACTCCCTCTGGCACTGTCTCCATACAGACCACTCCCTCTGGCACTGTCTCCATACAGACCACTCCCTCTGGCACTGTCTCCATGCAGACCACTCCCTCTGGCACTGTCTCCATACAGACCACTCCCTCTGGCACTGTCTTCATACAGACCACTCCCTCTGGCACTGTCTCCATACAGACCACTCCCTCTGGCACTGTCTCCATGCAGACCACTCCCTCTGGCACTGTCTCCATGCAGACCACTCCCTCTGGCACTGTCTCCATACAGACCACTCCCTCTGGCACTGTCTCCGTACAGACCACTCCCTCTGGCACTGTCTTCATACAGACCACTCCCTCTGGCACTGTCTCCATACAGACCACTCCCTCTGGCACTGTCTCCATGCAGACCACTCCCTCTGGCACTGTCTCCATGCAGACCACTCCCTCTGGCACTGTCTCCATACAGACCACTCCCTCTGGCACTGTCTCCGTACAGACCACTCCCTCTGGCACTGTCTCCATACAGACCACTCCCTCTGGCACTGTCTCCATGCAGACCACTCCCTCTGGCCCTGTCTCCATACAGACCACTCCCTCTGGCACTGTCTCCATACAGACCACTCCCTCTGGCACTGTCTCCATGCAGACCACTCCCTCTGGCACTGTCTCCATACAGACCACTCCCTCTGGCACTGTCTTCATACAGACCACTCCCTCTGGCACTGTCTCCATACAGACCACTCCCTCTGGCACTGTCTCCATACAGGCCACTCCCTCTGGCAGTCTCCATACAGAATAGAATTAGACTTTTATAACTGAACAAACCTCCTTACATTTGTCTTGTCGTTTAATTCTGCAGTGTTGTATATCAGTGACGTTCACCGCCATCGTCACCAAGGAGATATTTGGCGAACACTTTGATGACAGGTGTGTCTGTGTGTGTTGTGGGTGTGATCCAAGACTTGATGACCTGATATTGGTACTGTATTTTATTCCAAATTTTTCTAAGCCTGTCATAAAGAAGGAAACGCTCATGGTTCCTGGTGGCCTAGCTCATGGTTCCTGGTGGTCTATGGTTCCTGGTGGCCTAGCTCATGGTTCCTGGTGGCATAGCTCATGGTTCCTGGTGGTCTAGCTCATGGTTCCTGGTGGCCTAGCTCATGGTTCCTGGTGGCCTAGCTCATGGTTCCTGGTGGCCTAGCTCATGGTTCCTGGTGGCCGCTCATGGTTCCTGGTGGCCTAGCTCATGGTTCCTGGTGGCCTAGCTCATGGTTCCTGGTGGCCTAGCTCATGGTTCCTGGTGGTCTAGCTCATGGTTCCTGGTGGCCTAGCTCATGGTTCCTGGTGGCCTAGCTCATGGTTCCTGATGGCCTAGCTCATGGTTCCTGGTGGTATAGCTCATGGTTCCTGGTGGCCTAGCTCATGGTTCCTGGTGGCCTAGCTCATGGTTCCTGGTGGCCTAGCTCATGGTTCCTGGTGGCCTAGCTCATGGTTCCTGGTGGTATACTCATGGTTCCTGGTGGCCTAGCTCATGGTTCCTGGTGGCCTAGCTCATGGTTCCTGGTGGTCTAGCTCATGGTTCCTGGTGGTCTAGCTCATGGTTCCTGGTGGTCTAGCTCATGGTTCCTGGTGGCCTAGCTCATGGTTCCTGGTGGCCTAGCTCATGGTTCCTGGTGGCCTAGCTCATGGTTCCTGGTGGCCTAGCTCATGGTTCCTGGTGGCCTAGCTCATGGTTCCTGGTGGCCTAGCTCATGGTTCCTGGTGGCCTAGCTCATGGTTCCTGGTGGCCTAGCTCATGGTTCCTGGTGGTCTAGCTCATGGTTCCTGGTGGCCTAGCTCATGGTTCCTGGTGGTCTATGGTTCCTGGTGGCCTAGCTCATGTTTCCTGGTGGCCTAGCTCATGGTTCCTGGTGGTGTAGCTTATGGTTCCTGGTGGCCTAGCTCATGGTTCCTGGTGGCCTAGCTCATGGTTCCTGGTGGTCTATGGTTCCTGGTGGCCTAGCTCATGTTTCCTGGTGGCCTAGCTCATGGTTCCTGGTGGTGTAGCTTATGGTTCCTGGTGGCCTAGCTCATGGTTCCTGGTGGCCTAGCTCATGGTTCCTGGTGGCCTAGCTCATGGTTCCTGGTGGTCTAGCTCATGGTTCCTGGTGGCCTAGCTCATGGTTCCTGGTGGTCTATGGTTCCTGGTGGCCTAGCTCATGGTTCCTGGTGGCCTAGCTCATGGTTCCTGGTGGCCTAGCTCATGGTTCCTGGTGGTATAGCTCATGGTTCCTGGTGGCCTAGCTCATGGTTCCTGGTGGCCTAGCTCATGGTTCCTGGTGGCCTAGCTCATGGTTCCTGGTGGTCTATGGTTCCTGGTGGCCTAGCTCATGTTTCCTGGTGGCCTAGCTCATGGTTCCTGGTGGTGTAGCTTATGGTTCCTGGTGGCCTAGCTCATGGTTCCTGGTGGCCTAGCTCATGGTTCCTGGTGGCCTAGCTCATGGTTCCTGGTGGCCTAGCTCATGGTTCCTGGTGGTCTAGCTCATGGTTCCTGGTGGCCTAGCTCATGGTTCCTGGTGGCCTAGCTCATGGTTCCTGGTGGCCTAGCTCATGGTTCCTGGTGGTCTATGGTTCCTGGTGGCCTAGCTCATGGTTCCTGGTGGCCTAGCTCATGGTTCCTGGTGGCCTAGCTCATGGTTCCTGGTGGTATAGCTCATGGTTCCTGGTGGCCTAGCTCATGGTTCCTGGTGGCCTAGCTCATGGTTCCTGGTGGCCTAGCTCATGGTTCCTGGTGGCCTAGCTCATGGTTCCTGGTGGCCTAGCTCATGGTTCCTGGTGGTCTAGCTCATGGTTCCTGGTGGCCTAGCTCATGGTTCCTGGTGGCCTAGCTCATGGTTCCTGGTGGCCTAGCTCATGGTTCCTGGTGGCCAAGCTCATGGTTCCTGGTGGCCTAGCTCATGGTTCCTGGTGGTCTAGCTCATGGTTCCTGGTGGCCTAGCTCATGGTTCCTGATGGCCTAGCTCATGGTTCCTGGTGGCCTAGCTCATGGTTCCTGGTGGTGTAGCTCATGGTTCCTGGTGGCCTAGCTCATGGTTCCTGGTGGTCTAGCTCATGGTTCCTGGTGGCCTAGCTCATGGTTCCTGGTGGCCTAGCTCATGGTTCCTGGTGGCCTAGCTCATGGTTCCTGGTGGTATAGCTCATGGTTCCTGGTGGCCTAGCTCATGGTTCCTGGTGGCCTAGCTCATGGTTCCTGATGGCCTAGCTCATGGTTCCTGGTGGCCTAGCTCATGGTTCCTGGTGGCCTAGCTCATGGTTCCTGGTGGTCTAGCTCATGGTTCCTGGTGGCCTAGCTCATGGTTCCGGGTGGCCTAGCTCATGGTTCCTGGTGGCCTAGCTCATGGTTCCTGGTGGTATAGCTCATGGTTCCTGGTGGCCTAGCTCATGGTTCCTGGTGGTCTAGCTCATGGTTCCTGGTGGTGTAGCTCATGGTTCCTGGTGGCCTAGCTCATGGTTCCTGGTGGTATAGCTCATGGTTCCTGGTGGTCTATGGTTCCTGGTGGCCTAGCTCATGTTTCCTGGTGGCCTAGCTCATGGTTCCTGGTGGTGTAGCTTATGGTTCCTGGTGGCCTAGCTCATGGTTCCTGGTGGCCTAGCTCATGGTTCCTGGTGGCCTAGCTCATGGTTCCTGGTGGCCTAGCTCATGGTTCCTGGTGGTCTAGCTCATGGTTCCTGGTGGCCTAGCTCATGGTTCCTGGTGGCCTAGCTCATGGTTCCTGGTGGCCTAGCTCATGGTTCCTGGTGGCCTAGCTCATGGTTCCTGGTGGCCTAGCTCATGGTTCCTGGTGGTGTAGCTTATGGTTCCTGGTGGCCTAGCTCATGGTTCCTGGTGGCCTAGCTCATGGTTCCTGGTGGCCTAGCTCATGGTTCCTGGTGGTCTAGCTCATGGTTCCTGGTGGCCTAGCTCATGGTTCCTGGTGGCCTAGCTCATGGTTCCTGGTGGCCTAGCTCATGGTTCCTGGTGGCCTAGCTCATGGTTCCTGGTGGTATAGCTCATGGTTCCTGGTGGCCTAGCTCATGGTTCCTGGTGGCCTAGCTCATGGTTCCTGGTGGTCTAGCTCATGGTTCCTGGTGGCCTAGCTCATGGTTCCTGGTGGCCTAGCTCATGGTTCCTGGTGGCCTAGCTCATGGTTCCTGGTGGCCTAGCTCATGGTTCATGGTGGCCTAGCTCATGGTTCCTGGTGGTCTAGCTCATGGTTCCTGGTGGTTTAGCTCATGGTTCCTGGTGGTCTAGCTCATGGTTCCTGGTGGCTTAGCTCATGGTTCCTGGTGGCCTAGCTCATGGTTCCTGGTGGCCTAGCTCATGGTTCCTGGTGGTATAGCTCATGGTTCCTGGTGGCCTAGCTCATGGTTCCTGGTGGCCTAGCTCATGGTTCCTGGTGGCCTAGCTCATGGTTCCTGGTGGCCTACCTCATGGTTCCTGGTGGCCTAGCTCATGGTTCCTGGTGGCCTAGCTCATGGTTCCTGGTGGCCTAGCTCATGGTTCCTGGTGGTATAGCTCATGGTTCCTGATGGTCTAGCTCATGGTTCCTGGTGGTCTATGGTTCCTGGTGGCCTAGCTCATGTTTCCTGGTGGCCTAGCTCATGGTTCCTGGTGGTGTAGCTTATGGTTCCTGGTGGCCTAGCTCATGGTTCCTGGTGGCCTAGCTCATGGTTCCTGGTGGCCTAGCTCATGGTTCCTGGTGGTCTAGCTCATGGTTCCTGGTGGCCTAGCTCATGGTTCCTGGTGGCCTAGCTCATGGTTCCTGGTGGCCTAGCTCATGGTTCCTGGTGGCCTAGCTCATGGTTCCTGGTGGTATAGCTCATGGTTCCTGGTGGCCTAGCTCATGGTTCCTGGTGGCCTAGCTCATGGTTCCTGGTGGTCTAGCTCATGGTTCCTGGTGGCCTAGCTCATGGTTCCTGGTGGCCTAGCTCATGGTTCCTGGTGGCCTAGCTCATGGTTCCTGGTGGCCTAGCTCATGGTTCATGGTGGCCTAGCTCATGGTTCCTGGTGGTCTAGCTCATGGTTCCTGGTGGCCTAGCTCATGGTTCCTGGTGGCCTAGCTCATGGTTCCTAGTGGTCTAGCTCATGGTTCCTGATGGTATAGCTCATGGTTCCTGGTGGTATAGCTCATGGTTCCTGGTGGCCTATGGTTCCTGGTGGTCTAGCTCATGGTTCCTGGTGGCTTAGCTCATGGTTCCTGGTGGCCTAGCTCATGGTTCCTGGTGGCCTAGCTCATGGTTCCTGGTGGCCTACCTCATGGTTCCTGGTGGCCTAGCTCATGGTTCCTGGTGGCCTAGCTCATGGTTCCTGGTGGCCTAGCTCATGGTTCCTGGTGGCCTAGCTCATGGTTCCTGGTGGCCTAGCTCATGGTTCCTGGTGGCCTAGCTCATGGTTCCTGGTGGCCTAGCTCATGGTTCCTGGTGGCCTAGCTCATGGTTCCTGGTGGCCTAGCTCATGGTTCCTGGTGGTCTAGCTCATGGTTCCTGGTGGCCTAGCTCATGGTTCCTGGTGGCCTAGCTCATGGTTCCTGGTGGCCTAGCTCATGGTTCCTGGTGGTGTAGCTCATGGTTCCTGGTGGCCTAGCTCATGGTTCCTGGTGGTCTAGCTCATGGTTCCTGGTGGCCTAGCTCATGGTTCCTGGTGGCCTAGCTCATGGTTCCTGGTGGCCTAGCTCATGGTTCCTGGTGGCCTAGCTCATGGTTCCTGGTGGCCTACCTCATGGTTCCTGGTGGCCTAGCTCATGGTTCCTGGTGGCCTAGCTCATGGTTCCTGGTGGTCTAGCTCATGGTTCCTGGTGGCCTAGCTCATGGTTCCTGGTGGCCTAGCTCATGGTTCCTGGTGGCCTAGCTCATGGTTCCTGGTGGCCTAGCTCATGGTTCCTGGTGGTCTAGCTCTTGTAATTCCGGGAATTACCACCACCGGGACAATGCCCAAAATTCTGGGACTGTCCCGGCCATTCCGGGATGGTTGGCAACTCTGCGATATATATAGTGGGGTATATATACGTATATATATATATATATATATATATATATATATAGTTGAGTATATATATAGTGGAGTATCTATATAGCGGGGTACGTATATTATATATAGTGGGGTATGTATATATATAGTGGCGTATTATATATATAGTGGCGTATCTCTATATATATATATAGTGGAGTATATATATTATTCTTTCAGGGTTTCATCCAGGATTTTTCAGTTGGAGTGTTCAGCAGGATTGGTATGCTGATAGATTAGTCAGTGCTACTGTGAAGCCACACACACTACTTGATTGGGGCGGAGGGGGGGTGGGGGGGAATTATGCCTACTGACTTGATTGGATGATGAAGTCAGTTTCTAAAAATAACCTGAGCCTGGAAGCACTTGGAAATTCCCTACTGTGTCCTTGGGATTCCCCACAGTCATGTCAGCTTCTAAAATAAATACCCTGAGCCTGCCACTGCACTTGCAGTCATCATACAAGTCATCATTCATCGTCATGGATATCAGAAGATTTCTGAAGAAATGTACACTGCCTGACTCTAATGCCTCTCATGACTCAGTTTCTACTGCTGTCAGTCAAGTCCCCAGGCTTGGAGATGTCTCAGAGTCATCCACACCAAAGAACAGCGAGGAGGCCAAGGATGTTGGCAATGATAGGTCAGAGCGTAATGATGTATCTGAGGAGAGACCCACACAGCAGTCCACTTCTGCAGTTATTTCAACTTCACTGTCAGAAGAGACAGAGACTGTCAAGTTTCTGGCAGCAAAGGTGCTCTTATGAAGCTGAAGTTCCAGCTATACTGGCAAGATAAATACTCTTGGATAAGTTACGACTCTGTGACCAATGGGATGTGTGTCAGTCCTGTTCCCATATTTACAAGGAGGATAGGGAAGTACTGAAGCACACAGGGAGCTTGGATTTCTCACCCAGTCTCCAACTGGAAAACGGCACTGGATAAAAAATGAAAGCACACGAAGCTTCAGCATGGCACAAGAGCAGTAGAGGCAGAGAAACAAACCCAAGCTGAAGGATCATTCAGTTCAAGCAGGAGGAAGAGAGGTATGATGAAACAGATACTGTGTACTGATCAAGAAGTTGGTGAGGATCGCGTACTAAATATATAGAAAATAGCATATTTTACCAATTTTGATGATGTGGTTCAGCTTATGGTGGAGAACGTTGATGATGAAGTGAAGAAACATTTAGATAGAGCTCCAAGAAATGCCAACTACTGCTCTCATGTGGCCCTAAATGATACCATCAGCCTGTGGATCCAACAAAGTATCCTCAAATCTCTTAAAGAAGCTGCACTCTGTTCAATAACTGGCTGATGACTGGACAGATATAGCAACAACTGAGGAGCTTTCAATCTGCTTCAGATGGGTGCCTGTTCTCGTTCACCAGTGGAACATTTCCTGGGACTTGTTAGCCTTTCTGCATGTGATGCTTCAATATTTGCTGCACTAAAAGCTTTCCTAGCGGACAGTGGCATTGATACTGGGAAACTGAGAGGACAGGGATATGATGGGGCTGCTACCTTCTCAGGCACGAAGAATGGAGTCCAAATGCATATCCACACACTGGTACCACGAGCATTGTTTGTGCACTGTAGGGCACATGTTCTGCAGCTTTGCTGTGTTTCAGCTGCTAGATGCCTGCCAAGTCTGAAGAAAGTCTTTGCAACACTGATGTCTGTTTGGAAGATGTTCCACTACTCTCCAAAGAAGTTTTCTGGAGGAGATCCAGGCACTCAGCAACCACCCCCAACTAAAGATGATCAAGCATTGACTATTGACTTGTCTTGGTAGAGCCCTGCAGGCCAAGAAAGCAGACTTCACTCTTGTAGCCAGCCAGCTGACCTATGTCCAGCACTACCTACAGGGCAAGGTCACCTTGATGCGTGTTACGTTTTTTCGACTTTTTTCGACTTTACTTGCCTACTATTTTACTATGCTTCAATATATGAGCACCACCTAGTGAATTCAGACATAGCTAAACTTTTAACCAATTTTCATAAAAAGTTTCGCTGTAAGTTAGGAGCTAGAGCTTGATAAGTGATCGTGATGCGCGTTACGAAATTGTGACACAAAATTTCTTAACTCGATTTGTACACAAGTTTCTAGAAAAACGGCTCCTTCAATTTAGTTCATGTATATCTTACGTGGACTAAACATCCTCCAAATGTGATATTTCAAACTTGACCGATGTGCGTAGGGGGGCCATCGGGGTACGACTGTGTCACGTGATGCGCGTTACATGATGCGCGTTACAAAAAAAATCAGGACAAACTGACACAAATATTGCTATGTATTTAATCTACATCCCAAAAAGTACCTCACTGGGAGGGGGATGATATGATGCATCGAGGGGGAAGGGGGGGGGGGGCATGATGCATCGAATGAGTGGTCTCCCGGAGGTTAGTTATGTATATGCATTCATGTGTATTCATCCAATCATGAATCATGTCTATGTATTAGACAGAGATAGGTATACAGGAAAATACATGAAACACGATCAATTATTTTTCTTCCATTCCCCGATGGACTTGGTCACTAAATTCATATCATTTTTATTCAATCCAAAGAATCGGGAGGAGTGGCAGATTGGTGCTGGGGCTTGAACACATCCTCACGTTCGACAGGGAGCCGATCTGGCTTCATCGGCCAGTTGTATCTGCCAAGTCCGGCATTTTTCATAAAAGATATGTCCACATGTGTTGGCGTGCTGCCCTCCACAACACCAAGATATGCTTTTCCATCATACGCTAATGCCAGGAAGTCATTCTTGCTGAAAGTAGCAGTGATGAAGTTTTCCTCCACTTCCATATCCTGCTTCTCCTCTACTTCCATATCAACCTCCTGAGCTACCTCAAAGTCTCTACTGAGACAAGCATGTTGTACTTTCCCACCAACCTTTCTGATGCAATGCATATTACAGATGCCATTTACCACAGGTGAGGCTGCCCAGAATGCATCATCTAGCCCCATCTGATGATTTCGCTCCACTATCTCATCGTTGATGACATCAGTAACCATCACTGATGGCATTAAGGCTGCTGCAGCTGCGAATGAGGCAGAATCGCGGACAAGTGACTGGCGAGACTTGATCCTATTCCACACATATCGCTTCGTACTGCCTCCGGTACCGTCCATTGGGCCTTTCCCATGGCTGGTGGCAAAGTAGTTCCAAGTGAGGCTGAGAGAATGTCTCTCCTCCAGCATAGGTAGAGCATCAACAATGTATCGACTCTTGAATTGGGCCGAGGTCCCATCTGACCAGATGTTGATGTCAGTAACCTGCAGGGAATAGTGAGTGAGTGGGGCGGGGCCTTGAAATGATCTAAAATGTTGTATTATGTAGGTTGAATTACAGGGCTACAGAAAATGGCAGGAAGGTTGAAGGCGAAACTGGCCCCCAATAGCTATCAGAATTTTTTTACCTCATTAGGTAGCGTTTCAAAGATCTTGTCCATGTAAGGCAGGATAGTGAACTTGGAATGGTCCTTGCAGTCAGAGGTGAGGACACCACTGATGCTCCCCGCCATACCACAGGGAGTACGTGAACAGTGATATGCCCGCATGAGTCCAGTGTGCTGACTGCACCTCATCCTGCTCTATACATTCAAAGTTCTCCGAGAAGTCCACCTAGGAAGGAATAACGGTTACTTAGTGCCTGAGTGAGTCAATGAAGTCAGGGCCTGGTTATGACAGTTGGTTGTGGTGAAAGAAGAGTGAGTTATGAGGAATGGGGTAGTATTGGTGTGAGAATTCATACCTGGAGCATGGCATGACTGGGGTTGTAGTCCAGTGATGAGGTCTCCATAGCTGCTCTGTGCTTGTTATAGGTCTCAGCTTGCGCTCTCTTCACTAGAACATGCTTGAGGAACTTGGGAAGAAGATTCACGACATGGTCAACAAGATCACTCGTAGTGCCCTCATGATGTGTTTTTACCAATCTCTCGTCCTCATTCTTCTCCCACTCCAGCCATGAGACATTCTTGTTCTCCTTGATGACTTCTTCAGTCAGCTGGAGGAAAAGCTGACTGTCACAACATGCATGGCACTCATTGAGCCGGCATTTGGTAGTATGTTCATGGCATACGAAGGAGTCTGGTGTAGTGGAGGCGTATCGAGGTATGTCGGGTTCAATCTTATTCAGGGCCTCTAGGGCGAGAATCAGGTCTCCATGGTACTGGCAGATGCAGGCATGATGAGGCATCTTTCCCATGTATTCTACATGTGCTGGCCTCAAGGATTTAAATTTTGTCAGTCCCACTTGTATGTCGGGGTACTCCTGTGTGAATAGCGCATGGCATTCCTTTATGGTGCACACAAGGTGGCGAATTTGTTTCTTTTCTTTGCCGACTTTGCGGGCATCCTTTCGCCCCGGTGCTTGACGGCTGATGTCATCTCTCTCGTAGTAGTTTTGTACACCTTTTTCGACCTCACTCAGATCCTTAGGTGCGGGTTCTGGACATTAGAATCCAAATTCTTCACAAAGTGCTCTGTATACTGCTTTCTTCTTCAAAGGTTCGTTGAGAAGAGTTCGGCGGACACGAGCAGCTGCCTTGGCAAGAGTATTAGCACTGCATATAGCAGTTTTTGAAGGTGTTTCCTGTATAGGCGTCTGGGACAGTGTTTTATTTGCCTGACGATGCTTTATTACGTGCTGGCGAGTGGCCTCACGCTGCTTCAGTAGCTGGTATTTGCGAACTTGATCTGGCAGTTGTTCTAATTCTTTATTTTTCCTGATACGAATGTCCCGGCATCTCTTTGCATTCTTGACCTTGTACGCCTTGTAGTCATCTGCTGCCAGTAGCTTCTTTCTCTCACGATAGTTCCTTGCCCGTTCAGCATCAGTGAGGGGCTGCTTTTTTGAAGAGCTAAAATGATCAATTAATCCCTCAATTAAACCAAGAAAGCCCATTTAATCTAACCACAAATCAAGAATAAACTTGACAGAAAGTGAAACTACAAATGGTTACCTTGCCATGAAGTGATGTAGTGTTGACAGCACTGAAGTGATGGAGAATAGAATAAATCTGAGAGCTAGATCTTCTAATACACTGCACTGCCTGCCTTTGATGGGTTTTAAATAGAACTTATGAGCTGTGGTGCCACATGGAGACAGGGCAGACTATTGGCATACTCTGGCATCTTCATGAAGCCTTTGATGTGACAGATAGGCAGACCCCCCTCAGGGTTTTTTATTTAATGTTTAGCCTTTGACGTATAGCATATTGAACACACCCTCTCCCCCCTGTGATGCATGTTACAAACTTTAATTGGAATATACAAGAAATAACCTCCTTCAATATGGACCATTTTTGGTAGGCAGTAGGGGCTTATGTTAGGGAAGGAGACTACAAGATTTTATCAATATAGGTTTAAAACTATGAGGGTAGCTGGAACTTATTGATGTTTTCCGTGATGCTGTTACATGTGATGTCAGGTAATCAAAAATCTATCAAGCACCCATATCATGTTGATAATAACAAAAAATCTTTCTCAATATAGAAAGTTGATTGAAATCCCCACGCAAAAGTATCAACATAATTATGTGGCATAGCTATATTTTAGGAAGGATTTTAGCTTTTGTACATTTTAGATATATTTACTCAAAAACGAGCCTCAAAATTATGTTCTCCTTCAGAGCAATGGTTCTGGGTAGTAAATGGAGATATCTGCCTAAACTCCACATTTTCTGAAGCAGTGGAGTCTACTTTCATATACATAAACTTTTATGGCAATACCATTGAGTTTTTTTCCCCATCTCAAATGTCATGATTTCGTGACCTTGCCCTACAGCAGATCAAGGAACATCCCATCCCAATGATCAGGAGTACCTGTCCACAGTCCATAACACAGTAGCAGACCTTGCAATTGGTGTTCTAGATCTGGAGACAGCAAGGGAGAGTTTCAAATAAGAATGTGCTGCAGCCATACCTGGCAGAGGTCAGCAGACAAATCAGCTGTCGTTTCAAAGATGCCTTGGGCCTCTTGACTGCTTTCAGCATCTTTGACCCACAGAAATGCCCAACAGGTGTCCAGCAACTACAGCAATATGACACTGCAGAATTGGAGAAGCTCCTAGAATTCTATGGGGAGGCAACAAAGATTGAGTGTGAGGGAGAAGTCTTCTCAACTCCGGCAGATGCTGATAAGCCGGAGACAAGACTAGAGCGGAAAGCTTTCAAATTGGTCATCTTTGAGGAGATGAAGGTTGCATCATGAAAGGAACTCGTACACTGTTCCTGAGAAGTGAGGCAAGGTGTGTGACCTTTCCCAACATCAAGATTCTGCTCTCCATACGTAGCCATGGTACTTCCTGTGTCCACTGCAACTGTTGAGCGGTCCTTCAGTGACATGAAGCAGATCAAGGATCGACTTCGTAATCCACTGCTTCCAGCATCACTGTCCAAGCTGATGACCTTAGCCATCGAAGGGCCACCACTCTGAAGTGGACTCTGATGCTGTGCTGGCAATGAAGCCAAGGAGACTGTTTTTGTTTAATTAAAAATTCAGTGAAGAAATGCCTTCATTGTGGTGAACTGAAAAATAGAGTTAACAATGACTGTTATTACTGGGTTGCTGTCAACTTACTGATGCCATTTGTCTGTTCTCTATGTAAGTTACAATGCACTAGTTACTAGTAGTCCTTGATCATTCACATTTGGAATAGTGTTAAGCAGATCTCACCTGATCTACACAGTCAACTTGCATTTGAACTTTGGTATCAGTGAAAATTAGTGATATCCTCCCCTCCCCCTGGATGACACCTGGTAGTGGAGTATGATACCCCCTGGATGACACCTGGTAGTGGAGTATGATACCCCCTGGATGACACCTGGTAGTGGAGTATGATACCCCCTGGATGACACCTGGTAGTGGAGTATGATACCCCCTGGATGACACCTGGTAGTGGAGTATGATACCCCCTGGATGACACCTGGTAGTGGAGTATGATACCCCCTGGATGACACCTGGTAGTGGAGTATGATACCCCCTGGATGAAACATGGTAGCAGAGTATATATATATATAATACTCGGACCATTGTTCCTCCAACTCCAGTGCATAGAGACTATCATCATGCCTGCCTGCATGCAGTGTGAGCAGCTGGTGCATTGTCTTTCCCTGCACATGTTCTCCACCATTGATATGCCACAGTATAAACTTCTACTCAACAAAAACTATTTTTCACTCAAGTAGAAGAGAATCTTTTCAAGTTGTAAAAAACAAACCGGAAATATTTTAGTTTATGCATGTTGTGGTGGGTGATGTTCTTCAGTGCTGGCTACTGGCGGGCGAGTGTGTAGTGATGTTTTGGATGCACTCCTATGCATGGGTTTGTGGTAGATGGATGCACTCCTATGCATGGGTTTGTGGTAGGTGGATGCACTCCTATGCATGGGTTTGTGGTAGGTGGATGCACTCCTATGCATGGGTTTGTGGTAGGTGGCGGATGAATGAAATACACTGAAATAATCCTTTGCACCACATGAGCTGCAGTGGAGAGCATATAGATATATATTCTAGATGTCGATAAGATATAGTCTTGTACACATGCTAATTTTAAAGACTAGTCCTGTTTAAATATATTTTAATTTCAATTTCAAAATGAAATAGAGCTATTCTGGTTATATAAGGTCAGGAACACTTTTGAATGCATTTAGTTTGTTCTGTAATGTGTGCTGACTGATGGTGCATGATAGTCCACCTCTAATTGATGTCATCAGCTGCTCTCCACGCTACTTAAAGTTTCCCCTTACAGTACCTTGTGTAGTCGTTTTGTGATGAAACTGTTTGTCTGGATACATGTATAGACACTACCTCAGAATTGCATGAGGATATTCTGGATTTGTACTATGGATAGTACATATTTTTCTAAGATATTTCGGTCCGAGGCCATTGTGTGTGTGTGTGTGTGTGTGTGTGTGTGTGTGTTATATGGAAAGGAATGTGTGACCTGATATATCAAGTTCCCTTTTCCTGTTAAGTGAAATCATTAACAAAAACATGAATTGAATGTTACAATATTTGGTTGGATAGCCCCTGCTATTAGAGATAATGTGTTGTCCTGTAGCGATGCATGAGAATAAGGTCTCAAGTGAAGCACATATGAGGTAGATACGACCAATCAGATGATGTATATTTCTCTTTGCTTGTATGAATAAGGATGAATGTCAAGCAGTTGATGGAGACATTTCTTCACTGCATGTTGTGGGGGATGATTCTGCACTTCATGGCCGGCTACTTCTTCCTGCATTCATGGAGCAACATGTTTGGCGAGCTGCTCAGATTTGCTGATCGCGAGTTTTATTCGGTGTGAGAATGTGTCTGGATACTGATTGAAATGTTTGATAATTATTGTGAATATCATGAAAGTTGTGCAGGCAATTTAATCATGCTAAATCATGTGACTCGCTTGCAATCAGCACAAATTAATAGCCACAATTTTGTATTAATTACACAGCCACAATTTTGTATTTATTACACAGATGCACAAATTGGCCACATGCAGCGCGTGAAGAAAACAGTTTTACTAAACGATTGACTGCATCTAGTTGGAGAACGTAATACTTCCTAGGACCTGGGCTAGGACCAGGGCTAGGACCAGGGCTAGGACCTGGGCTAGGACCAGGGCTAGGACCAGGGCTAGGACCAGGGCTAGGACCAGGGCTAGGACCAGGGCTAGGACCAGGGCTAGGACCTGGGCTAGGACCAGGGCTAGGACCAGGGCTAGGACCAGGGCTAGGACCAGGGCTAGGACCAGGGCTAGGACGCTAGGACAAGGGCTAGGACCAGGGCTAGGACCAGGGATAGGACCAGGGATAGGACCAGGGCTAGGGCTAGGACCAGGGCTAGGACCAGGGCTAGGACCAGGGCTAGGACCTGGGCTAGGACCAGGGCTAGGACCAGGGCTAGGACCTGGGCTAGGACCAGGGCTAGGACCAGGGCTAGGACCAGGGCTAGGACCAGGGCTAGGACCAGGGCTAGGACCTGGGCTAGGACCTGGGCTAGGACCTGAGCTAGGACCAGGGCTAGGACCAGGGCTAGGACCAGGGCTAGGACCAGGGCTAGGACCAGGGCTAGGACAGGACCTGGGCTAGGACCAGGGCTAGGACCAGGGCTAGGACCAGGGCTAGGACCAGGGCTAGGACCAGGGCTAGGACAGGACCTGGGCTAGGACCAGGGCTAGGACCAGGGCTAGGACCAGGGCTAGGACCAGGGCTAGGACCAGGGCTAGGACCAGGGCTAGGACCAGGGCTAGGACCTGGGCTAGGACCAGGGCTAGGACCAGGACCAGGGCTAGGACCAGGGCTACGACCTGGGCTAGGGGGCTAGGACCTGTGCTAGGACCAGGGCTAGGACCAGGGCTAGGACCTGGGCTAGGACCAGGGCTAGGACCTGGGCTAGGACCAGGGCTAGGACCAGGGCTAGGACCAGGGCTAGGGCTATGGCCAGAAGAAAGCTGTCCTTCCAGAAATTGAACCAACTGGGTAGGCAGACTGAAGGAGCTAATGAACATTTGGAGGCTCTACTAGAGGTCAATGCAGGAAGGCTACAGTAGCACTCGAGGCAATAAGAACCTTTCGAGTCATCTGATGCCTTATATTATACGTGGTCACTGATGCTGTATCTAATCCTATGCTCAGACACCAGATATCTCTTATCTAATGAAGGACCCTTTTGAAGGGAAGACATCAGATTTAGATTAGTATTAGGTATTCTGATTGGCTCAACGTGATCATCTGACATGCAATTCCTAAATTATGATGGTCATAATTTGCATCATCATTAATATTATAGCAGGTTGATTTGATCACCATCAACTTCATTTCTGCTTGTTGGGATCCTTGGATTTCTTATTCAAAGCTGTGCCTGCAGCATATGTAATGTGGTGCCTGCCAGTGTATATGTAATGTGGTGCCAGCCAGTGTATATGTAATGTGGTGCCTGCCAGTGTATATGTAATGTGGTGCCTGCCAGTGTATATGTAATGTGGTGCCTGCCTGTGTATATGTAATGTGATGCCTGCCAGTGTATATGTAATGTGGTACCTGCCAGTGTATATGTAATGTGGTGCCAGCCAGTGTATATGTAATGTGGTGCCTGCCAGTGCATATGTAATGTGGTGCCTGCCAGTGTATATGTAATGTGATGCCTGCCAGTGTATATGTAATGTGATGCCTGCCAGTGTATATGTAATGTGGTGCCTGCCAGTGTATATGTAATGTGGTGCCTGCCAGTGTATATGTAATGTGATGCCTGCCAGTGTATATGTAATGTAGTGCCTGCCAGTGTATATGTAATGTGGTGCCTGCCAGTGTATATGTAATGTGGTGCCTGCCAGTGTATATGTAATGTGATGCCTGCCAGTGTATATGTAATGTGGTGCCTGCCAGTGTATATGTAATGTGATGCCTGCCAGTGTATATGTAATGTGGTGCCTACCAGTGTATATGTAATGTGGTGTCTGCCAGTGTATATGTAATGTGATGCCTGCCAGTGTATATGTAATGTGGTACCTGCCAGTGTATATGTAATGTGGTGCCTGCCAGTGTATATGTAATGTGATGCCTGCCAGTGTATATGTAATGTGGTGCCTGCCAGTGTATATGTAATGTGGTGCCTGCCAGTGTATATGTAATGTAGTGCCTGCCAGTGTATATGTAATGTGGTGCCTGCCAGTGTATATGTAATGTGGTGCCTGCCAGTGTATATGTAATGTGATGCCTGCCAGTGTATATGTAATGTGGTGCCTGCCAGTGTATATGTAATGTGATGCCTGCCAGTGTATATGTAATGTGGTGCCTGCCAGTGTATATGTAATGTGGTGCCTGCCAGTGTATATGTAATGTGGTGCCTACCAGTGTATATGTAATGTGGTGCCTGCCAGTGTATATGTAATGTGGTGCCTGCCAGTGTATATGTAATGTGGTGCCTGCCAGTGTATATGTAATGTGGTGCCTGCCAGTGTATATGTAATGTGGTGCCTGCCAGTGTATATGTAATGTGGTGTCTGCCAGTGTATATGTAATGTGGTGCCTGCCAGTGTATATGTAATGTGATGCCTGCCAGTGTATATGTAATGTGGTGCCTGCCAGTGTATATGTAATGTGATGCCTGCCAGTGTATATGTAATGTGGTGCCTGCCAGTGTATATGTAATGTGGCGCCTGCCAGTGTATATGTAATGTGATGCCTGACCAGTGTATATGTAATGTGGTGCCTGCCAGTGTATATGTAATGTGGTGCCTGCCAGTGTATATGTAATGTGATGCCTGCCAGTGTATATGTAATGTGATGCCTGCCAGTGTATATGTAATGTGGTGCCTGCCAGTGTATATGTAATGTGATGCCTGCCAGTGTATATGTAATGTGATGCCTGCCAGTGTATATGTAATGTGGTGCCTGCCAGTGTATATGTAATGTGATGCCTGCCAGTGTATATGTAATGTGGTGCCTGCCAGTGTATATGTAATGTGATGCCTGCCAGTGTATATGTAATGTGGTGCCTGCCAGTGTATATGTAATGTGATGCTTGCCAGTGTATATGTAATGTGGTGCCTGCCAGTGTATATGTAATGTGATGCCTGCCAGTGTATATGTAATGTGGTGCCTGCCAGTGTATATGTAATGTGGTGCCTGCCAGTGTATATGTAATGTGATGCCTGCCAGTGCATATGTAATGTGGTGCCTGCCAGTGTATATGTAATGTGGTGCCTGCCAGTGTATATGGAATGTGGTGCCTGCCAGTGTATATGTAATGTGATGCCTGCCAGTGCATATGTAATGTGGTGCCTGCCAGTGTATATGTAATGTGGTGTCTGCCAGTGTATATGTAATGTGGTGCCTGCCAGTGTATATGTAATGTGGTGCTGCCAGTGCATATGTAATGTGGTGCCTGCCAGTGTATATGTAATGTGGTGCCTGCCAGTGTATATGGAATGTGGTGCCTGCCAGTGTATATGGAATGTGGTGCCTGCCAGTGTATATGTAATGTGATGCCTGCCAGTGTATATGTAATGTAGTGCCTGCCAGTGTATATGTAATGTGGTGCCTGCCAGTGTATATGTAATGTGGTACCTGCCAGTGTATATGTAATGTGGTACCTGCCAGTGTATATGTAATGTGGTGCCTGCCAGTGTATATGTAATGTGGTGCCTGCCAGTGTATATGTAATGTGGTACCTGCCAGTGTATATGTAATGTGATGCCTGCCAGTGTATATGTAATGTGGTGCCTGCCAGTGTATATGTAATGTGATGCCTGCCAGTGTATATGTAATGTGATGCCTGCCAGTGTATATGTAATGTGATGCCTGCCAGTGTATATGTAATGTGGTGTATGCCAGTGCATATGTAATGTGGTGCCTGCCAGTGCATATGTAATGTGGTGCCTGCCAGTGCATATGTAATGTGGTCAGTGCATATGTAATGTGATGCCTGCCAGTGTATATGTAATGTGGTGCCTGCCAGTGTATATGTAATGTGATGCCTGCCAGTGCATATGTAATGTGGTGCCTGCCAGTGTATATGTAATGTGGTGCCTGCCAGTGTATATGTAATGTGGTGCCTGCCAGTGTATATGTAATGTGGTGCCTGCCAGTGTATATGTAATGTGGTGCCTGCCAGTGTATATGTAATGTGGTGCCTGCCAGTGTATATGTAATGTGGTACCTGCCAGTGTATATGTAATGTGGTACCTGCCAGTGTATATGTAATGTGGTACCTGCCAGTGTATATGTAATGTGATGCCTGCCAGTGTATATGTAATGTGGTGCCTGCCAGTGTATATGTAATGTGATGCCTGCCAGTGTATATGTAATGTGATGCCTGCCAGTGTATATGTAATGTGGTGCCTGCCAGTGTATATGTAATGTGATGCCTGCCAGTGTATATGTAATGTGATGCCTGCCAGTGCATATGTAATGTGATGCCTGCCAGTGTATATGTAATGTGATGCCTGCCAGTGCATATGTAATGTGGTGCCTGCCAGTGTATATGTAATGTGATGCCTGCCAGTGTATATGTAATGTGGTGCCTGCCAGTGTATATGTAATGTGGTGCCTGCCAGTGTATATGTAATGTGGTGCCTGCCAGTGTATATGTAATGTGGTGCCTGCCAGTGTATATGTGATGCCTGCCAGTGTATATGTAATGTGGTACCTGCCAGTGTATATGTAATGTGGTGCCTGCCAGTGTATATGTAATGTGGTGACTGCCTGTGTATATGTAATGTGGTGCCTGCCAGTGTATATGTAATGTGGTGCCTGACCAGTGTATATGTAATGTGATGCCTGCCAGTGTATATGTAATGTGATGCCTGCCAGTGCATATGTAATGTGGTGCCTGCCAGTGTATATGTAATGTGGTGCCTGCCAGTGTATATGTAATGTGGTGCCTGCCAGTGTATATATAATGTGGTGCCTGCCAGTGTATATGTAAATCCATAACTATTGGAAGTCAAGGTTGGAAACTGCCGTAAACTCTGGTTGTTAAGCCTCTGGATGCTTGCAGAACTGCTTCTCTGTTCTCTATCTGTCAGGTCCAAATCAAGATACTTATATAATGCATTTAGTTTTAAGTGTTTCAGGAGTCTTGTCTCATAGAGGGAGGCTACACAGGCACTTTGTTAGTCAGGCTCAAGAGAGACCAGATCTTTCTTAGTCTGGCTCGAGAGAGAGAGCAGATCTTTCTTAGTCTGGCTCGAGAGAGCAGATCTTTCTTAGTCTGGCTCGAGAGATCAGATCTTTCTTAGTCTGGCTCGAGAGACCATATCTTTCTTAGTCTGGCTCGAGAGAGCAGATCTTTCTTAGTCTGGCTCGAGAGAGACCAGATCTTTCTTAGTCTTGCTCGAGAGAGACCAGATCTTTCTTAGTCTGGTCTGGCTCGAGTGACCAGATCTTTCTTAGTCTGGCTCGAGAGACCAGATCTTTCTTAGTCTGGCTCGAGAGACCAGATCTTTCTTAGTCTGGCTCGAGTGACCAGATCTTTCTTAGTCTGGCTCGAGTGACCAGATCTTTCTTAGTCTGGCTCGAGAGACCAGATCTTTCTTAGTCTGGCTCGAGTGACCAGATCTTTCTTAGTCTGGCTCGAGTGACCAGATCTTTCTTAGTCTGGCTCGAGAGACCAGATCTTTCTTAGTCTGGCTCGAGTGACCAGATCTTTCTTAGTCTGGCTCGAGAGACCAGATCTTTCTTAGTCTGGCTCGAGTGACCAGATCTTTCTTAGTCTGGCTCGAGTGACCAGATCTTTCTTAGTCTGGCTCGAGTGACCAGATCTTTCTTAGTCTGGCTCGAGAGACCCGATCTTTCTTAGTCTGGCTCGAGTGACCAGATCTTTCTTAGTCTGGCTCGAGTGACCAGATCTTTCTTAGTCTTGCTCGAGAGACCAGATCTTTCTTAGTCTGGCTCGAGAGACCAGATCTTTCTTAGTCTGGCTCGAGTGACCAGATCTTTCTTAGTCTGGCTCGAGAGACCAGATCTTTCTTAGTCTGGCTCGAGAGACCAGATCTTTCTTAGTCTGGCTCGAGTGACCAGATCTTTCTTAGTCTGGCTCGAGAGACCAGATCTTTCTTAGTCTGGCTCGAGAGAGCAGATCTTTCTTAGTCTGGCTCGAGTGACCAGATCTTTCTTAGTCTGGCTCGAGAGAGCAGATCTTTCTTAGTCTGGCTCGAGTGACCAGATCTTTCTTAGTCTGGCTCGAGAGTTAGCTCCTTCTTGCACTGGCTTGTGAGACAGCTTCTCTGGTCTCCATCTGTCAGGTCAAAAATGGATAATGCAATTAGTTTTATTGTGTGAATTATTTATAGTGTTTAGAAACTCCTACAGCCCTAGCCCTGTCCTAGCCCTAGCCCTGCCCTAGCCCTAGCCCTGTCCTAGCCCTAGCCCTAGCCCTGTCCTAGCCCTAGCCCTGTCCTAGCCCTAGCCCTGTCCTAGCCCTAGCCCTGTCCTAGCCCTAGCCCTAGCCCTGTCCTAGCCCTAGCCCTGTCCTAGCCCTAGCCCTGTCCTAGCCCTAGCCCTAGCCCTGTCCTAGCCCTAGCCCTGTCCTAGCCCTAGCCCTGTCCTAGCCCTAGCCCTGTCCTAGCCCTAGCCCTGTCCTAGCCCTAGCCCTGTCCTAGCCCTAGCCCTGCCCTAGCCCTAGCCCTGTCCTAGCCCTAGCCCCCTACATGTCCAAGTAAAAAACATGATGGTTGCAACATTAAACAATGCATGTTATATATTCTAAACTACGATGGCTAATAGCTAGTGCCTGTCTATCAGTGAGTGCAGTGCTCTCTGATAGGGTATGTGCCTGTCTATCAGTGAGTGCAGTGCTCTCTGATAGGGTATGTGCCTGTCTATCAGTGAGTGCAGTGCTCTCTGATAGGGTATGTGCCTGTCTATCAGTGAGTGCAGTGCTCTCTGATAGGGTATGTGCCTGTCTATCAGTGAGTGCAGTGCTCTCTGATAGGGTATGTGCCTGTCTATCAGTGAGTGCAGTGCTCTCTGATAGGGTATGTGCCTGTCTATCAGTGAGTGCAGTGCTCTCTGACAGGGTATGTGCCTGTCTATCAGTGAGTGCAGTGCTCTCTGATAGGGTATGTGCCTGTCTATCAGTGAGTGCAGTGCTCTCTGACAGGGTATGTGCCTGTCTATCAGTGAGTGCAGTGCTCTCTGATAGGGTATGTGCCTGGCTATCAGTGAGTGCAGTGCTCTCTGATAGGGTATGTGCCTGTCTATCAGTGAGTGCAGTGCTCTCTGACAGGGTATGTGCCTGTCTATCAGTGAGTGCAGTGCTCTCTGATAGGGTATGTGCCTGTCTATCAGTGAGTGCAGTGCTCTCTGACAGGGTATGTGCCTGTCTATCAGTGAGTGCAGTGCTCTCTGATAGGGTATGTGCCTGTCTATCAGTGAGTGCAGTGCTCTCTGATAGGGTATGTGCCTGTCTATCAGTGAGTGCAGTGCTCTCTGATAGGGTATGTGCCTGTCTATCAGTGAGTGCAGTGCTCTCTGACAGGGTATGTGCCTGGCTATCAGTGAGTGCAGTGCTCTCTGACAGAGTATGTGCCTGTCTATCAGTGAGTGCAGTGCTCTCTGATAGGGTATGTGCCTGTCTATCAGTGAGTGCAGTGCTCTCTGATAGGGTATGTGCCTGTCTATCAGTGAGTGCAGTGCTCTCTGACAGGGTATGTGCCTGTCTATCAGTGAGTGCAGTGCTCTCTGATAGGGTATGTGCCTGGCTATCAGTGAGTGCAGTGCTCTCTGACAGGGTATGTGCCTGGCTATCAGTGAGTGCAGTGCTCTCTGACAGAGTATGTGCCTGTCTATCAGTGAGTGCAGTGCTCTCTGATAGGGTATGTGCCTGTCTATCAGTGAGTGCAGTGCTCTCTGATAGGGTATGTGCCTGGCTATCAGTGAGTGCAGTGCTCTCTGACAGGGTATGTGCCTGGCTATCAGTGAGTGCAGTGCTCTCTGATAGGGTATGTGCCTGGCTATCAGTGAGTGCAGTGCTCTCTGATAGGGTATGTGCCTGTCTATCAGTGAGTGCAGTGCTCTCTGACAGGGTATGTGCCTGGCTATCAGTGAGTGCAGTGCTCTCTGATAGGGTATGTGCCTGTCTATCAGTGAGTGCAGTGCTCTCTGATAGGGTATGTGCCTGTCTATCAGTGAGTGCAGTGCTCTCTGATAGGGTATGTGCCTGTCTATCAGTGAGTGCAGTGCTCTCTGATAGGGTATGTGCCTGTCTATCAGTGAGTGCAGTGCTCTCTGATAGGGTATGTGCCTGGCTATCAGTGAGTGCAGTGCTCTCTGATAGGGTATGTGCCTGTCTATCAGTGAGTGCAGTGCTCTCTGACAGGGTATGTGCCTGGCTATCAGTGAGTGCAGTGCTCTCTGATAGGGTATGTGCCTGTCTATCAGTGAGTGCAGTGCTCTCTGATAGGGTATGTGCCTGTCTATCAGTGAGTGCAGTGCTCTCTGATAGGGTATGTGCCTGGCTATCAGTGAGTGCAGTGCTCTCTGATAGGGTATGTGCCTGTCTATCAGTGAGTGCAGTGCTCTCTGATAGGGTATGTGCCTGGCTATCAGTGAGTGCAGTGCTCTCTGATAGGGTATGTGCCTGGCTATCAGTGAGTGCAGTGCTCTCTGACAGGGTATGTGCCTGTCTATCAGTGAGTGCAGTGCTCTCTGATAGGGTATGTGCCTGGCTATCAGTGAGTGCAGTGCTCTCTGATAGGGTATGTGCCTGGCTATCAGTAAGTGCAGTGCTCTCTGACAGGGTATGTGCCTGTCTATCAGTGAGTGCAGTGCTCTCTGATAGGGTATGTGCCTGTCTATCAGTGAGTGCAGTGCTCTCTGATAGGGTATGTGCCTGTCTATCAGTGAGTGCAGTGCTCTCTGATAGGGTATGTGCCTGGCTATCAGTGAGTGCAGTGCTCTCTGATAGGGTATGTGCCTGTCTATCAGTGAGTGCAGTGCTCTCTGATAGGGTATGTGCCTGTCTATCAGTGAGTGCAGTGCTCTCTGATAGGGTATGTGCCTGTCTATCAGTGAGTGCAGTGCTCTCTGATAGGGTATGTGCCTGGCTATCAGTGAGTGCAGTGCTCTCTGATAGGGTATGTGCCTGTCTATCAGTGAGTGCAGTGCTCTCTGATAGGGTATGTGCCTGTCTATCAGTCAGTGCAGTGCTCTCTGATAGGGTATGTGCCTGTCTATCAGTCAGTGCAGTGCTCTCTGATAGGGTATGTGCCTGTCTATCAGTCAGTGCAGTGCTCTCTGATAGGGTATGTGCCTGTCTATCAGTGAGTGCAGTGCTCTCTGATAGGGTATGTGCCTGTCTATCAGTCAGTGCAGTGCTCTCTGATAGGGTATGTGCCTGTCTATCAGTGAGTGCAGTGCTCTCTGATAGGGTATGTGCCTGTCTATCAGTGAGTGCAGTGCTCTCTGATAGGGTATGTGCCTGTCTATCAGTGAGTGCAGTGCTCTCTGACAGGGTATGTGCCTGTCTATCAGTGAGTGCAGTGCTCTCTGACAGGGTATGTGCCTGGCTATCAGTGAGTGCAGTGCTCTCTGATAGGGTATGTGCCTGGCTATCAGTGAGTGCAGTGCTCTCTGATAGGGTATGTGCCTGTCTATCAGTGAGTGCAGTGCTCTCTGATAGGGTATGTGCCTGTCTATCAGTGAGTGCAGTGCTCTCTGATAGGGTATGTGCCTGTCTATCAGTGAGTGCAGTGCTCTCTGATAGGGTATGTGCCTGTCTATCAGTGAGTGCAGTGCTCTCTGACAGGGTATGTGCCTGTCTATCAGTGAGTGCAGTGCTCTCTGATAGGGTATGTGCCTGTCTATCAGTGAGTGCAGTGCTCTCTGATAGGGTATGTGCCTGGCTATCAGTGAGTGCAGTGCTCTCTGACAGGGTATGTGCCTGGCTATCAGTGAGTGCAGTGCTCTCTGATAGGGTATGTGCCTGGCTATCAGTGAGTGCAGTGCTCTCTGATAGGGTATGTGCCTGTCTATCAGTGAGTGCAGTGCTCTCTGATAGGGTATGTGCCTGTCTATCAGTGAGTGCAGTGCTCTCTGATAGGGTATGTGCCTGTCTATCAGTGAGTGCAGTGCTCTCTGATAGGGTATGTGCCTGTCTATCAGTGAGTGCAGTGCTCTCTGACAGGGTATGTGCCTGTCTATCAGTCAGTGCAATGCTCTCTGATAGGGTATGTGCCTGTCTATCAGTGAGTGCAGTGCTCTCTGATAGGGTATGTGCCTGTCTATCAGTGAGTGCAGTGCTCTCTGATAGGGTATGTGCCTGTCTATCAGTGAGTGCAGTGCTCTCTGATAGGGTATGTGCCTGTCTATCAGTGAGTGCAGTGCTCTCTGATAGGGTATGTGTCTGGCTATCAGTGAGTGCAGTGCTCTCTGATAGGGTATGTGCCTGGCTATCAGTGAGTGCAGTGCTCTCTGATAGGGTATGTGCCTGTCTATCAGTGAGTGCAGTGCTCTCTGATAGGGTATGTGCCTGGCTATCAGTGAGTGCAGTGCTCTCTGATAGGGTATGTGCCTGTCTATCAGTGAGTGCAGTGCTCTCTGATAGGGTATGTGCCTGTCTATCAGTGAGTGCAGTGCTCTCTGATAGGGTATGTGCCTGGCTATCAGTGAGTGCAGTGCTCTCTGATAGGGTATGTGCCTGTCTATCAGTCAGTGCAGTGCTCTCTGATAGGGTATGTGCCTGTCTATCAGTCAGTGCAGTGCTCTCTGATAGGGTATGTGCCTGTCTATCAGTGAGTGCAGTGCTCTCTGATAGGGTATGTGCCTGTCTATCAGTGAGTGCAGTGCTCTCTGATAGGGTATGTGCCTGTCTATCAGTGAGTGCAGTGCTCTCTGATAGGGTATGTGCCTGGCTATCAGTGAGTGCAGTGCTCTCTGACAGGGTATGTGCCTGTCTATCAGTGAGTGCAGTGCTCTCTGATAGGGTATGTGCCTGGCTATCAGTGAGTGCAGTGCTCTCTGACAGGGTATGTGCCTGGCTATCAGTGAGTGCAGTGCTCTCTGACAGGGTATGTGCCTGTCTATCAGTGAGTGCAGTGCTCTCTGATAGGGTATGTGCCTGGCTATCAGTGAGTGCAGTGCTCTCTGATAGGGTATGTGCCTGGCTATCAGTGAGTGCAGTGCTCTCTGACAGGGTATGTGCCTGTCTATCAGTGAGTGCAGTGCTCTCTGATAGGGTATGTGCCTGGCTATCAGTGAGTGCAGTGCTCTCTGATAGGGTATGTGCCTGGCTATCAGTAAGTGCAGTGCTCTCTGACAGGGTATGTGCCTGTCTATCAGTGAGTGCAGTGCTCTCTGATAGGGTATGTGCCTGGCTATCAGTGAGTGCAGTGCTCTCTGATAGGGTATGTGCCTGTCTATCAGTGAGTGCAGTGCTCTCTGATAGGGTATGTGCCTGGCTATCAGTGAGTGCAGTGCTCTCTGATAGGGTATGTGCCTGTCTATCAGTGAGTGCAGTGCTCTCTGATAGGGTATGTGCCTGGCTATCAGTGAGTGCAGTGCTCTCTGATAGGGTATGTGCCTGTCTATCAGTGAGTGCAGTGCTCTCTGATAGGGTATGTGCCTGTCTATCAGTGAGTGCAGTGCTCTCTGATAGGGTATGTGCCTGTCTATCAGTGAGTGCAGTGCTCTCTGATAGGGTATGTGCCTGTCTATCAGTCAGTGCAGTGCTCTCTGATAGGGTATGTGCCTGTCTATCAGTCAGTGCAGTGCTCTCTGATAGGGTATGTGCCTGTCTATCAGTGAGTGCAGTGCTCTCTGATAGGGTATGTGCCTGTCTATCAGTGAGTGCAGTGCTCTCTGACAGGGTATGTGCCTGTCTATCAGTGAGTGCAGTGCTCTCTGACAGGGTATGTGCCTGGCTATCAGTGAGTGCAGTGCTCTCTGATAGGGTATGTGCCTGGCTATCAGTGAGTGCAGTGCTCTCTGACAGGGTATGTGCCTGTCTATCAGTGAGTGCAGTGCTCTCTGACAGGGTATGTGCCTGGCTATCAGTGAGTGCAGTGCTCTCTGATAGGGTATGTGCCTGGCTATCAGTGAGTGCAGTGCTCTCTGACAGGGTATGTGCCTGTCTATCAGTGAGTGCAGTGCTCTCTGATAGGGTATGTGCCTGGCTATCAGTGAGTGCAGTGCTCTCTGATAGGGTATGTGCCTGGCTATCAGTAAGTGCAGTGCTCTCTGACAGGGTATGTGCCTGTCTATCAGTGAGTGCAGTGCTCTCTGATAGGGTATGTGCCTGGCTATCAGTGAGTGCAGTGCTCTCTGATAGGGTATGTGCCTGGCTATCAGTAAGTGCAGTGCTCTCTGACAGGGTATGTGCCTGTCTATCAGTGAGTGCAGTGCTCTCTGACAGGGTATGTGCCTGGCTATCAGTGAGTGCAGTGCTCTCTGAAAGGGTATGTGCCTGGCTATCAGTAAGTGCAGTGCTCTCTGACAGGGTATGTGCCTGTCTATCAGTGAGTGCAGTGCTCTCTGATAGGGTATGTGCCTGTCTATCAGTGAGTGCAGTGCTCTCTGATAGGGTATGTGCCTGTCTATCAGTGAGTGCAGTGCTCTCTGATAGGGTATGTGCCTGTCTATCAGTGAGTGCAGTGCTCTCTGATAGGGTATGTGCCTGTCTATCAGTGAGTGCAGTGCTCTCTGACAGGGTATGTGCCTGTCTATCTGTGAGTGCAGTGCTCTCTGACAGGGTATGTGCCTGGCTATCAGTGAGTGCAGTGCTCTCTGATAGGGTATGTGCCTGTCTATCAGTGAGTGCAGTGCTCTCTGATAGGGTATGTGCCTGTCTATCAGTGAGTGCAGTGCTCTCTGACAGGGTATGTGCCTGTCTATCAGTGAGTGCAGTGCTCTCTGACAGGGTATGTGCCTGGCTATCAGTGAGTGCAGTGCTCTCTGATAGGGTATGTGCCTGGCTATCAGTGAGTGCAGTGCTCTCTGATAGGGTATGTGCCTGGCTATCAGTGAGTGCAGTGCTCTCTGATAGGGTATGTGCCTGGCTATCAGTGAGTGCAGTGCTCTCTGACAGGGTATGTGCCTGTCTATCAGTGAGTGCAGTGCTCTCTGACAGGGTATGTGCCTGGCTATCAGTGAGTGCAGTGCTCTCTGACAGGGTATGTGCCTGTCTATCAGTGAGTGCAGTGCTCTCTGATAGGGTATGTGCCTGTCTATCAGTGAGTGCAGTGCTCTCTGATAGGGTATGTGCCTGGCTATCAGTAAGTGCAGTGCTCTCTGACAGGGTATGTGCCTGTCTATCAGTGAGTGCAGTGCTCTCTGATAGGGTATGTGCCTGTCTATCAGTGAGTGCAGTGCTCTCTGATAGGGTATGTGCCTGTCTATCAGTGAGTGCAGTGCTCTCTGATAGGGTATGTGCCTGTCTATCAGTGAGTGCAGTGCTCTCTGATAGGGTATGTGCCTGTCTATCAGTGAGTGCAGTGCTCTCTGATAGGGTATGTGCCTGTCTATCAGTGAGTGCAGTGCTCTCTGACAGGGTATGTGCCTGGCTATCAGTGAGTGCAGTGCTCTCTGATAGGGTATGTGCCTGTCTATCAGTGAGTGCAGTGCTCTCTGATAGGGTATGTGCCTGTCTATCAGTGAGTGCAGTGCTCTCTGACAGGGTATGTGTCTGGCTATCAGTGAGTGCAGTGCTCTCTGATAGGGTATGTGCCTGTCTATCAGTGAGTGCAGTGCTCTCTGATAGGGTATGTGCCTGTCTATCAGTGAGTGCAGTGCTCTCTGACAGGGTATGTGTCTGGCTATCAGTGAGTGCAGTGCTCTCTGATAGGGTATGTGCCTGTCTATCAGTGAGTGCAGTGCTCTCTGACAGGGTATGTGTCTGGCTATCAGTGAGTGCAGTGCTCTCTGATAGGGTATGTGCCTGTCTATCAGTGAGTGCAGTGCTCTCTGATAGGGTATGTGCCTGTCTATCAGTGAGTGCAGTGCTCTCTGACAGGGTATGTGCCTGTCTATCAGTGAGTGCAGTGCTCTCTGATAGGGTATGTGCCTGTCTAGTGCTCTCTGACAGGGTATGTGCCTGTCTATCAGTGAGTGCAGTGCTCTCTGATAGGGTATGTGCCTGTCTATCAGTGAGTGCAGTTCTCTCTGATAGGGTATGTGCCTGTCTATCAGTGAGTGCAGTGCTCTCTGATAGGGTATGTGCCTGTCTATCAGTGAGTGCAGTGCTCTCTGATAGGGTATGTGCCTGTCTATCAGTGAGTGCAGTGCTCTCTGATAGGGTATGTGCCTGTCTATCAGTGAGTGCAGTGCTCTCTGATAGGGTATGTGCCTGTCTATCAGTGAGTGCAGTGCTCTCTGATAGGGTATGTGCCTGTCTATCAGTGAGTGCAGTGCTCTCTGATAGGGTATGTGCCTGTCTATCAGTGAGTGCAGTGCTCTCTGATAGGGTATGTGCCTGTCTATCAGTGAGTGCAGTGCTCTCTGATAGGGTATGTGCCTGTCTATCAGTGAGTGCAGTGCTCTCTGATAGGGTATGTGCCTGTCTATCAGTGAGTGCAGTGCTCTCTGACAGGGTATGTGCCTGTCTATCAGTGAGTGTAGTGCTCTCTGATAGGGTATGTGCCTGTCTATCAGTGAGTGCAGTGCTCTCTGATAGGGTATGTGCCTGTCTATCAGTGAGTGCAGTGCTCTCTGACAGGGTATGTGCCTGTCTATCAGTGAGTGCAGTGCTCTCTGATAGGGTATGTGCCTGTCTATCAGTGAGTGCAGTGCTCTCTGATAGGGTATGTGCCTGTCTATCAGTGAGTGAGCAGTTAGTAAGTGAACTAGTGCTCACTGATAAAAGCTAACAAGTACTTTTTACACCTCCTTTTAAAAGCAAGCTAAGTGCTTTTTATAAGCTTTATGCTTAGATGAGTGGAGAACCAGCTTGAGGTTTCACATGCAGCCATGGGGTGTGGCAGAATACTCTGTTCTACATTGCAAAATAAACATTCCTCTACACAGAAAGGCACTTCATTTCTTTAGATACAAGAAAGATCCTTGAAGGGAGAGTTCATTTTTTTTACTTTGCAGATTGGGTAGTTTACTGCTTTAGCAAAGGATTAAGACCTGCTGAGAGTCTTTTCTAGGTTAATGGATGAATCCACAGCTCAGAAGCTGCCAACGTTAGCTTTAGTTAAGTTAAGAGCTTAAGTTAGGTTGTTTGGGGGGCTCCTTCATTTGCAAAGGGGCTAAACCAATATAGGGATTGCTAGTGGTACGCCATGATATATAAATTATAAAGGGGCTAAACCAATATAGGGATTGCTAGTGGCACGCCATGATATATAGATTATAAAGGGGCTAAACCAATATAGGGATTGCTAGTGGCACGCCATGATAATTGATATATAAAATATTTCTATGTATAGCAACAACATGACATTTGTGTTACAGGATTGGTGGACGTGCACTTCATTCTCTCAATATTATCGCAAGTGGAATCTTTTGGTACATGATTGGATTAAAGCATACATCTACCAGGACCTCAAAGATGTGAGTCAGAAAAATTATTACTGAAATGGGATTTTTTTGTTGTCTAACCAAAAGCAAACCATTAAGGAACATTTGTATACTAGACCTATATATATATGTAGGTGAGAATACTTTATCTAGTATAGCACTGTTGCATAGCAACTTGCATTAACAGAACCACTGCTAGCTAAGCTACTTGCATTAACAGAACCACTGCTAGCTTAACTACATGCAGCAACACAACCACTGCTAGCTTAACTACATGCAGCAACACAACCACTGCTAGCTTAACTACATGCAGCAACACAACCACTGCTAGCTTAACTACATGCAGCAACACAACCACTGCTAGCTTAACTACTTGCAGCAACACAACCACTGCTAGCTTAACTACATGCAGCAACACAACCACTGCTAGCTTAACTACATGCAGCAACACAACCACTGCTAGCTTAACTACATGCAGCAACACAACCACTGCTAGCTTAACTACATGCAGCAACACAACCACTGCTAGCTTAACTACATGCAGCAACACAACCACTGCTAGCTTAGCTACATGCAGCAACACAACCACTGCTAGCTTAACTACATGCAGCAACACAACCACTGCTAGCTTAACTACATGCAGCAACACAACCACTGCTAGCTTAGCTACATGCAGCAACACAACCACTGCTAGCTTAACTACATGCAGCAACACAACCACTGCTAGCTTAACTACATGCAGCAACACAACCACTGTTAGCTTAGCTACATGCAGCAACACAACCACTACTAGCTTAGCTACATGCAGCAACACAACCACTGCTAGCTTAACTACATGCAGCAACACAACCACTGCTAGCTTAACTACATGCAGCAACACAACCACTGCTAGCTTAACTACATGCAGCAACACAACCACTGCTAGCTTAACTACATGCAGCAACACAACCACTGCTAGCTTAACTACATGCAGCAACACAACCACTACTAGCTTAACTACATGCAGCAACACAACCACTGCTAGCTTAACTACATGCAGCAACACAACCACTGCTAGCTTAACTACATGCAGCAACACAACCACTGCTAGCTTAACTACATGCAGCAACACAACCACTGCTAGCTTAACTACATGCAACACTTGCAAAAGTACAACTGCCTAATAGTTGCAACAACTCAAAACCTGCTTTGCTTGATTGCATCAGCAATTTGCTAGCCTCCCCTAGTAAACTTGACATGAAGTTTACAACTCCCTGTGTGCAAAGCATGCTGAAGTAGCACCACTTTTTACCTGTGTCCTCATGATGTCATAGTTCCCCACGAGAACTTGATCATCTCATTGTGATTGTGTATGTTTGTTTGTCTGTAGTTGTTTCACAGCAAAGTCTACAACAAAATGGCAGTCTTCCCGACCATTTTAATTTCTGGTATCTACCACGAGTACGTGCTGTGGGCTCCAATGAGATTCGTCATGCCCGTGCTACTGTTTCTGTTTGGCATGTTTGGAGGTACTACAAATATTAGCAGTCAAACTACTTGACTCCTTCCAAAATTACTGATTGTATTGCATTGCCTCCTTGTTTGGTAGACCAACTCTAAAACAATGTGCCCCCCCCCCCCCCCCCCCAAATGTGGTCCACTTAGCGGCTGCACCCTCGTATATTGCATAAAGTCATACTTGGCTCAAAGTCCAGCATTTTGGTTGAACAATCTTGTAGGCCTATCTGGGGCTGAGATTACTAAGCTCCTGTATCTTAATAAGTGTCCTAGCTTTGATTCTCAAGTCTAGTGTCTAGGTGAAGCAGTACAGCATCCAGTGCACCGTCGGTTCCTGTCAGACATAACAGTGTAGTCTCCAGTTGAGCATAACCTTGTCATTCTCCAGTCTAACGTTGCCGTCCTGTTCAAGCGTGCAGGTGGAAAATTAATCTCAAATTTCCACCCGCACACTTGCCCACGTACTTATGTTTTAGCACCTAATGATAACTCTCCTTGTATAGAGGAGAGCTTCCTCTAGCCACTGGTACTAATTTCAATGTCTTGCACTTTCCAATTAGGAGTTAGAAATGCAGAAAACATATTTTGAGAACCCCTAACTTTGACTGCATGTAACTTAGGTATAGTTGTACCTATGCAACAGTTTTTAGTATCAAAAGAGAGCACTCAAAGAGATCTATCTTTTGAGCTATATATAGAGTGAAGTGTGCAGAATCTATGGAGCTCCAAAGTCGTAAGGACAGTTTTTTTAAAACACTTTGGTGTATTCATTTCTTGAGCTCTACACAATGATATGGGTGGCTAATAACTCAAGAATGGTTGACAATAATGAGTTGAGACTTGAAATGCAGTTAGTATAATAGTGAAGGTATAGAATGGTGAAGGGGGGGGAAATGGTCTGCCACTCCTACCACGATGGTCTATTCTCCCCTCAAGTCCAGAACCAGCAACTTCGTATTACATTCCTTTTTAATACTTGAGCCCCACATGTGGTGTTTTGCCACAGCAATATATAAACCTTACAATAACCTTCCCAATAATCGACTTCAAATTGTATTCTCTCGACGTTTCGACTAGATGCTCTAGCCTTCACCAGGAAAAACCTGATGAAGGCTAGAGCATCTAGTCGAAACGTCGAGAGAATACAATTTGAAATTGATTATTGATAAGGTTATTGTAATGTTATTATGTCAACTGAGAGTTCATTGAGAATATTAAACCTCCGCAGCTCCAAATCATTCTCTCAGATTTCTCCCCCCCCCCTACTACTTGCTTTACCTATCTATGTGGATGTGCTTGCTGTATCTATCTACTGTATGTTGATGTGCATGCTGTATCTATCTATGTGGATGTGCTTGCTGTATCTATCTATGTGGATGTGCTTGCTGTATCTATCTATGTTGATCTGCATGCTGTATCTATCTATGTGGATGTGCTTGCTGTATCTATCTATGTGGACGTGCTTGCTGTATCTATCTATGTGGATGTGCTTGCTGTATCTATCTATGTGGATGTGCTTGCTGTATGTGGATGTGCATGCTGTATCTATCTATGTGGATGTGCTTGCTGTATCTATCTATGTGGATGTGCTTGCTGTATCTATCTATGTTGATCTGCATGCTGTATCTATCTATGTGGATGTGCTTGCTGTATCTATCTAAGTTAACGTGCTTGCTGTATCTATCTATGTGGATGTGCTTGCTGTATCTATCTATGTGGATGTGCTTGCTGTATCTATCTACATGTATGTGGATGTGCATGCTGTATCTATCTATGTGGATGTGCTTGCTGTATCTATCTATGTGGATGTGCTTGCTGTATCTATCTATGTGGATGTGCTTGCTGTATCTATCTATGTGATGTGCTTGCTGTATCTATCTATGTTGATGTGCTTGCTGTATCTATCTATGTGGATGTGCTTGCTGTATCCATCTATGTGGATGTGCTTGCTGTATCTATCTATGTGGATGTGCTTGCTGTATCTATCTATGTGGATGTGCTTGCTGTATCTATCTATGTGGATGTGCTTGCTGTATCTATCTATGTGGATGTGCATGCTGTATCTATCTATGTGGACGTGCTTGCTGTATCTATCTATGTGGATGTGCATGCTGTATCTATCTATGTGGATGTGCATGCTGTATCTATCTATGTGGATGTGCATGCTGTATCTATCTATGTTGATGTGCATGCTGTATCTATCTATGTGGATGTGCTTGCTGTATCTATCTATGTGGATGTGCATGCTGTATCTATCTATGTGGATGTGCTTTCTGTACCTATCTATGTGGATGTGTTTGCTGTACCTAACTATGTGGATGTCCTTATCTATCTCTTCAGCAAGTCCAATAGCATCCCACAGGTAGCTTATTGGTGAGGTCATGGGTTTTCAAAGTGCTCAGTGCAATGCAGTGAGCCTGTATTGTTAACAGGCAGTGTTAGCTTTGCATTATATTGTGAACCAGATATACTGTAAGTCTTGTGCAGTGGTTCCTGCTCTAGGTCTGAACCATCTTGCCAATTATGTTAATACCACTTGCTTCTTTAATTACTTGCTTCCTTGCCAGATAATATGTATATATTTCTTGTCTCTATCAATATCTTATAGCTGCCAGATAATATGTATATATTTCTTGTCTCTACCAATATCTTATAGCTCTGCTGTTCTTCTTCAAGCCCAGCCCAGAAAATGTGGGATGGAACTACTTTCTGCATGTGTCGCTGCACATTGGAGTGTCCATCATGGTGTTCTGCTACACCATGGAGTTCTATGCACGCCAAGTGTGCCCGCTGGAGGAAAACTTTGTTAATACTTTCGTTCCACGTTTCTATAACTGTTTTTTGTAGTATCAGTTATACGTCTGCTATGAGAGAGAATTATTTATTTATTTTTTGTTTTGAATATACAGTGATTTATGGGAGCTGATGGTGTGCCAAACATCAACACAAATGTGGTACAGCATCAGCAGAAAGAGTGTGAGCAGCTACTTCCCTTGTGCAGACATTATTGTTATTACCTTTGCTTGCTTACCAAACGATGAAGTGGTTAGGCACTTGCTAGGTTTAATGCTTAAAACATGACAATTGCAGTGGTGATTCCAATGACTCACACCCAGCATTTGCAAATAGCCAGGCAACCTAGCACCGATTGAGATGATGTAATGTTCCAGGTAACCCAGACCAGAGTTCAGATAAATGTAATGTTCGAGAACCTAGGACCAGAGGTGTAATGTTTCAGGCAACATGGACCAGAGTTTAGAAAGATGTACTACCATAAGCACAATATATGCATGCCATTGACCACAAAGATTATCTGCATGGTAAAGGTCTTCTGTCAATAAATGTGCGTCAATGTTCCACTAAACCACACTGCACACAAACATGAATTCTTAACATGCCAGAACTGTCAGGAGCTACAAGGGAACAACATAACTACATCTACTTGCCAACAAACATATCGAATCCCCAATCTTGTTAGGAATGAGAACAGACCTGATCCTGCGATGGCATAGTTTATTACTAACCACTGAGCCCTTCACCCCATTGGTGGGAAGTATTCGCTCTCTTAATATCATGGAAATGCAGTAACTCTCGACAGGTATCTCTCTAAAGCAAAGGCTTTGGTGGCCACTGTGCCATGCCAATGCTCCCGGGAACACCGAGGCCTAGGTTACATGAGTCCTGTCCCTTCCAGCATTAAATGTATCCAGGAACACAAGACATGCTTACATAATTATGCATGATTGAGTATTTGGGAGGCACAGTGGCACACAGGCTAGGCTATGGCAGGGTATTTAGCCAACAAGCAGCTCTTGACCAAACCCTGCCACAGAACACTACGTGTAATGTGCAGGCAGTAACTCTAGTGGGTCAAGGTCCTACAGCACTGGTGAGTCAAGGTCCTACATCACTGGTGGGTCAAGGTCTTACATCACTGGTGAGTCAAGGTCCTACATCACTGGTGAGTCAAGGTCCTACAGCACTGGTGAGTCAAGGTCCTACATCACTGGTGGGTCAAGGTCCTACAGCACTGGTGGGTCAAGGTCTTACATCACTGGTGAGTCAAGGTTCTACATCACTTGTGGGTCAAGGTCCTACAGCACTGGTGGGTCAAGGTCCTACAGCACTGGTGAGTCAAGGTCCTACATCACTGGTGAGTCAAGGTCCTACAGCACTGGTGAGTCAAGGTCCTACATCACTGGTGGGTCAAGGTCCTACAGCACTGGTGGGTCAAGGTCCTACAGCACTGGTGGTGAGTCAAGGTCCTACAGCACTGGTGAGTCAAGGTTCTACATCACTTGTGGGTCAAGGTCCTACAGCACTGGTGGGTCAAGGTCCTACAGCACTGGTGAGTCAAGGTCCTACAGCACTGGTGAGTCAAGGTCCTACAGCACTGGTGAGTCAAGGTCCTACAGCACTGGTGAGTCAAGGTCCTACAGCACTGGTGGGTCAAGGTCCTACAGCACTGGTGGGTCAAGGTCCTACATCACTGGTGAGTCAAGGTCCTACAGCACTGGTGAGTCAAGGTCCTACGTCACTGGTGAGTCAAGGTTCTACATCACTGGTGGGTCAAGGTCCTACATCACTGGTGAGTCAAGGTCCTACAGCACTGGTGGGTCAAGGTCCTACAGCACTGGTGGGTCAAGGTCCTACATCACTGGTGAGTCAAGGTCCTACAGCACTGGTGAGTCAAGGTCCTACGTCACTGGTGAGTCAAGGTTCTACATCACTGGTGGGTCAAGGTCCTACATCACTGGTGAGTCAAGGTCCTACAGCACTGGTGGGTCAAGGTCCTACATCACTGGTGGGTCAAGGTCCTACAGCACTGGCGAGTCAAGGTCCTACAGCACTGGTGAGTCAAGGTCCTACATCACTGGTGAGTCAAGGTCTTACATCACTGGTGAGTCAAGGTCCTACAGCACTGGCGAGTCAAGGTCCTACAGCACTGGTGAGTCAAGGTCTTACATCACTGGTGAGTCAAGGTTCTACATCACTGGTGAGTCAAGGTTCTACAGTGTGTGTGGTGTACATGGCCACCAACGACATGGCTTGAGACAAGTATATACAAGAGGGATAATTACAATCAAATAAATGGTTCAGGGGAAAACGATAATTCAAACTAGGCAAATGACATACAATAGTAGAGTAATTGTCCTGAAGTTTGCCTTAGCTCTATATATATATAGTAACATTGACATAGTTACCAACTTTTTCAAACCATTTAAAGTGAGATGTGTGTTTTGTTGTGTTGAATGATTTGCTAGGATGTATTACAGCTACACATTTGCAGAACTTTTTTTTGGGGTTGGTTGCTATAATGCATGGTGCATATATGTGATAGGATCTGACGACTCCAAAAACATTGTTAACAACCAGTCTACTAATAAATCGGTCTGGCCATGGTTTCCAAGTTGCAGTTCACCTCCAAGTTGCAGACCAGACTCTTCCTGAGGACCCTAAATGACAAAAGGGGTCTTATGTAGAGAAAAATGGTTTTGTGGTATGATCACAAAGTTATAATTTGACTATTTTTCTTTTTTTGTATTACAAGCATCTACTACCTTTCCTTTACATTTGTGTTAAGTCTGAAGGCTCCTGCTTGCTTCTTTGTAGGCAAGCGTGGGGTTAGTAGATTGGTGGTCAAGAAGCTTGCTGCTACCTGAACTGCGTTATAATGACGCGGAGAAAATATTGCCCGTGTATGCGGAAAGATGGGAAACTCCCACAAAACAGGGGGATTTCCTACTAGCTGCTATAGTGGCTGCGTGGTTAACAAACTAACAAAGGTCATCAAGTGCACAGGAAGCCATTAATTTAAGGGGGACCTTCTGCAAACTTTAATTTTTTTTTTAAACCTATGGTTACAACTTTAGAGCTCAGTAGATTCTGCAAACTTCATGGTATGGACTTGATATATAGCTCAAAAGATAGATCTCTCTGTGTGCTCTCTTTTGATACTAAAATATCTTTCATAGGTATAACTATAGGCAAGTTACTAGACCCTAAAGCGGAGGGACCTCAAAAACCTGCACCCGAAAATCGCCGCAAGAAACCACTCCGAGTTGCGAAGTGCAAAAAAATAAAAAATGGAACGAGTGGCCAGAGGAAGCTCTAGAGCATACAAGGACCGTATTTGTATGCTCTAGAGCTTCCTCTAGCCACTCGTACCATTTTTAATTTTTTTTTGCACTTCGCAACTCGGAGTGGTTTTCTCCGGGGTGCAGGTTTTTGAAGTCCCTCCGCTTTAGGGTCTAGTAACTTGCCTGTAGTTATACCTATGAAACATATTTTAGTATCAAAAGAGAGCACACAGAGAGACCTATCTTTTGAGCTATATATCAAGTCCATACCATGAAGTTTGCAGAATCTACTGAGCACTAAAGTTGTAACACCAGGTTAAAAAAAAAAATTAAAGTTTGCAGAAGGTCCCCCCTTAAAACGCGTTTTTCTCAAAATGAATTGTTTCAAGCCTCTAGCATTCAGGCTTTCATAACTTTTCTTCTGTATGGAAATAAGTGATGATTTCAGTACCAAAATATAGGCATTGCTTTGTTCTTTCACCTGGTATCTATAACTCAGTTTTTTTAAAAAGTTTGTACATAAGACCCCTTTTCTCAGATCTTATCACATGCAGTAAGATTGTAAATGTGTTTAAAGCTTTGAATAAGAATATTGAAAAAAATGTGCATTACAGTATAATTATATCCCCTTTCTTGAATGCTCTCTATCGTATTTAGTTGTGGCTTTCTTGGCTTCTTTCAATAAGTTTAAATCTGGAACGAATTCGTAGCACTTTATTACAGCTTCTGGTCTTTCAAGTTTCACTACCAAAATCGAGGAAAGGAAAGGGTGTCCAATCGATTTCTGTCTGATCCCTCTCTTTTATTCTTGTTTATATACTAGGGGGGAAACCCTTTCAATGCCATCATTCAAGTTTGGCAGTATGAGAGCCTTAAAACGTGTATTCGAAGCAGCTGGGTTCTTCAGCTGTCTTAAATGATACCAGATGACATCCATTCTGTATTCAGGGTAATTACTGGTTGATTTTTCTACAAGTAAAGCGTCCTCAAGTGCACTTGCATGAATCCCATCTGGTCCAAGTGCCTTGTAGTCTAGAAATTCCTCATGTAAACATTCAAAAGCATGTTCATCAAATTTCAAAATGACATTAACTAGATGATATGCAAAAAATTTCAACATCTGACCATTTTGCATTCTGTCGTTCAAAATAGTCGATCCAAACTGCATGCTCCCACAATGTACCGTTTAAGTTCATGCTCTTCAGGATGTATTTAATGGGTAAGCTTTGTAAAATTCTATAGCTGCTTGCATGCCTAATTCCCACTGATTCTGGGATATATGTCCATAATTTAAGAGTTTATTGAGCTTAGTTTTTGCCAATAAATATTTCAGAAAATGGAAGATAATTTGTATCATCATCAATCAAGTCATATGGGAACAGGAAACATTCTTTTTGCAGGGGGGGAAAAAAATGCAAGCAATGTTTTGTATGTAGTAGCACCTCTCAGACTCAAGCATGATAACTTTCTTTTCTTGGTGGCAGGGGCAGCCAAATCACCCCAAGATTCTAGTTCACTATCAGTACCTGTTCATTTGATGACAGCTGTGACATCTGAGATAAACTGCATTCAGATCCTTCACACTTGTACTAGCTCAGCATAGACTGTAAATAAATTCAATGTTTAAGCTGCTATATATTGGTTGCACCTGGGCAATGGCATAGCTAAATAAACTGTGTAGTTTCAGTGGTAAAGGTTCAGTGCATTTTATGTATTCAGATTGCCAATTTGTCCATGAGATTGCCAATGTTGCTGGAGACCGTGAGATAAAGGGAAAATCTGTGTGAGTCTCACTATCAATCAGTGAGAGTTGGCAACTATGCATTGAGGTCTGGCATAATGGCTGTAATGGGTGATGTTCATAATTGAGGACTAATCCAGCAGACAGAAGGAGACAGACCAGCAGACGGGCGGACAGGTGGATGCATACAGACCAGCAGGAAGACAGGCAGGCAGGCAGACAAACAGACCAGCAGACTGACTGGCAGGCAGAGACACGACCAGCAGGAAGATTGGCGGTATACACACAGACAGACCGTCACACATACATAGACCAGCAGACAGTGTGGTGACAGACTAGCAGACAACAGACTAATCCGAGTCCAGTGGCCTTCTTATCTGCCATTAGTACCTTACCAACTGGATGGATTTCTTTTCACCACCTTGACAATAAATTTACCTCATAGATATAAGTTGCTTAACTGAAGGGATTCGATCATTGGCATGGCCCTCGATTACAGCCAGCACCAAAGAATCGCCCATAGAGCCTGGTGAATTCACAAGTCATCAGAGACTATATTTCAATGAGGTCTTTGAGATAGGTTTTCCTCAAAACACTCAAAAATCTCCCAAAGCAAACCAAATTCAGCAAAATAGAGCTTTCGGTTAAAAATGTGAAGATTTCTACGAAAAGGAGTTTTCAGTTATTTAACGAGTAGCAAGTTTTATATGTTGAAAAGGAACTCCATGTGCCAATTTTGACAAGAATGCACTTTTTAATTCCATTAAAAGGGGGATCATTTGTACGAAAATCAGTTTTCAGTCATTAAAGAGTAGAAGGTGTTTGATAATGAACTCAATGCACCCATTTAGACAAGAAGGCACATTTTGAGATTGGTTTTCCTCAAAATACTAAAAATTTCCCAAATTGGGCCTAAAAGAGATCCTTTCGGTTAAAAAGTAGGAAACATTTCTAACACATTCAGTCATTTTTGGAAGTGGAACTGGTGTGCCCATTTTGACAAGAATGAGGTCTTTGAGATAGGTTTTCCTCAAAATACTCAAAATAAATCTCCCAAATTGAGCAAAATAGAGCTTTCAGTTAAAAAGGCGAATGATTTCTACAAGAAGGAGATTTCAGTCAAAAAAGAGTAGAAAGTGTTTCATAATGTTAAAAATGAACTCAATGTACCCATTTTCACAAGAATACACTTTTAGAGATAGGTTTTCCTCGAAACATTTAAAAATAACCCATATTGGGCAAAAAATTAGCTTCTTTCGGTTAAAAAATAGGAAGCATCTCTACAAAAAGCAGTTTTCTGTCATTTAAAGAGTGAAGGTGTTTAAAAAGTAACTGAATGGCAAGAATGCACTTTTTAGTTAGGTTTTCCCCAAAATATTCCCAAATTCGGAAAAATAGTGAAGAGGGAAATATTTGTACGAAAAGCAGTATTCAATCCTGTAATGAGTAACTTTTTAAAAGCTATATATCAAGTCCATACCATGAAGTTTGCAGAATCTACAGAGCTCTAAAGTTGTAATCACAGGCCAAAAAATAAAAATAAAATAAAATAAAATTTAGCATCATCCCCCTTAAAGAGTATTTCGTGTTTCCCTGATATTAATCTATGTGCCCATTTTGAGAAGAATGCACTTTTTGTGATTGGTTTTCCTCAAAACACTTGAAAATTTCCAATGATTGGGTCAAAAAGAGCTTGTTTTTGTTAAAAAGTAGGAAACATTTCCACAAAAAGCAATTTTCAGTAAGTGTTGAATGTGCCCATTTTCACAAGAATGGTCTTTGAGATAGGTTTCCTAAAAAACACTCAAAAATCTCCCAAATTGAGCAAAATAGAGCTTCTTTCGGTTAAAAAGGTGAATGATTTCTACAAAAAGGTGTTTCAGTCATTTTATAATGTTAAAAAGGAACTCAATGTGCCCATTTTGACAACAATGCACTTTCAGAGGTGGGTTTTCCTCAAAACACTCAAAAATGACCAAAAAGATTTCGGTTAAGATTAAGGCTAAGGCTGGGTTAGGGCTGGGGCTAGTGCTAAGGCTAGGGCTAGGGCTGGGTTAGGGCTAAGTCTCAGGGTTCTGGGCTCAGCCAGAGTATTAGCAACAATTTTTGTGCGTCCATTGCTCTGCTGTTTGTTTGGCAGACGAGTGGAGTCCAGGCCTCCTCTGGCACTGTAACTGGTCTGTATGTTCATTGCTTGTTATCTTTTATTTTATTTTTTTATTTCAGCTTGCTTGGCTTTATTTCATAGTGACACTACTTTCCAACAAAACTTCTCATTCAAATACATTTCTCCCTTGCGTTGCAGGGCTTCTTCAGTGAATGTGTGAAGCACTTACAATGTGGGTGGCATTTATAATAATTATTGCATAACAGTGACTGCAATGTTTCATTAGCTAAAGTACTTGTTGGAAATGAGAGTCATATGATAGCCACGAGAGTAATTAAATAATGTTGAATATTATTAATCTTGTTGAGGTTATGCAGCTCTGAAGTTTGGACCCCTCCTCCATTATGACCTATGTTTGTGTGTATTTAAATAATGGTCCCTTCACTGGAAGGTAAGGATCATCAACACCAGACTACTAGAACACTACCAAACTTGAGTGCGTGTTGTTCATTAGCAACTAATATTCATACCTAGCTAGACCCTTTACCAATGATCATGGATTCCGGCTGAGTGTGACGAAACACAGTACGGGATATGAAGGCTCTTGATGGGTTGCAGTGGATTGTCATAAGGAGTTGGTCTCACAGTTGGTTGAAGTGTGTACAACTTACGCCATGATCTAGGGTGTACCCATTGGAAAATGAGTGCCAACCAGCAATGGCCATTGTTCCTTGTCAGGTTCCTCAAGTCGGGAATAAAGGAATTCCTTCTGAGCCTGCTGTCTTCTGCTTCGTCCTGTCACTCTACTTGGTATACTAGCTACCTGTGATGGCAGTGTGTATTGGAGGAGGGTGTGTTCCTAACTTGGATGCAGTGAAGCTTAGATGATGAACACCAGCAAACTGATGGGAGCAATCCAGACACATGAATACCATTGTTTCCCATGGAAATGCATCCACCACATTGTCTGTAGGCACTCGGATAGCACCATAATTTTTATGACCCTTGACCTGGTTAAGTTTGGTAGTGTCCTAGTAGTCTAGTGTTGCTGTCCCTTACCTTCCAGTGAAGGGGCTGCCATGTAATGGTGTGTCTGACTTGCCCCCTTAAGTTTTGTGGTGTCCTAGTAGTCTGATGTTGATGACCTTTACCTTCCAGTAAAGGGATTGCCATGTAGTGGTGTCTGACTTGCCTGTAGTTCGTAAAAGGAGGCGATCCTTTCCTTTCAGTGTAAAGGGTCAGCAATGCGACAACCCCCCGGCTACATATTTTCTTCGCTCCTTCTCCCCACATCTCCTTCTGTACGGCTTGCCATTGGCTGCTCAGAAACGTCAATGCACCCTGGAAATGCCCTAGTCTCCTATAACTATCACCTACCTTGTGCTTCCAAGTCACGCTCCATGCAGGTGACTGGTTTCATGTTGTTTTCTGCCCTGCCCTGCATCATCATCTCCTGAACTAGGAGTCTGCTTCTGCCAGAAAAACTGGCTTGGTGTGTTCATGGTGAGAGGAACTTCCTGCCTCATGTACTAGTCCTAACTGATCCACATGCATAGAAGAAGGTTTCTCAGGTTGTGAAGGAAGATTCGATGCTAGCGTAACCCTCGAGTATTGACATGAATGTTTATAGGTAGGTAAACTAGTAGTTTGTCATAGAGTAATCCTATACCTCACATATCATTAGGGCATGGTTTAGGTGGGGAAAGGGTGAGATGTCTCTCACATGTTGTCTTGAGTCTCGCAGCCATAGTTACATGCCAATCAGATTGCAGGATTGTAGCATCAGAGGAAGGCGCACGTGCCAAACTGATCACCTGACTTGACTTGTGGCATGCCTAAATCTAGTCTGTCATGGTGAACCCAATAATATTAATTTTGTTTGATCTCCTGCTCTGGATTCTGCAACCAATTCCCTTGGCCGCTATCTCAGAAAGTGGTAAGGCCATGGCCTCACTGGTCGCACCGCTTCCTACGCCCTTGTAATGTATATGCATCAACGCCAGAGATGTCAATTGACTTTTAGTCATACTACATCTCATTAAATTACGTAATCTGCGTACAGTACTAGCATGTCGTTCACATACACCTTTACCTTCCAATGATTGGGAAGGTAAAGGGTTTACTACTAGCCTGAGCCTAAACCATGCTCATTAATAGTTTGTGCAGCTAGCCTGCTGAAAGTTACTTACTGTTAGCTTTGTTTTCGAAGTCATCATCGAGACGACATGTCACTCTCCAAGGACTTACCCATTCCCTCTATTCGTGAGAAGCCACATCAACCATCTTTCGAAGTCATCATCGAGACGACATGTCACTCTCCAAGGACTTACCCATTCTCTCTATTCGTGAGAAGCCACATCAACCATCTTTCAGTTTTCCAAAGTGTGAGTTTGGAAAAAAGAATCTTGTTAAAAGATCTTTCCAGCCACAATGGTTTACACGCTGGACATGGCTTCATTATGATGAGGACCATGATTCAGTCTTCTGTTATATTTGTGTGAAGGCTTACAAAGAAAAACTCCTTTTTTCTGTCGCAACTATTGAGACTGCAACTGGATATACAAACTGGAAGGATGCTTCTCTAAGATTTTCTGCCCATGAAGCTAGCAATTGTCGTAAGGATGCTATTTTTTTAGAGTCATTACTCTCCCCCAGACATGTCCGAAAATTGGTGAGAGTCTTTCCTCCCTTCATGCTCGGGAAATGAAGGAAAACCGGCAGTGCTTACTCAAAATTCTATCTAATGTTGTGTTCTTGGCTAGACAATCTTTGCCACTTCGTGGTCATGACGATGAATCTGACTCCAACTTTATTAAATTGTTTAGGCTTCGTGGATATGATGACAAAAGAGTATTCGAATGGCTAAAGTGCAGAGCAAATAAATACACCTCTGCTGAAATCCAAAATGAGATGCTAAGTCATGGCTCTGAAGGTTCTGCGTAAAATAGCAGCCTCCCTGCATGCAGCTCCATTCTACACTATCATGACAGATGAGACTGCAGATGTGAGCAACCAAGAGCAAGTGGTCATTTGTATTCGATGGGTGAGTGAGAAGTTTGAAGTGCATGAGGACTTTATTGGTGTATATGTGGTCAGAAAAATAGATGCACAAACCTTGGTTATCGTTATCAAAGATGTACTCCAAAGATTAAATCTCTCTCTCAGCAAACTGAGAGGTCAATGTTATGACGGAGCTGCTTCTCAAGTCAGGTGTTGCAAAGAAACTCTTCTATGGCTCATGACACACCTGGGGTGCGGGTCTTGTGTCCAACACGCTGGACCGTTAAAGCTGAAGCACTGAAAAGTATCATTGATAACTATGAAGTATTAAATGAGTTGTGGGTTGTGTCGATACTGAGATGAAGGCCCGTATTCTTGGTGTGTCATCGCAGATGAAAAAATTTAAATTCTTCATTGGGGTGTGTTTAGGGAAGTTAATTCTTGGCCATAGTGATAACTTGAGTCGTACATTACAAAAATCTGCAGCAGAAGGCCAGATCGTTGCAGAATTGACAGTGAAAACACTAAGTAAACTAAGATCAGATGAGAATTTTGCGCTTTTTTGGGAAGATATAACAAAAAATCTGAAAATTTGTGTGTTGATGATCCCCACCTCCCACGTTGAAGAAAAACTCCAAAAAGATTTGAAATCGGGAGCACAGAAAGCCATTCATTTCCAGAAGCTCCTGCAGATTATTACAAACAAATCTACATTGAAGCTATTGATCTGATTACCACATGTATAACCGATAGGTTTGATCAGCCTGGGTTTAAGATTTACAGAAATATTCAAGATCTATTAATAAATGTAGTGAACTCAAATGACTACAAAACTCAGTTTGATTTAGTTCTCAGCTTTTATGGCTCAGACTTCAATGGTCAGTTATTGAAAACCCAACTTGAAATTGTATCAACAATTTTCTGCTCAGATGAGGTTGTACTATTAAATGACATCATTGACCATTTCAAGACCGCTTCACCTGCTGAACGTGAATTGCCAATGATTTTGTTTCTGAAAGTGAACATCGCTTATCAATTTTTGGCACATTCAAACCCGACCTATAGAACTCAATCACTATGAATTAATAATTCTATCAATCTTTTACTGTTCCTAATTTTACACAATTATTTGGCACTAATTTTTTAAGAAAATAATACCACACACAACTATATATTATATAATACATTATTCAGTTGGTAAGAGAGAAAATAATTTCAGTTGACTTGATGCTGATGTGTCCAGGTTGATGGACAATTTCTCTTTTAAATTTCTGGAGGTGAGGAGTTCTTACACAGAGATATGATACCAGCAATTTATAATAAGAAATGGTAATCCTTTTTTTTGTTATATATAATTACAATTAAGGGGGTCCGCTACCCTTAAAAACATTTTTTTGGTTTTTTGTTTTCCCCCCCAAAAGATGATGACAGTACATGCAAGATGCTGCCTTCCAAATTGGAGAAGATTTGAATGCTCCATTCTGGACTTATATTAACTTGAGTACTCCCGATTTGCGAAGAAGACGCTTCACGTAATAGTGAGTTTCAATGGCCGTGGACACCGACAAGGGAAGCAAACCAGTGATTCTAGGAAGCAGCCTATATAGGACAGACCAAACTTCCCCTCCCTATTCTTGATTTTTCTAGTATGTATATGTATACCACTTTTAGTGTTTTTTTAATGGTATGGTCAGTTCAACCATTGAAATATTATAGTAGTCCTTAAAATGCCTGTCCCGAAAAAATTGCCCAAGGACGGTTCTCCCTGCTTCATATTTGGAGTAATCAGACAAAATTATATAGATTCTGTTTCCTCTCAATGAGAGCTACAAGATGACATTCTCTGTTTTTAATTTTAAGCAAGTATGATGTCAACCGGTACAAAAAAACAATGAAAATGCTACCAAGAAATTGCAATAGTTTTTAAAATCCATGATCACACTATTTAAAAAAAACTTAATGATATATTGTGTTTCATACTTTGTAATTTCCCCTGTGGTAAGTTGTGAAATCCCAAAGTAAACTACTCTCCAAATATGACCGTCCTCGTGAAATCTTAAATGTTCACTAAGTCTGGATCAGTTGTAGCTGGGTAGTTGGCACAGCACCAGAAGGTAGGTCTGTGTATAGGTACACAACATACAAGATTTCAAATAAAAATTCTGAAGCAGAGAGAAGTTGTGTTTTTTTGTTTTTTGTTTTTTGGGGTAGTGGACCCCTTAAGTACATACAATAATTAAGTACATACCAATATATACCTCCCTTTACTCACTCCCAAACTGGAACTACAACCTTCAGCATTTGGACCATTGCTTCGAATGGCCTTACCACTTTAAAATTGCTTCCTACGCCCCTGCATTACCAGCATCATATTGATCTAGATCAGGTTATGGATCTTTTTTCCAGACTGCACCCAAGGCGGTTGCACTTGAGCAGTGTATTACTGCCTCTAGATCATCTTTACAGCCTCTAGATCACATTTACTTCCTCTACATCAATTTTAGCACTTCTAGATAACATTTATTGTCTCTAGTTTGCCTCTAGATAATCTTTACTGCCTCTAGATCACATTTACTGACTCTAGTTCACCTTTACTGCCTCTAGATCATCTTACTGCCTCTAGATCGCATTTTCTGCCTTTAGAATACATTTACAGGCTGTAGTTCACATTTACTGTCTCTAGATCACCAATACTGCTTCTAGATCACCTTTACTGCCTCTAGACCACATTTACTGACTCTAGATCACCTTTAATGCCTCTAGATCACCTTTATTCCCTCTAGTCACATTTATTGCCTCTAGATCATCTTTACAGCCTCTAGATTACATTCTAGATCACCATTACTGCCTCTAGATCAACTTTATTTCCTCTAGTCACATTTACTGTCTCTAGATCACCTTTACTGCCTCTATATCGCCTTTACTATCTCTGCATCACATTTACCTTCTCTGGATCATGTTTACTGCCTCTAGATCATCTTTACAGCCTTACTTCCTCTGCATCAATTTTACCTCTTCTAAATCACATTTATTGTCTCTAGATCATGTTCACTGCCTCTAGATTGTCTTTACTGCTTCTAGATAACATTTACTGCCTCTAGTTCATCTTTACTGCCTCTACTGCCTCTAGATCATATTTATTGAGTCTAGATCACATTTACTGCCTCTAGATCATCTTTACTGCCTCTAGGTCGCCATTACTGCCTCTAGATCACATTTACAGGATCTCGTTCACATTTAGTCTCTAGATCACCATTTACAGGATCTCGTTCACATTTACTGTCTCTAGATCACCAATACTGCTTCTAGATCACCCTTACTGCCTCTAAATCACATTACTGACTCTAGATCACATTTACTGCCTCTAGATCATCTTACTGCCTCTAGATCGCATTTTCTGCCTCTGGATCACATTTACAGGCTGTAGTTCACATTTACTGTCTCTAGATCACCAATACTGCTTCTAGACCACCTTTCTGCCTCTAGACCACATTTACTGACTCAAGATCACCTTTAATGCCTCTAGATCACCATCATCCTTACAGCCTCTAGATCACCTTTACTGCCTCTAGATTACCTTTACTGCCTCTAGATCACATTTATTGCTTCTAGATCATCATTACATTTACTAGGTCAACATTACTGCCTCTGGATCAACTTTACTTCACATTTACTGCCTGTAGAAATTACTGCCTCTAGTCACATTAGTTGCCTCTAGATCACCTTTACTGCCTCTAGATCACATAGTGGAACTTTTTACTTGAAAAAATAGTTCCCTCTTGAAAAATAAAGGGCTAGGGCTAGGGCTAGGGCTAGGGCTAGGGCTAGGGGTAGGGCTAGAGTGGGAACAAAACTTTCGATAAGGGAGGAACAACTTTTGGGGGGGAACAAATTAAACGTTACAGACCCTCCACCGGGCATCAACAATGGATGTCGCCAACAAAACCATTCGCCTCCAGGCCCACCCCAAAACATATCCCCCCTCTCTTTTCCCCTCTATCCCAATCATCCTCTCAGAGCACCTGCTTCAACCTCGATGGTCCTGAGATCATGAAATACATCTTCATAGTCACCTCCCAGAGGGCATCATCCAGATAGAAAACACTCAGACTGCAGGGTGTTTTTGGGGGGGGGGGGGGGGGGGTGGGGTGTCGATTTTAATAATAATGATAATAATAATAGTAGTAATAACAATAACAACAACAATAACAACAACAACAATAATAATAGTGATAATAATAATAGTAATAATAAAATAATAATAATAATAATAATAATAAGAATAATAATAATAATAATAATAATGATATAATAATAATAATAATAATAATAATAATAATAATAATAATAATAATAATAATAATAATAATAATAATAATAATAATAAAATAATAATAATAATAATAATAATAATAATAATAATAATAATAATAATCATAACCATAATCATAATCATAATCATAATCATAATCATAATAATAATAATAATAATAATAATAATAATAATAATAATAATAATAATAATAATAATAATAAATAATAATAACAATAATAATGACAACAACAACAATAAAAATAATAATAATGACAATGAAAATAATAATAAATATAGAAACACATCCAAACACAAATAACAACAAATCAAACAATCTCGTGCAAAGCCCCCACAATGGCCGCACAAAAGTATAAATTTAAAAACAAATACTTGGGGAACGTATTAAAGTGATTATTAAGGTGATTATTGTAGGAGTTCAAAGTCAGTGTGCTGATAAAGGAATGTTGAATATAGTCACCAAGGGAATTAATTTCATAGGGGAAAATGAAAGGTAAGCAGAATCAGTTCCAGGGCCGGAAGAATTGCAAAGTTTGCAAAGGTTTTGGCCTCTGCATCATTTGGGCTTAGATTTGTCTGACAATTATTATCAACACATTATATACATGACAATCAATGTAAACCACATGTCACATGACATCAGGTGCAGCTGCATGCTCTATCATAGTTTGGCTGCTAGTCAGTGTTAGTTTTACTTTGCTATGGCAGCTACTCATTTTGGAGATGCAATAGTTTTGCCTGATCTTCCACCTGCTCCTCCTCATCCTACTGACAGCTTTTCATTCCCAAAAATACTTTTTGGAAAGAAAAAAGTTGTAGCGAGGTCTTTTCAAACATCTTGGCTGAAACAGTGGACTTTCTTACAGTATGATGAGAAGAAGGATGTTGCTTATTGCCACATTTGTGTAACTACTTTCAAGCAGAAGAAGATGAGAGAATCTCGAGCTCTGTGTTTGTAAGTCAGTGCCTGACTTCATGTAGCTTGCTATCTAACTAAATAAACTTTCAGTCCAACTCTTGCCTGTTCTTTTTATAGGTATCCACAGGATTTTGTAATTGGGAAGATGCAACTATGGTATTGAGAAAACCTGAGCAAAGTCTAAGCCATCGCCAGGCTGTTGAAATGAAATTACTCTTCCGGCATCTACTATAAGCATTGGTGAGCAATTATCCCATGAGTATGGAAAATAAAAGGAAATCAACAGAAGTATGTTGATTAAAATTATGTCAAGTATACGGTTTTTGGCTAGACAGGGATTAGCCCTTAGAGGTGATGCTAATGAAGAAGATGGTAATTTTTAAGGGTGAAAGCTGAAGAAGATGCCAGAGTATATGATTGGCTGAGAAGATCCCAGAGTACATCACTGGCTGAAGAAGGTCCCAGAGTATATGACTGGCTGTAGAAGATCCCAGAGTATATGACTGGCTGAAGAAGGTCCCAGAGTATATGACTGGCTGAAGAAGATCCCAGAGTATATGACTGGCTGAAGAAGGTCCCAGAGTATATGACTGGCTGAAGAAGATCCCAGAGTATATGACTGGCTGAAGAAGATCCCAGAGTATGGCTGAAGAAGGTCCCGGAGTATATGACTGGGTCCCAGAGTATATGACTGGCTGAAGAAGATCCCAGAGTATATGACTGGCTGAAGAAGATCCCAGAGTATATGACTGGCTGAAGAAGGTCCCAGAGTATATGACTGGCTGAAGAAGATCCCAGAGTATATGACTGGCTGAAGGTCTCAGAGTATATGACGGGCTGTAGAAGGTCCCAGAGTATATGACTGGCTGAAGAAGATCCCAGAGTATATGACTGGCTGAAGAAGATCCCAGAGTATATGACTGGCTGAAGAAGATCCCATAGTATGAAGAAAACTAACAAATATACATCCCATGACATCCAAAACGAAATCTTGAAAGTCATGGCTGTGCGTGTGTTGAGGGGAATTGCTAGCTCCCTTCAGCCATCTCCATTCCGTGCCATAATGATGGACGAAATGACTGATGTTTCTAATCGTGAGCAAGCAACTTTAGGTTTTCGGTCAGTAATGGACGTTTTCGACGTATTTGAAGAGTTCCTTGGACTTTATCAGGTCCCATCAATTGACTCTATGACATTAAAAAAAGTTATGGAAGATTCTCTCTGTAGACTCAACATTCCTTTCTCCAAAGTCCGTGGACAATGCTATGAGGGAGCCAGTACAATGAGTGGAGTTAGATCAGGGGTTGGAGAGCCCCGGGCACTCTATACTCATTGTTATGGCCACTCTATAAATCTTGTAGTGAATGATGCCATAAAAGTATCTAACCATTAAAAATGCCTGGGGATGTAACCCATGAAGTCACTAAACTTATAAAATTCTCCCCACGTAGAGAAGAGATGTTTAGAGAATTAAAAAGACACCATGATTTAATCCATGATTCTCACTCGGCAGGAATGAGATTCCTCTGTCCAACCAGATGGACTTTGTGAGCTGATGCTTTAGCCAGTGTTATAAGTAACTATGAAGTTCTTTTGCAAACATGGGAAGAGGCGGTAGATGTTGTTAAGGATACACAGACCAAAGCACGAATTAATGGGGTATGTGCTCAGATGCAAACTTTTGAATTTTTATTTGTCCTTGGGTAAATGGTCTTGCGTAACTCTGGCAATTTAAGTTCAACAATTCAGAAGAAAACAACATCTTCTGCTGAGCCAGCAACTTGCAAAGCTACACTGCAGCGTACACGCAACCCAGAAGCTTATGACCTGTTTTGGACAAAAGTTTTGAATTTTGCTGAATCTGCAGATATTGGTGACCAGAGTTACCAACTCCAAAGGATCACTATCGCCAGCTTTATTATGAAACTGTAGATAATACTACTAACTGTATTGCGAACCGCTTTGATTAACCAAGTTATAAGCAAGTTGGAACAGTATCTTATCAAGGCCAGTTATGCAGCAGATTTTGAGGAAGAATTTAAAGTTGTGTGACTTCTGCAAGGATGATTTTAATCCAGATGTTCTGAAAGCTCAACTTATAAATTTTGGTGTTGAATTTCAGCAAAAGAACAACATGGCTACCTCAGCAACTGCAATTTTTGATATCAGGGATCATTTCAAGGCATATTCAATTGCTAAGGGGGGACCTTTTAAGGCAAAGTCCGGGTGCTACAATTGATTATGGTGATGCCTGCAACTAATGCCACATCAGAAAGGTCATTCAGTGCACTTCTTTGAGTGAAAACTTATCTTAGAGCCACTATGAAGCAGGAGACTTAACAATCTATTGATCCTTCATGTGCATAAGGAACAGATTCTTTGATTCTTTAGACCTACAAGAGGTGGTCCTCAGATTCTGAGCATTGTATCAATACTTTTGGTACTTTTCTGTACTGGACCATAGTAGGACCTAGACTAGTTAACTGAACATTTTTTTAATTGTTTATCATTCACTATATATGACAATGCAGTTACTGTGGGTGTGGTCATAGTGTGTGCCTTTGCATCAATTTATTGGGCCCGAGTTCTGTATGTGATTAGCAGCCGATTACAGGGGTGAAAGGATCGGAGGCTGAAGCAGGAAGGTTGGCATGGTGGGAGGCTAAAAGGATAATCTATGTTATTACGGCGGCGAGATGATAGAGATGGAAGATGAAGCTTAGTGAGAAGAGAAGCATAGTCCCAGGGCCAATGTTCACTGCATAATTTACAGGCAAAGTATTGTATAGAAAGATGGGGGTCCCAGAGCAAAGAACAGTACTCCAGATGAGAATGGATAAGAGAAGCATATAATAGAGGCGAAGAAGAATAGAAGTGTCTGAATAGCAGTAGAAATGATGTAGAGAAGACCAAGTAATTTACAGGTCTTAGAAGATATGGGAGTGGTCCAGGATAGAGATGAAGCAATGAGGATCCCCAGGTCACTGTGGTCCAGGATAGAGATGAAGCAATGAGGATCCCCAGGTCACTGTGGTCCAGGATAGAGATGAAGCAATGAGGATCCCCAGGTCACTGTGGTCCAGGATAGAGATGAAGCAATGAGGATCCCCAGGTCACTGTGGTCCAGGATAGAGATGAAGCAATGAGGATCCCCAGGTCACTGTGGTCCAGGATAGAGATGAAGCAATGAGGATCCCCAGGTCACTGTGGTCCAGGATAGAGATGAAGCAATGAGGATCCCCAGGTCACTGTGGTCCAGGATAGAGATGAAGCAATGAGGATCCCCAGGTCACTGTGGTCCAGTATAGAGATGAAGCAATGAGGATCCCCAGGTCACTGTGGTCCAGGATAGAGATGAAGCAATGAGGATCCCCAGGTCACTGTGGTCCAGGATCGAGATGAAGCAATGAGGATCCCCAGGTCACTGTGGTCCAGGATAGAGATGAAGCAATGAGGATCCCCAGGTCACTGTGGTCCAGGATAGAGATGAAGCAATGAGGATCCCCAGGTCACTGTGGTCCAGGATAGAGATGAAGCAATGAGGATCCCCAGGTCACTGTGGTCTAGGATAGAGATGAAGCAATGAGGATCCCCAGGTCACTGTGGTCCAGGATAGAGATGAAGCACTGACTAGCTGAATTGGAGTACCAGTGATACAGAGGTGGCAGAGATGAGATTTGTTGATAAGAAATAAGATATGGCCGTGATTTGCGCAAATGGCTGATATTGTGCCGTTGCAAAATGTAAGCCCAGCCAACAATTGATGCTTGATGTTCACATGATAAATGATAAACTACCTTAACAGGGCCGTATCTAGGAAAATTTGACCGGAAGGGGGGGGGGGGGGGGGGCAGTTACCTAAGAAAATTTGACTGGAGAGGCGGTTGCATACTATAGGCCATAGGTGTGAAGTATGCAGCTAAAACTGTGAATTTTGAGAAGTGCATATATACGAGGCTAAAAAGACATTACAGCATTAGAACACCTCAACAAAAACATACAGAAATGCAATACTGTTCACGGTTCTGACAGTTATCTCATTTTTATTTTACTGACTTGTCTTCAGTTAGCCTTTCTTTCATAAATATCCTCTGATGATGGAATAAATTCAGTGTCATGATGAATCAAGAGCATTGCTAATCCACTCAACCACTCTTCTTTCATTGAAGAACATGTCCAAAGCTTTAGACGAAGAAGAGCAGAAAAAGATCTCTCACAAATACACTTCCCACAGGTATAGTTAAAAAGACTGTTAAATTTTTATTAATTGCTAAGGATTACACATAGAGAGCACAGCTAGTTGTACCTGGCCTCCTTTTAGGTGAAACAGATCCATAAAACTTTTTCGATTTAGTTAATTCAACAGGGAAGTCGGTCTTCTCTTCCCAGCACATAAATTTCCCATAATTTTACTGCTTCTCAGTTTGGATAAATATAGTGGTATCAGAGATTAAGCTCCTTATGCTCATTGGAAAATCGTGTTTCTAACTGCTCAACCACATGGTCCAAAAATACATTGATTCTGTAGTATATAATCAGAAGGAATCTGGCTAACTTGTCCTGCATTAGCTCGATGGTGCTGAACAGTAGCAGTTCGTAGTTTCACAATTGTTACAAGGCTAGCATTTCAATTCTTCTCCAAACTTTCTCCTAGCAGTCATCTTTTCTGGCATCCTGAATGGATTTCTTTGCAGTGTTTACATCCCTGTAGGCTTCTGCAAGATCACACTATTTGCTAGCTGAACTAAGAACTGCCTGTGTGACAACCAGTGTGACAACAAATTGGCTATCTTATAGAAGCCGCATATATCAACAAGCATCACTTATAGCTTCTCCCCTGCTACTATCTTTGATTCTGCCCATGGTCTCTAAGACTGTGACATATTGGGCTACAAGAGCTGAAAGAGTTCTCACCCTTGCACTCCAATTGGTGGCACAAAATTTAGGCACATGATACCTCCTTGAACCTGCTTCTATTTCAGTCAAAGACTCACTAAGCTCATCATCATCTTCAATCATCAAGAAGTCAAGAAGCTCTTTTCTTGGTCAGTAGATGCAACTTCAAAAAAAAAATTATGCTTGGCACTACCAGACAAAAACCATGTCAACTTTTGAATATCATCAAAAAGGTTACGGATAGATGGCACACCCGTACAACTTCTGCAAATGGCAAGATTCAAAACATGTGAACGGCAATGAACATATGTGGCATGGGGATATTTTTAGCCTGTACTCAATTTCTACTTGAACTCATTACAGAGGCTCCATCATACCCTTGACCAATTAGAAAAGACTGAAGTGTAGAGAGCAAAGCATCAGCAATTGTTTGAGCATCCATCTTTGTAAACCACAGGAATTCTTCATAAACTTCACAAAGCTTGCACAGATACTAACCGGTTCCACATTTGAAAGGTCTTCAGTTTCATCACCCATGAGACTCCAGTATGATGAAAACATTGATAAAATATTCTCACGAATAGCACCTTCGCATATGGAAATTATTGTACATGTATTCTGTACTATGGGTGAAATATACCTAGCAGCATGCTGAAAATGCTCTTTAAGATCTGTGTCAAGCTGTGACTTCCAGTTCACAAAAAAGCGAAGTTTCCATCTTCAGTTTTTGTGATCTTGTCCCAATTACCTTGAAAAGCAATGCCTCTCTTACCAAGGGCTACAACCACATCTGACCATTCTTAGTATGGGCCTGCTGAATTCCCACTTCTTTGGCCATTAGTGAAGCAACATCTAAACCAGGTTGTTGAGTTTTTAGGAAAAGACAAGCTTTCTCATCTGCTAGTTTGTGTGCTTCACTCTCCTTGTGCTTATCAAATAAGCGGCTCCTTCTTGCCGAGAGCTTTCTTCCATTTATTAAAGTCATGGAAGAAAACGGGGATTTGGTGTCTACACTTGCAAAGCACAGGCATGGCAGACAGTATGCACTATCATTTGATATGCTATAACGCAACCATGGCTGTCCAGCTTAGACTAAATCTTCTCCCTGAAGTGACAGGGAACAAAACATTAGGTGGGCATTTAAATTTAGACGTCAAGAGTGTTAGCTTGTCATCGATATCCAATAAGGAATGCTTTCCAGCATAAAGTGCTGGATTATTGGGATCAAAATAATCTTTGACAATAGGACTTGCAGTTGCTAGAGATCCATTTCAGGTAGATCATCATCATGAAGGGACTCTTCATCATGAGCCCCCTCAACATGAGCCTCTTCATCATAAGCCCCCTCAACATGAGCCTCTTCATCCTCTTTATCATGAGCATGAGCCACTTCATCATGAGCCTCTTCATCCTCTTCATCATGAGCCTCTTCATCATGAGCCTCTTCATCATAACCGTCTTCATCATGACCTTCTTCATCATGTACTTGGGAGTTATCTTCATTTTCCCTACATCATTTCTTCATCATTACTTTCATATAGCTACCACTATGAATCACATATGGAGCATTAATACCAATGAAGTTATTTAAGCTGTCTTTTGGCTTTTGGAGGAGTATGGGCAGGTACAGGAGTGGCCAAGGCTCGACCTAAAATTTGTTAACCCATAATTAGTCATTAGTACAATCAATGCCTATACATCTGGCTATAGTGTTGATATGTGGAACAGGAGGTCTAGCTTACAAAATGTATCAGTGCTTGTAATAATCAGACTTGCACTTAGCATCATGACAGCTGCAAGTATGATGGGCCCACCAATTTAACATAATTCTTGTTGTTGTGCAGGCAGCTAGATGGCAAATTTTTTTTTTCCACAGACAGCTGGAATTAACAGGGTTATGTTTTAATTAATACATGTATTTAATTAATACATGTACTGATTATGGAACTCTTGACATCCCATCCCACCTCACCTATTTTGGGGGGGCCTCTGTGAATTTTGTAGCCAAATATATCAGGGGGGGGGGGGGGGGGGATTGCCCCTCCCTGCCCCCCCTAAATACGTCCCTGGAGACTGGTCATGGGTCTGTTGCAACAACTCCAACAATGAGAGAGCATCTACACACATCATGATAGTTCCCTGAAGACACTGGTCATGGAACAACTCCAACCAGAGGAGCATCTGCCTCGGAGATACACATGCCATCATGATAGTTACTTGAAGTAACTTGCCATGGATCTGATGGAAGAACTCCAACCACGAGAGAAGCATTATGCGGATCTGTTTGGGATGAGAACTTTGGACAGTCCACCACCTACCTTCCCCGCGAAAATTCTTGACACCTCTTCCCCCCCAGATATTGGTCATAGTAAGAGCAGAAGAGATCAGCCTCATTGAACTAACTGTTCCTTTAACACACAAAAACATACAACTGCCTGCCCAATGCAAAAATTGGGAAGGAGAGCAAGAGGAGTTATACCAGCATGCTCCAAGTCACCTGGATTCAAAGAGATCCGTAGAGCAGTTTCTGTGGAAATCATTATCAGTGCTCTTGCCATTGGATCCCTAGCACCTGCTCCTCACTACAGCTGCATGACTCTCACTTAACAAGACACTGCCACTCACCTCCCTCGACCTGGAAGCTCAAACCATCATAACTGCCTCTCATCAAATAGTTCATACCTGTCTTAACCCGTCTTGCAACCTTCAACTGTTGTGTTAATGTTCTATTCTCTATTCCTCATGCAGTTGCCTACCTCTGCCTTTGCCAAGCCAAAATTGTATCATTATCTTGTGTTCATATTTCACTTAAGTGAAGTTCTCTTTTGCCCTTTTAAGATATAGGGTGCGCTAACCTAATGAGAACGCTAGATAGGTAGGTGGGGCAAATTGTGTTCATGCGCATCCTTCTACTTTACCGCAACTTGTTGACGCGCATGGTTAAAGAGAAGTGTCGGATGTCTGAAGGAACAGTTAGAACTTTCGTCTCTCTGAGTACTGCACACTATGGCCGCTATAGGATCGCGTTGTGGGGGGATTGATATTCTTGACCAGACGCTGCTCCATATCAGGAATAATTTGGTACTATTTTTATACTAAACCGCTTCCATGCTTCCATTTATTAGCTACCACAGTCATAGCATAAGCTACATCATAACTAAACCAATAATTAACAGTCGGAGCATAAGCTACATCATTAACTAAGCCATTAGCTACCACTATCAGAGTATAAGCTACCACTATCAGAGCATAAGCTACATCATTAACTAAACCATTAGCTACCACTATCAGAGCATAAGCTACATCATCTAAACCATTAGCTACCACTATCAGAGCATAAGCTACATCTTTAACTAAAAATTAGCTACCACTATCAGAGCATAAGCTACATCATCTAAACCATTAGCTATCACTATCAGAACATAAGCTACATCATTAACTAAACCATTAGCTACCACTATCAGAACATAAGCTACATCATTAACTGAACCACCACTATCAGAGCATAAGCTCTAAACCAATAGCTATCACTATCAGACCATAAGCTACATCATTAACTAAACCATTTACCTACACCATTAATTAAACCATTAGCTATATACCACTATCAGAGCATAAGCTACATCTTAACTAAACCATTTACCTACACCATTAATTAAACTATTAGCTACCACTATCAGAGCATAAGCTACATCATTAACTAAACCATTTACCTACACCATTAATTAAACTATTAGCTACCACTATCAGAGCATAAGCTACATCATTAACTAAACCATTAGCTACCACTATCAGAACATAAGCTACATCATTAACTAAACCATTAGCTACCACTATCAGATCATAAGCTACATCATTCATTAACTACCACAGTCAGAGCATAAGCTACACATTATCTAAACCATTAGCTACTAAAGGTTTTGACCATTATCTAAAACCTACACAGAGAATATTTTATGTTCTTTATTTTTCCTTTGGTGCAGCTCAACCTGAGCAGTGATCGGGTGGTAATGGAGAACAGAATGGAATGGTTAATTTCTGAAATACACACCATCAACAGTAATATCCACAGCTACAATCTGTCCCAACACAACATGTTTGAAGTTTCTTCTCACCGCAGAGTGCGAAGTTTTACTACACCTCCAACACGAAACATAAACTTGATAGCCAACAAGTGTGAGGCTCATAAGCCTCACACTCGAGCTCTGCACCAGACAAGTCACAAGTATAGTAGAAGTGTCAACACACTATCTTCAGAGGCAAACCGTAGCAGCCAATTAACACGTGAAAAAAGTTCGTCTTTTTCATCGAGAAGCAAATTCAGAAGTCAGAGAAGTAGTAGTGTGGATGAGGGAAGGACACCCAATGCTGGCATCCTACAGCTCAGAGGCTCTCCTTCACTGCACTCTGTTTCTGACTATGTGTTCAGCAAAGCATCCTCAAGGGTCCACCCACAATCCCATGCAAGTAAATCCACAAACTACCAATACTATTCTGGAGCTCCTCCCTCATTTATGCCAAATAAGCACAACTCGATGGTCAACTCTGTGCCATGCATGTCTCAGTGCTTTGCCGAGGATGGTGAAGAGAACTACTCTTATCCTAGCAGAATCACCAGGACCAGCATTCCAGAAGAACAAATCCATGGTAGTATTAGTACAACTCAGCTTTATGGAGTCCACACAGAAGACTCATCTCAACAAAGCGGTACCTCCATTAGGAGCTCTTCAAAAAGTCAGCCAGAACAATATCACACCCTTAATCAGAGCCAGCAAATGGAACTGACTTCCCATAGAGCACAGCAAAGCAGTTCCTCCATTAGAACAAACTCATCAAAAAGTCAGCCAGAACACTATGAAACTCATTATCATGGCCAGCAAATGGAACTGGCTCCCCATGGAGCACAACAAAGCAGTATCTCTGTTAGAAAGAACTCAAAATGTCAGCCAGAACAATATCACACCTTTAACCAGAGTCAGCAAATGGAACCAACTTCCCATAGAGCACACCAAAGCAGTTCCTCCATTAGAACAAACTCATCAAAAAGTCAGCCAGAACACTATGAAACTCATTATCATGGCCAGCAAATGGAACTGGCTCCCCATGGAGCACAACAAAGCAGTATCTCTGTTAGAAAGAACTCAAAATGTCAGCCAGAACAATATCACACCTTTAACCAGAGCCAGCAAATGGAACTAACTTCCCATAGAGCACAGCAAAGCAGTTCCTCCATTAGAACAAACTCATCAAAAAGTCAGCCAGAACACTATGAAACTCATTATCATGGCCAGCAAATGGAACTGTCTCCCCATGGAGCACAACAAAGCAGTATCTCTGCTAGGAGGAACTCAACAAAATGTCAGCCAGAATACCCTCAAACCCTTTACCAAACCCAACAAGGGGAACTGACAAGCCATGGGCTTCATACAGAAAATTCTCCTCATCAAAGCAGTGCCACCACTAGAAGGAACTCTTCAAAAATCCAGCCAGAATTCTCTCTAACCCTTTATCAAGTGGAACCAACTGTCCATGGAGTCCGCACAGAAAGTTTACCTCAACACTTTAGAAGGATTTCTTCAAAAAGCCAGCCAGAACACTATGACACTCATCATCAAGGCCAGCAAATGAATCCGACTGCCCATGGAGTCCAACAGAGCAGCGACTCCTTTAGAAGGAGCTCTTGCACAAGTCAACTGGAACACTTTCAAACTCATTATAACACCCTGCAAGTGGAACCAACTGAGGAAACAGATTCTAAAGCAGAATGCAATAAAAATGGGATAAGCTTCCGAGTCCTCAACAAGGGAAGGAGGTCCACCAGGAGAAAGCTCACTATGAAACTTGGTCCAACTATTCAAGTTGAAACACCCGTATAAGAATGCACATGTGATTAGTGCATCTGCCACTAGACACACATCTTCCCATCATCCTCACACTACAGACTGGTCTAGACACATCATCCCATCATCCTCACACTACAGACTGGTCTAGACACATCATCCCATCATCCTCACACTACAGACTGGACTAGACACACATCTTCCCAGCATCCTCACACTATAGACTGGTAGCTAGTTCATGTTCAGAGAGTTAGTGTCAACAATATAAATTTCAGTAAATAAATATTTTTATATTAAAAAATGCTTGGCTGTGCACAGGATATGATATCACTGATAATGGTATGAAAGCAGCCAATTGGCAATGACTTCATCCATCAGGAACCAGCATAACATAGCAACTAATTGGTGATCTGCCCGGAGGAGCTAATGGTGAAAATATGTATTATTAACCACGCACAGGCTGCAGAGCAAGGGCCGTTAAAAATGTCTTTTAAGTGATCCTTCATGAAGTATGCAGAGCAGAAACTATTGTCTTCAAAAATATACACCTTCTCCTCTTTCCAGCTTAATGTTAGTCCAACACAACAACAGCAAGCAACACAAACTGGACACATAATCCAACAGCCATAAAAAATAGCCAGCTAGTATAACTAGTAATTCTATTAGCAATTAACACCATAGCGATGTATAGTCAACAAGACATTCCAGACATAAATATGAATTAAAGATCGCATAGGCTATCTAGTTACAAGTAAGTTGAACATAAATGAGATGATTGTAATGATGGAGACATGCAGAGGCTGCTGTGACTGTACCTACAATGCCAAGTCATCCCAAGTGGCCTTCGTACATAATAAACTAGTATGTATTATATATACACGTGTGACTGGTAAAGGGGAAGCAGCGTCGGTCGTGTCTCCTGTTCCTCCATGCTGTTTGTGGCAACACATATTATTGATGGTAGGTGTGGCATAACACCTGCAGGACTTGTAAGGAGAGGGAAATTCTACGAATATGATTATGGCACCATCTGTGCTTGGACACCATCTGTGCTTGGATAAAGAATCTCACCATCTAGTCTGCAATTCATATCTTAAAATAATGATATGCTTCATGAGTGATGGCGGTGGAGGTGGCCAGTGAGTGCTGCTGGTGTGGTGAGTGAGTGCTGCTGGTGGAGGTGGTGAGTGAGTGCTGGTGGTGGAGGTGGTGAGTGAGTGCTGCTGGTGGAGGTGGTGAGTGAGTGCTGCTGGTGTGGTGAGTGAGTGCTGGTGGTGGTGGAGGTGGTGAGTGAGTGCTGGGAGGTGGTGAGTGAGTGCTGGTGGTGGAGGTGGTGAGTGAGTGCTGGTGGTGGAGGTGGTGAGTGAGTGCTGGTGGTGGAGGTGGTGAGTGAGTGCTGGTGGAGGAGGTGGTGAGTGAGTGCTGATGGTGGTGGAGGTGGTGACTGAGTGCTGGTGGAGTGGTGAGTGAGTGCTGGTGGTGGAGGTGGTGAGTGAGTGCTGGAGGTGGTGAGTGAGTGGTGGAGGTGGAGGTGGTGAGTGAGTGCTGGTGGTGGAGGTGGTGAGTGAGTGCTGTTGGTGGAGGTGGTGAGTGAGTGCTGGTGGTGGAGGTGGTGAGTGAGTGCTGGTGGTGGTGGTGGAGGTGGTGAGTGAGTGCTGGTGGTGGTGGAGGTGGTGAGTGAGTGCTGGTGGTGGAGGTGGTGAGTGAGTGCTGGAGGTGGTGAGTGAGTGCTGGTGGTGGAGGTGGTGAGTGAGTGCTGGTGGTAACGTTTATGAAAAACAATCACACATAGAGGTCAGATAATTAAAGTGGATATGATGTTGGCTGGCTGACTATCGCACAGTAGCTAGTGCACGCACCAGGTGGGTATGAGCAGTACAAGAATCACCACGTCACACTACATTAACACCTAGTAATGCAAGGTTACACAAGATTAACACTTAGTAATCGAGGTCACACAAGATTAACACTAGTAATGCTACGTCATACAGGACTTGCAGTAGGCAGCAGGCAGCTTTAACATAGTCTCAAGTCTCTACGATGTGTTGATTAGATTAGTTGACTTAGAACAGCACATGCCATTGATAGTAAACTGGCCATGACTTTGATGAAGGGAAGCCTGACCAGTGCTACACTTCCTGCGCTGTTTGTCCAGGCAGCTAGAGCAGAACTCAAACAGAAGCCATCGTGGAGGGAATTAGGGATGAGGTCAGCATCCCATCAATCATCAAATGACTCATAATTACACACCCACACCAATATTTGCATAGCTCCCAGATGATACTTGTTTCCATGGGGACCATTACTAGCACGGGCCTATGTGCCAATACACTGATATACTAGAACGGGTCTATGTGCAAATGAGCACCTGATATACTAGCATGGGTCCACATGAGCACCTGATATACTAGCATGGGTCCACATGAGCATCTGATATACTAGCATGGGTCCACATGAGCACCTGATATACTAGCATGGGTCCACATGAGCACCTGATATACTAGCATGGGTCTACATGAGCACCTGATATACTAGCATGGGTCCACATGAGCACCTGATATACTAGCATGGGTCCACATGAGCACCTGATATACTAGCATGGGTCCACATGAGCACCTGATATACTAGCATGGGTCTACATGAGCACCTGATATACTAGCATGGGTCCACATGAGCACCTGATATACTAGCATGGGTCCACATGAGCACCTGATATACTAGCATGGGTCCACATGAGCACCTGATATACTAGCATGGGTCCACATGAGCACCTGATATACTAGCATGGGTCCATATGAGCACCTGATATACTAGCATGGGTCCACATGAGCACCTGATATACTAGCATGAGCACCTGATATACTAGCATGGGTCCACATGAGCACCTGATATACTAGCATGGGTCCACATGAGCACCTGATATACTAGCATGGGTCTACATGAGCACCTGATATACTAGCATGGGTCCACATGAGCACCTGATATACTAGCATGGGTCTACATGAGCACCTGATATACTAGCATGGGTCCACATGAGCACCTGATATACTAGCATGGGTCCACATGAGCACCTGATATACTAGCATGGGTCTACATGAGCACCTGATGTACTAGCATGGGTCCACATGAGCACCTGATATACTAGCATGGGTCTACATGAGCACCTGATATACTAGCATGGGTCCACATGAGCACCTGATATACTAGCATGGGTCCACATGAGCACCTGATATACTAGCATGGGTCCCTGATATACTAGCATGGGTCCACATGAGCACCTGATATACTAGCATGGTTCCACATGAGCACCTGATATACTAGCATGGGTCCCTGATATACTAGCATGGGTCCACATGAGCACCTGATATACTAGCATGGGTCCCTGATATACTAGCATGGGTCCACATGAGTACCTGATATACTAGCATGGGTCCACATGAGCACCTGATATACTAGCATGGGTCCACATGAGCACCTGATATACTAGCATGGGTCTACATGAGCACCTGATATACTAGCATGGTTCCACATGAGCACCTGATATACTAGCATGGGTCCACATGAGCATCTGATATACTAGCATGGGTCCACATGAGCACCTGATATACTAGCATGGGTCCACATGAGCACCTGATATACTAGCATGGGTCTACATGGGCACCTGATATACTAGCATGGGTCCACATGAGCACCTGATATACTAGCATGGGTCCACATGAGCACCTGATATACTAGCATGGGTCCACATGAGCACCTGATATACTAGCATGGGTCTACATGAGCACCTGATATACTAGCATGGGTCCACATGAGCACCTGATATACTAGCATGGGTCTACATGAGCACCTGATATACTAACATGGGTCCACATGAGCACCTGATATACTAGCATGAGCACCTGATATACTAGCATGGGTCCACATGAGCATCTGATATACTAGCATGGGTCCACATGAGCACCTGATATACTAGCATGGGTCCACATGAGCACCTGATATACTAGCATGGGTCTACATGAGCACCTGATATACTAGCATGGGTCTACATGAGCACCTGATATACTAGCATGGGTCCACATGAGCACCTGATATACTAGCATGGGTGCACATGAGCACCTGATATACTAGCATGAGCACCTGATATACTAGCATGGGTCCACATGAGCATCTGATATACTAGCATGGGTCCACATGAGCACCTGATATACTAGCATGGGTCCACATGAGCACCTGATATACTAGCATGGGTCCACATGAGCACCTGATATACTAGCATGGGTCCACATATGTGCACCTGATATACTAGCATGGGTCCACATATGTGCACCTGATATACTAGCATGAGTCCACATATGTGCACCTGATATATTTGCTAGTATATTTGCTACTAGCACTGGCCTATGTGTCCATGTACACCTAACTTCCTCACCCCCTCCTCCCTCTCTACCTTTTGTCACTGCTGTGAGTTGCTATACAACAGCTATGCACATGTAGGGACAGCAAAAGGAAGTCCAACATGGGTGTGGCTTTAATAGGAAGAGGAATTGTTCTGAAGCTTCAACGCTGAGTTGTGTGTGTCTAAGGCTGACAGCAGCCAGAAGTGTGTAATTGGAGCGCAGAAAATCTATCTACTGCTCATTGTAAGGCCAGCATCTTCAACTTGACCTATTACCAAGGCCAGGATCTATGGCTTGGCCTGTTATCAAGGCCAGCCTTCACCTTGGCCTGTTACTAAGGATAGCATCTATGGCTTGGCCTGTTATTAAGGCCAGCATCTTCAGCTTGGCCTGTTATTAAGGACAGCATCTATGGCTTGGCCTGTTATTAAGGCCAGCATCTACAGCTTGGCCTGGTATTAAGGCCGGCATCTACAGCTCGGCCTGTTATTAAGGCCAGCATCTACAGCTTGGCCTGTTATTAAGATAGCTTGGCCTGTTATCAAGGCCAGCATCTATGGCTTGGCCTGTTATTAAGACCAGCATCTATGGCTTGGCCTGTTATTAAGGCCAGCATCTTCAGCTTGGCCTGTTATTAAGGCCAGCATCTTCAGCTTGGCCTGTTATTAAGGCCAGCATCTTCAGCTTGGCCTAAGGCCAGCTCTTCAGCTTGGCCTGTTATTAAGACCAGCATCTATAGCTTGGCCTGTTATTAAGGCCAGCATCTACAGCTTGGCCTGTTAGTAGGCCAGCATCTACAGCTTGGCCTGTTATTAAGGCCGGCATCTATAGCTTGGCCTGTTATTAAGCAAGCATCTACAGTGGGCTTCTGGGATATAGCAATTTCTTTTCAGATTTCTGTACATGATAATTATTATTGATGGAGCTCTGGCTTAGAGCATGCATGACCTGAATCACAGCAACTATGATAATGTTGCTATTGAGTTGAAGGATAAGACTATTCTCTGGCTCAACAATGCATGCTATCATCAAGTGATGGTTGATGATATCAAGCCAGAGAATACTCTTATCCTCAACTCAATAGCAACATTATCATCACACTTGCGGGGATTCAGGACACACACGCTTTCTGATTCTCTGATGCCATTAGGTCATTGTTTTTACAAAAACCTATTTCTGTGTTTGCTAAGTAAAAGCCTATAACAGCACACACACTAGCAAAGCTTCGGACGAGACAATGTTTGTGTGTGTGTGTGTGTGCATGTCTGTGTGTGTGTGTGTCAGTGTTAGGCAGTATAGGGTTACAGACACTTTGATAAATCCTAGTACTTCTCATATCTACCATAACTCACACTCAGAGAAAGGACCACACATGATCGCAGCCATATCCCGTACGCCGTCATGCACAGCTACTTCCTATAAGTCTCATGGCGTTACTAACAGCTGCCACACTTGCTGGTACAAACCACACCCACACACTACTTCTATCTAGAGTAACATACAGAGCAACAAAAGTTCAACACTACACCTCCCACATCTCCCCCACCACCACATCACCCACACTCCCCACATCTCCCCCACCCACACACCCACATCTCCCCCGCCCCCCACATCTCCCCCACCCACCCCCCACTTCTCTGTAATCTGCTTCCTATAATATTACCATTAGAGGACAGATCACTCACTAGCCCTAGCCCATCAAACAGACTCCACTAGGCTAGCCCATCAGACAGACTTCATTAGCCTAGCACATCAGACAGACTTCATTAGCCTAGCCCATCAGACAGACTTCATTAGCCTAGCCCATCAGACAGACTTCATTAGCCTAGCACATCAGACAGACTTCATTAGCCTAGCCCATCAGACAGACTTCATTAGCCTAGCCCATCAGACAGACTTCATTAGCCTAGCCCATCAGAGAGACTTCATTAGCCTAGCACATCAGACAGACTTCATTAGCCTAGCCCATCAGACAGACTTCATTAGCCTAGCCCATCAGACAGACTTAATTAGCCTAGCCCATCAGACAGACTTCATTAGCCTAGCCCATCAGACCGACTTAATTAGCCTAGCCCATCAGACAGACTTCATTAGCCTAGCCCATCAGACGGACTTCATTAGCCTAGCCCATCAGACAGACTTCATTAGCCTAGCCCATCAGACAGACTTCATTAGCCTAGCCCACCAGACAGACTTCATTAGCCTAGCACATCAGACAGACTTCATTAGCCTGCCCATCAGACAGACTTCACTAGCCTAGCCCATCAGACAGACTTCATTAGCCTAGCCCATCAGACAGACTTCATTAGCCTAGCCCATCAGACAGACTCCACTAGCCTAGCCCACCAGACAGACTTCATTAGCCTAGCCCATCAGACAGACTCCACTAGCCTGCATATGCACAGCCTGCGATATATACAAGTAATAGCCACCCCCACAATCATTTTCGATTCTGAAAAAAAACACTGTTGCTCCCAAGGACTTTCCTCCCAAATAGATAGACGACCCTTTACCTCATTATATGCTGAAGGATCATCTAGCTAGGTGTGGTCTTCATGACCTTTTTTTGAACTGGAAACCAAATAATTTTTGCTAGTTCACACGCACGCATTCATATATCTACTGCATTGATTAGTAAGCATGTATATATCTACTGCATTGATGACTCATTAGTAAGCATGCATATATCTACTGCATTGATGACTCATTAGTAAGCATGCATATATCTACTGCATTGATGACTCATTAGTAAGCATGCATATATCTACTGCATTGATGACTCATTAGTAAGCATGCATATATCTACTGCATTGATGACTCATTAGTAAGCATGCATATATCTACTGCATTGATGACTCATTAGTAAGCATGCATATATCTACTGCATTGATGACTCATTAGTAAGCATGCATATATCTACTGCATTGATGACTCATTAGTAAGCATGCATATATCTACTGCATTGATGACTCATTAGTAAGCATGCATATATCTACTGCATTGATGACTCATTAGTAAGCATGCATATATCTACTGCATTGATGACTCATTAGTAAGCATGCATATATCTACTGCATTGATGACTCATTAGTAAGCATGCATATATCTACTGCATTGATGACTCATTAGTAAGCATGCATATATCTACTGCATTGATGACTCATTAGTAAGCATGCATATATCTACTGCATTGATGACTCATTAGTAGACATGGGATTTTTATGTCATTTTGTTCAGCTGCACTCTACAGCACAGTAGAGAGCTCAGAGCACACACTGAAGATATTTGGCTGGAGTCAGTCAATGATGACCAATTCGAAGTATCAAGATCACATGAGCTAGCACAATGACCTCACAACAACCACCACTATCCTCATCTGTTGTAGCAAAAGAGTTGTGGACACACCCAGAATAAACCATGGCTACAGAAATGAGACAAAAACGTTTTATTAAAAAAATAACTAATTAGCAAAATTAGTTAAAAGAAATGCACAAGAATTTACCAGTCAGCATCATTTATAAGAGTAACAGGTAAAGGGTCATCAATATGCACATGGTCTGTGTTGGTACAGACTTGTTTACTTGCTTGTAGAATCCAATCAACTTATTGTTTTTACATATAAAGATGTTACTCACCTGAATTAAATGTTATTATTTACTACTCAAGTATACATCATACACATGCACACACACACACATGTGCATTCATGTCATACCCATGCACACATCAGGGGTGGCTCCGCCAATTTTGAGGTGGTCAGGCCCGGATGTGGGTGTGGTTGGGCGTGGTCAAAACGTGACAGTTTCACGTTTAAATTAAATTGCAGTTAATAGAGATTCATTAAATAAAGGTACCAAATAAAGGTACCAAATACACATTCACATTATATATATATATATATACACAAATATACTGTAATGCAGGCGAAGATAAAGTTTAAAAAGATGAAGGGGGTTCGTCAACTTCTTCCATAACTTGAGGAATTTATGTGGAGGGAGAGGAATGCCTGCACAACTGCTGAGGCTTTTGGCAGCATCCTACATGCAATCAAAACACAGTACCCAGTATAAGTTTGCCCTCTGATGTTTTGTTTTGTTGTTTTTTTGGTCTCAAAGTCGATGCTGCATTTGTTGTTTTATGAAGTTGTAATATGAAGTTGTGTTAATTTTTTGTTGTGTATTGTTGTGTATTGCTGCTAATGAATATTGTTCTGTCCAGGGGTATTTGTTACTTACTTCGAGTATCCTTTCTTGATGCCTTCTGAACGCTCCATCAAAATCAAAGGACCTACATGGTGCGCGCATTTAAGATAAGCAGGGGAAAGTGTGTTTTAAAATATATACCGCAAAAACAATTGACGCGCATGGATTTTTCAACTTCCAGAGTCGTACTCTTTACATGATCCCAATTACCTTGGAGTCCTCTTCACTCATGAGCTTCATCAGTTGAAACAGATTTCCATCACCACGATTGTCATGACCACGTATCCCACATCCCTGCCTTGCCAAAAACTTTAGACTGCTCAGAACATTTAGAAGGCAGTGCCGATTTTTTGCTCTGTCTTGGGCCAAAGTACTAGAGAGCATCTCACCTACATCTCGTGTAGTTGTTGGTACTGTAATTAGCTTCTCTACTGCTATCTTGTGGCACTGACTTTTCTCATGCTGTCGGATACCTAGTGTGGCATCTTTCCAGTTCGTAAATCCCCGAGATAACTACAATATAAAGCATTCTAAATAAGAGAATAGTACTATAAACTTTAAAAGTTAAGTTCAAAGATCTATGAGGAAGTCGCTAAACTTACAAAAGCAGCATCGGTAGCTCCTGGCTTCACTGTTATATGCTTAGCCTTAACAGCTTTGCAGCAGAGGTGGCAGTCCAGAGAATCTCTGGCTTCACTATAATGTAGCCAAGACCAGGTACGGAACCAGCTCGCTTGACAAGATGCCTTCTTTTCCCCGAAAGCTCTCTTCGGAAAGGCGAAGGATTCGGGCGGTTGACGGGGAACTTCAGGAAGGTTATCGATCACTTCAGACGCTACACCAAAGCTCGAAGCCATGCCACAGCCAGACCGGCTAGTCAATTGGGTAAGGGCATAATTCGCGCATGCGCGGCATGTTACCAAAAGTGGTCCGGCCAAAACCGGAGTGGCCAGACCGTCGCCGCCGCCACTGCACATACATTCATGGTCATACACATGAACACATACACACGTGCATTCATGGTCATACACATGTACACACACACACATGTGCATTCATGGTCATACACATGCATACACACACATGTGCATTCATGGTCATACACATGCTCACACACATGTACATTCATGTCATACACATGTACACACACACATGTGCATTCATGTCATACACATGCATACACACATGTGCATTCATGTCATACACATGCACACATACACATGTGTATTCATGGTCATACACATGCACACACACACACCACATGTGTATTCATGGTCATACACATGGACACACACCACATGTATTCATGGTCATACACATGCACATGTGCATTCATGTCATACACATGCACACACACATGTGCATTCATGTCATACACATGCACACATACACATGTGCATTCATCGTCATACACATGCACACACACATGTGCATTGATGGTCATACACATGCATACACTCACGTGCATTCATGGTCCATGCACACACTCACATGTGCATTCATGGTCGTACACATGCACACATACACGTGCATTCATGGTCATACACATGCACACACACATGTGCATTCATGGTCATACACATGCACACATACACATGTGCATTTATGGTCATACACATGCACATACACATGTGCATTCATGGTCATACACATGCACACACGTGTATTCATGGTCATACACATGCACACACACGCATGCGCATTCATGTCATACACATGCACACACATGTGCATTCATGTCATACACATGCACACGTACACATGTGCATTCATGGTCATACACATGCACACACACATGTGCATTCATGGTCATACACATGCACACACATCACATGTGTATTCATGGTCATACACATGCACACATACACCTGTGTATTCATGGTCATACACATGCACACACACATGTGCATTCATGTCATATACATGCATACACATGCACACACATGTGCATTCATCTCATACACATGCACACATACACATGTGCATTCATGGTCATACACATGCACACACTCACATGTGCATTCATGGTCAACACATGCACACACTCACATGTACATTCATGGTCAAACACATGCACACATACACATGTGCATTCATGGTCATACACATGCACACACACATGTGCATTCATGGTCATACACATGCACACACTCACATGTGCATTCATGGTCATACACATGCACACACTCACAAGTGCATTCATGGTCATACACATGCACACATACACATGTGCATTCATGGTCATACACATGCACACACACATGTGCATTCATGGTCATATGCATGAACACACGTGTATTCATGGTCATACACATGCACACACACACATGTGCATTCATGTCATACACATGCACACATACACATGTGCATTCATGGTCATACACTTGCACACACACATGTGCATTCATGGTTATACACATGCACACACACATGTGCATTCATGGTCATACACATGCACACACACACGTGTAATTCATGGTCATACACATGCACACACACACACACCACATGTGTATTCATGGTCATACAGATGCACACACACACACACACATGTGCATTCATGGTCATACACTGCCCACACACACCACATGTGTGTTCATGGTCATACACATGCAAACACATGTGCATTCATGTCATACACATGCACACACACACACACCACATGTGTCATACACATGCACACACCACATGTGTATTCATGGTCATACACATGCACATACTCACATGTGCATTCATGGTAATACACATGCACACATACACATGTGCATTCATGGTCATACACTTTGCACACACACATGTGCATTCATGGTTATACACATGCACACACACATGTGCATTCATGGTCATACACATGCACACACACACGTGTAATTCATGGTCATACACATGCACACACACACACCACATGTGTATTCATGGTCATACAGATGCACACACACACACACACATGTGCATTCATGGTCATACACTGCCCACACACACCACATGTGTGTTCATGGTCATACACATGCATGTGTATTCATGGTCATACACATGCACACACACACATTCATGGTCTGTCCTGTTGACTATTGTCATAAAAGTAAGCTTCTGAGGAAACCATTACATCTTTGTAGAGAACACATGTATGAGGTTGCTTGCAGACTTCTCAGCTGCACTTGATATTGCACACTGAAACTAAATTCCAGTTCAGTTGAGAAACAGATATTATTCGCTGCAATGCATTAGATTATTCGCTGCAATGCATTAGATTATTCGCTGCAATGCATTAGATTATTCGCTGCAATGCATTAGATTATTCGCTGCAATGGATTGAACAATTTAGTGAGCGCTTGTTGAATGATCAAGAACAGATCAATCACTTGCAGCTTATTCATGGCCAAACACTCACTGTTTAGAACACTTACAGTTTAGGACGCTAAGAAGCTTTCCAAACCATTCTCTGTTCAAAGGAGCTGCTACACGGAGATCTAGCAGATATATATATTGGGTTTTTTTTGGGTCTGCATTATATAATAGGTCTCATGTTCAGTGTGCCAACACCAGGACGCCAGGGTGTCCAGCAGAGCCTCCCCATCAGTGTTCCTCTCCCAACACCAGGATGCCAGGGTGTCCAACACAGCCTCCCCATCAGTGTTCCTCTCCCAACACCAGGACGCCAGGGTGTCCAACACAGCCTCCCCATCAGTGTTCCTCTCCCAACACCAGGACGCCAGGGTGTCCAACACCCAGCCTCCCCATCAGTGTCCCTCTCCCAACACCAGGACGCCAGGGTGTCCAACACCCAGCCTCCCCATCAGTGTCCCTCTCCCAACACCAGGACGCCAGGGTGTCCAACACAGCCTCCCCATCAGTGTTCCTCAAAGAGTAGGTCGCTACTGCATTGTGCTGGCTCAGCTCTTTGAAGTAGTGGCACATCAAAAGTGCTACTCCTTTGCTGATAATTTGTATCAATCTCAGTTCTAGCAAAAGGACTTTGCCAGTGGTCCTCCTGGAGTGTGTGCATATGTCAATGTGGGTAGTCCAATTGAGTTTTATGATATAGTACAAATGAAAGGCACTCTAGATTGCCTGATGTAGATACACCAATAATAGCCTTCCTCCAACACTACACGCCCCCAGAACATTCTCTAAATACTGACCACCCTGGAATAACGGCACATATGCCTAAATATTAGTAATAGCAACACTCTGAGCAATCTTAGCACAATCACACATAGCAGTAGTGCACTGGCCTGGTGGAGTAGTGTGCTGGCCTAGTGGAGTAGTGTGCTGGCCTAGTGGAGTAGTGTGCTGGCCTAGTGGAGTACTGTGCTGGCCTAGTGGAGTAGTGTGCTGGCCTAGTGGAGTAGTGTGCTGGCCTAGTGGAGTAGTGTGCTGGCCTAGTGGAGTAGTGTACTGGCCTAGTGGAGTAGTGTGCTGGCCTAGTGGAGTAGTGTGCTGGCCTAGTGGAGTACTGTGCTGGCCTAGTGGTATAGTGTGCTGGCCTAGTGGAGTAGTGTGCTGGCCTAGTGGAGTAGTGTGCTGGCCAAGCTGGCCTAGTGGAGTGTTATGAAGTTCCAATACCAAGGAAATAAATTACATTCTTGTAGTTAACACTATGCATAGAGTGGAGAGATAGGTAGTGATTAGCAATCCCCTAATGCCACTTTATATCTCTGGTGCCATGGCAACAGCTGCAAACATGCCACTCTATACATGTTGCCATGGCAACATCTGCATACATGCCACTCTATATCTGGTGCCATGGCAACATATATGCCACTCTATGTGGTGAATACATGCCACTCTATATCTGGTGCCAAGGCAACAGCTGCACACTAAGCTTTTAGTGCAAACGGTCCATTTAATTTTTTTGACATGTAAATGGAATATATAATTCTATATATATATTAATAATTATAATCAGCTTCTCAATGATCATTATTCCTGATGAAGGCTGAGTGAATACAATTTGAAGTTGATTATTGAGAAGGTGATTACATGTATAAGGTATTATGCCAACTGAGAGTTCATTGAGAGTTGATTTTAATTGCTTCTAGCATCTTTAATTGCCAGCTATAATGGCTACTCACAACACAACACGCACAGGCTGCTGAGAAGCTACTCAAAGAGTCACGCTTTTCTTTTTGCAGGCAATGGAGAGGAGAGTGTTCTCAAGAAGTTGTGGGATCATAAAGTTTGTGTGCTTTGTGCTGGAAGCTGAAAATACAAGCAGAAATTCAATAGCAAGGTATCAAACCCAGTGATGACCCTTTACCATGTCTACACACTAATGTTTGTGGCTGTGATGATGCACATGCACACTGAGATGGGTCAGTGTTGGCTCTTCAAACAGATGATGTCGAAATGTTGGACTAGACCTGGAAGACAACACTAGTAGGCTCAATTAGCACTACTTAGACCTAACACTAGTGGAGTCTCAATTATCACTACTTAGACCTAACACTAGTGGAGTCTCAATTATCACTACTTAGACCTAACACTAGTGGAGTCTCAATTATCACTACTTAGACCTAACACTAGTGGAGTCTCAATTAGTACTACTTAGACCTACCACTTAGACCTACCACTAGTGGAGTCTCAATTAGTACTACTTAGACCCACCACTAGTGGAGTCTCAATTATCACTACTTAGACCTACCACTAGTGGAATCTCAATTATCACTACTTAGACCTACCACTAGTGGAGTCTCAATTATCACTACTTAGACTCACTACTTAGACTCACCACTAGTGGAGTCTCAATTATCACTACTTAGACTCACCACTAGTGGAGTCTCAATTAGCAATACTTAGACCAAACACTAGTGGAGTCTCAATTATCACTACTTAGACCCACCACTAGTGGTGTCTCAATTATCACTACTTAGACCTACCAATAGTGGAGTCTCAATTATCACTACTTAGACCAAACACTAGTGGAGTCTCAATTATCACTACTTAGACCCACCACTAGTGGAGTCTCAATTATCACTACTTAGACCCACCACTAGTGGAGTCTCAATTATCACTACTTAGACCCACCACTAGTGGAGTCTCAATTATCACTACTTAGACTCACCACTAGTGGAGTCTCAATTAGCAATACTTAGACCAAACACTAGTGGAGTCTCAATTATCACTACTTAGACCTACCACTAGTGGAGTCTCAATTATCACTACTTAGACTCACCACTAGTGGAGTCTCAATTAGCAATACTTAGACCAAACACTAGTGGAGTCTCAATTATCACTACTTAGACCCACCACTAGTGGTGTCTCAATTATCACTACTTAGACCCACCACTAGTGGAGTCTCAATTAGCACTACTTAGACCCACCACTAGTGGAGTCTCAATTATCACTTCTTAGACCCACCACTAGTGGAGTCTCAATTATCACTACTTAGACCCACCACTAGTGGAGTCTCAATTATCACTACTTAGACTCACCACTAGTGGAGTCTCAATTAGCAATACTTAGACCAAACACTAGTGGAGTCTCAATTATCACTACTTAGACCCACCACTAGTGAAGTCTCAATTAGCACTATTTAGATCACCACTAGTGAAGTCTCAATTAGCACTACTTAGACCCACCACTAGTGAAGTCTCAATTAGCACTACTTAGACCTACCACTAGTAGAGGTCTCGCATTAGCACTACAGTACTTAACCCATCTGTCTGTAGCCTCAAAAAAAGGTTCAATAGGAACAATCCATATGGTGAAGCAAGCCTGGAATCAGGAGTGATACTGGCCAGGTACCAGGAGGGAGGCCTGGACGCAGTGCAGCTTCTGTATTTCTAGGAATATATAATATAATGCTGCTTCGGAATATATAATATAGTGCTGCTTCTGTATTTCTAGGAATATATAATATAATGCTGCTTCTGTATTTCTAGGAATATATAATATAATGCTGCTTCTGTATTTCTAGGAATATATAATATAATGCTGCTTCTGTATTTCTAGGAATATATAATATAGTGCTGCTTCTGTATTTCTAGGAATATATAATATAGTGCTGCTTCTGTATTTCTAGGAATATATAATATAATGCTGCTTCTGTATTTCTAGGAATATATAATATAGTGCTGCTTCTGTATTTCTAGGAATATATAATATAATGCTGCTTCTGTATTTCTAGGAATATAATGCTGCTTCTGTATTTCTAGGAATATATAATATAGTGCTGTTTCTGTATTTCTAGGAATATATAATATAGTGCGTCTTCTGCATTTCTAGGAATATATAATATAATGCTGCTTCTGTATTTCTAGGAATATATAATATAGTGTTGCTTCTGTATTTCTAGGAATATATAATATAGTGCTGCTTCTGTATTTCTAGGAATATATAATATAATGCTGCTTCTGTATTTCTAGGAATATATAATATAGTGCTGCTTCTGTATTTCTAGGAATATATAATATAATGCTGCTTCTGTATTTCTAGGAATATATAATATAGTGCTGCTTCTGTATTTCTAGGAATATATAATATAATGCTGCTTCTGTATTTCTAGGAATATATAATATAATGCTGCTTCTGTATTTCTAGGAATATATAATATAATGCTGCTTCTGTATTTCTAGGAATATATAATATAATGCTGCTCCTGTATTTCTAGGAATATATAATATAGTGTTGCTCCTGTATTTCTAGGTATATATAATATAGTGTTGCTTCTGTATTTCTAGGAATATATAATATAGTGCTGCTTCTGTATTTCTAGGAATATATAATATAATGCTGCTCCTGTATTTCTAGGAATATATAATATAGTGCTGCTTCTGTATTTCTAGGAATATATAATATAATGCTGCTTCTGTATTTCTAGGAATATATAATATAATGCTGCTTCTGTATTTCTAGGAATATATAATATAATGCTGCTTCTGTATTTCTAGGAATATATAATATAGTGCTGCTTCTGTATTTCTAGGAATATATAATATAGTGCTGCTTCTGTATTTCTAGGAATATATAATATAATGCTGCTTCTGTATTTCTAGGAATATATAATATAATGCTGCTTCTGTATTTCTAGGAATATATAATATAATGCTGCTCCTGTATTTCTAGGAATATATAATATAGTGTTGCTCCTGTATTTCTAGGTATATATAATATAGTGTTGCTTCTGTATTTCTAGGAATATATAATATAGTGTTGCTTCTGTATTTCTAGGAATATATAATATAATGCTGCTTCTGTATTTCTAGGAATATATAATATAATGCTGCTTCTGTATTTCTAGGAATATATAATATAATGCTGCTTCTGTATTTCTAGGAATATAAAATATAGTGTTGCTTCTGTATTTCTAGGAATATATAATACAGTGCTGCTTCTGTATTTCTAGGAATATATAATATAATGCTGCTTCTGTATTTCTAGGAATATATAATATAGTGCTGCTTCTGTATGTCTAGGAACATATAATATAGTGCTGCTTCTGTATTTCTAGGAATATATAATATAGTGCTGCTTCTGTATTTTTAGGAATATATAATATAGTGCTGCTCCTGTATTTCTAGGAATATATAATACAGTGTTGCTCCTGTATTTCTAGGAATATATAATATAGTGCTGCTTCTGTATTTCTAGGAATATATAATATAGTGTTGCTCCTGTATTTCTAGGTATATATAATATAGTGCTGCTTCTGTATTTCTAGGAATATATAATATAATGCTGCTTCTGTATTTCTAGGAATATATAATATAATGCTGCTTCTGTATTTCTAGGAATATATAATATAGTGCTGCTTCTGTATTTCTAGGAATATATAATATAATGCTGTTTCTGTATTTCTAGGAATATATAATATAGTGCTGCTTCTGTATTTCTAGGAATATATAATATAGTGCTGCTTCTGTATTTCTAGGAATATATAATATAGTGCTGCTTCTGTATTTCTAGGAATATATAATATAGTGCTGCTTCTGTATTTCTAGGAATATATAATATAATGCTGCTCCTGTATTTCTAGGAATATATAATATAGTGTTGCTCCTGTATTTCTAGGAATATATAATATAATGCTGCTTCTGTATTTCTAGGAATATATAATATAGTGTTGCTTCTGTATTTCTAGGAATATATAATATAATGCTGCTTCTGTATTTCTAGGAATATATAATATAGTGTTGCTTCTGTATTTCTAGGAATATATAATATAGTGTTGCTTCTGTATTTCTAGGAATATATAATATAGTGCTGCTTCTGTATTTCTAGGAATATATAATATAATGCTGCTCCTGTATTTCTAGGAATATATAATATAGTGTTGCTTCTGTATTTCTAGGAATATATAATATAATGCTGCTTCTGTATTTCTAGGAATATATAATATAATGCTGCTTCTGTATTTCTAGGAATATATAATATAATGCTGCTTCTGTATTTCTAGGAATATAAAATATAGTGTTGCTTCTGTATTTCTAGGAATATATAATACAGTGCTGCTTCTGTATTTCTAGGAATATATAATATAATGCTGCTTCTGTATTTCTAGGAATATATAATATAGTGCTGCTTCTGTATTTCTAGGAACATATAATATAGTGCTGCTTCTGTATTTCTAGGAATATATAATATAGTGCTGCTTCTGTATTTTTAGGAATATATAATATAGTGCTGCTCCTGTATTTCTAGGAATATATAATACAGTGTTGCTCCTGTATTTCTAGGAATATATAATATAGTGCTGCTTCTGTATTTCTAGGAATATATAATATAGTGTTGCTCCTGTATTTCTAGGTATATATAATATAGTGCTGCTTCTGTATTTCTAGGAATATATAATATAATGCTGCTTCTGTATTTCTAGGAATATATAATATAATGCTGCTTCTGTATTTCTAGGAATATATAATATAGTGCTGCTTCTGTATTTCTAGGAATATATAATATAATGCTGTTTCTGTATTTCTAGGAATATATAATATAGTGCTGCTTCTGTATTTCTAGGAATATATAATATAGTGCTGCTTCTGTATTTCTAGGAATATATAATATAGTGCTGCTTCTGTATTTCTAGGAATATATAATATAGTGCTGCTTCTGTATTTCTAGGAATATATAATATAATGTTGTTTCTGTATTTCTAGGAATATATAATATAGTGCTGTTTCAGTATTTCTAGGAATATATAATATAATGCTGCTTCTGTATTTCTAGGAATATATAATATAGTGTTGCTTCTGTATTTCTAGGAATATATAATATAGTGTTGCTTCTGTATTTCTAGGAATATATAATATAGTGCTGCTTCTGTATTTCTAGGAATATATAATATAATGCTGCTCCTGTATTTCTAGGAATATATAATATAGTGTTGCTCCTGTATTTCTAGGAATATATAATATAGTGCTGCTTCTGTATTTCTAGGAATATATAATATAATGCTGCTTCTGTATTTCTAGGAATATATAATATAATGCTGCTTCTGTATTTCTAGGAATATATAATATAGTGCTGCTTCTGTATTTCTAGGAATATATAATATAGTGCTGCTTCTGTATTTCTAGGAATATATAATATAATGTTGTTTCTGTATTTCTAGGAATATATAATATAATGCTGCTTCTGTATTTCTAGGAATATATAATATAATGCTGCTCCTGTATTTCTAGGAATATATAATATAGTGTTGCTTCTGTATTTCTAGGAATATATAATATAGTGCTGCTTCTGTATTTCTAGGAATATATAATATAATGCTGCTCCTGTATTTCTAGGAATATATAATATAGTGTTGCTCCTGTATTTCTAGGAATATATAATATAGTGCTGCTTCTGTATTTCTAGGAATATATAATATAATGCTGCTTCTGTATTTCTAGGAATATATAATATAATGCTGCTTCTGTATTTCTAGGAATATATAATATAGTGCTGCTTCTGTATTTCTAGGAATATATAATATAGTGCTGCTTCTGTATTTCTAGGAATATATAATATAATGCTGCTTCTGTATTTCTAGGAATATATAATATAATGCTGCTTCTGTATTTCTAGGAATATATAATATAGTGCTGCTTCTGTATTTCTAGGAATATATAATATAATGCTGCTTCTGTATTTCTAGGAATATATAATATAGTGTTGCTTCTGTATTTCTAGGAATATATAATATAATGCTGCTTCTGTATTTCTAGGAATATATAATATAGTGTTGCTTCTGTATTTCTAGGAATATATAATATAGTGTTGCTTCTGTATTTCTAGGAATATATAATATAGTGCTGCTTCTGTATTTCTAGGAATATATAATATAATGCTGCTTCTGTATTTCTAGGAATATATAATATAATGCTGCTTCTGTATTTCTAGGAATATATAATATAATGCTGCTTCTGTATTTCTAGGAATATAAAATATAGTGTTGCTTCTGTATTTCTAGGAATATATAATACAGTGCTGCTTCTGTATTTCTAGGAATATATAATATAATGCTGCTTCTGTATTTCTAGGAATATATAATATAGTGCTGCTTCTGTATTTCTAGGAACATATAATATAGTGCTGCTTCTGTATTTCTAGGAATATATAATATAGTGCTGCTTCTGTATTTTTAGGAATATATAATATAGTGCTGCTCCTGTATTTCTAGGAATATATAATACAGGTTGCTCCTGTATTTCTAGGAATATATAATATAGTGCTGCTTCTGTATTTCTAGGAATATATAATATAGTGTTGCTCCTGTATTTCTAGGTATATATAATATAGTGCTGCTTCTGTATTTCTAGGAATATATAATATAATGCTGCTTCTGTATTTCTAGGAATATATAATATAATGCTGCTTCTGTATTTCTAGGAATATATAATATAGTGCTGCTTCTGTATTTCTAGGAATATATAATATAATGCTGTTTCTGTATTTCTAGGAATATATAATATAGTGCTGCTTCTGTATTTCTAGGAATATATAATATAGTGCTGCTTCTGTATTTCTAGGAATATATAATATAGTGCTGCTTCTGTATTTCTAGGAATATATAATATAGTGCTGCTTCTGTATTTCTAGGAATATATAATATAATGTTGTTTCTGTATTTCTAGGAATATATAATATAGTGCTGTTTCAGTATTTCTAGGAATATATAATATAATGCTGCTTCTGTATTTCTAGGAATATATAATATAGTGTTGCTTCTGTATTTCTAGGAATATATAATATAGTGTTGCTTCTGTATTTCTAGGAATATATAATATAGTGCTGCTTCTGTATTTCTAGGAATATATAATATAATGCTGCTCCTGTATTTCTAGGAATATATAATATAGTGTTGCTCCTGTATTTCTAGGAATATATAATATAGTGCTGCTTCTGTATTTCTAGGAATATATAATATAATGCTGCTTCTGTATTTCTAGGAATATATAATATAATGCTGCTTCTGTATTTCTAGGAATATATAATATAGTGCTGCTTCTGTATTTCTAGGAATATATAATATAGTGCTGCTTCTGTATTTCTAGGAATATATAATATAATGCTGCTTCTGTATTTCTAGGAATATATAATATAATGCTGCTTCTGTATTTCTAGGAATATATAATATAATGTTGCTTCTGTATTTCTAGGAATATATAATATAGTGCTGCTTCTGTATTTCTAGGAATATATAATATAGTGCTGCTTCTGTATTTCTAGGAATATATAATATAATGCTGCTTCTGTATTTCTAGGAATATATAATATAATGCTGCTTCTGTATTTCTAGGAATATATAATATAGTGCTGCTTCTGTATTTCTAGGAATATATAATATAATGCTGCTTCTGTATTTCTAGGAATATATAATATAATGTTGCTTCTGTATTTCTAGGAATATATAATATAATGCTGCTTCTGTATTTCTAGGAATATATAATATAATGCTGCTTCTGTATTTCTAGGAATATATAATATAGTGCTGCTTCTGTATTTCTAGGAATATATAATATAATGCTGCTTCTGTATTTCTAGGAATATATAATATAGTGCTGCTTCTGTATTTCTAGGAATATATAATATAGTGTTGCTTCTGTATTTCTAGGAATATATAATATAGTGCTGCTTCTGTATTTCTAGGAATATATAATATAATGCTGCTCCTGTATTTCTAGGAATATATAATATAGTGCTGCTTCTGTATTTCTAGGAATATATAATATAATGCTGCTTCTGTATTTCTAGGAATATATAATATAATGCTGCTTCTGTATTTCTAGGAATATATAATATAGTGCTGCTTCTGTATTTCTAGGAATATATAATATAGTGCTGCTTCTGTATTTCTAGGAATATATAATATAATGCTGCTTCTGTATTTCTAGGAATATATAATATAATGCTGCTTCTGTATTTCTAGGAATATATAATATAATGTTGCTTCTGTATTTCTAGGAATATATAATATAGTGCTGCTTCTGTATTTCTAGGAATATATAATATAGTGCTGCTTCTGTATTTCTAGGAATATATAATATAATGCTGCTTCTGTATTTCTAGGAATATATAATATAGTGCTGCTTCTGTATTTCTAGGAATATATAATATAATGCTGCTTCTGTATTTCTAGGAATATATAATATAATGCTGCTTCTGTATTTCTAGGAATATATAATATAGTACTGTTTCTGTATTTCTAGGAATATATAATATAGTGCGTCTTCTGCATTTCTAGGAATATATAATATAATGCTGCTTCTGTATTTCTAGGTATATATAATATAGTGCTGCTTCTGTATTTCTAGGAATATATAATATAATGCTGCTTCTGTATTTCTAGGAATATATAATATAATGCTGCTTCTGTATTTCTAGGAATATATAATATAGTGCTGCTTCTGTATTTCTAGGAATATATAATATAATGCTGTTTCTGTATTTCTAGGAATATATAATATAGTGCTGCTTCTGTATTTCTAGGAATATATAATATAGTGCTGCTTCTGTATTTCTAGGAATATATAATATAGTGCTGCTTCTGTATTTCTAGGAATATATAATATAGTGCTGCTTCTGTATTTCTAGGAATATATAATATAATGTTGTTTCTGTATTTCTAGGAATATATAATATAGTGCTGTTTCAGTATTTCTAGGAATATATAATATAATGCTGCTTCTGTATTTCTAGGAATATATAATATAGTGTTGCTTCTGTATTTCTAGGAATATATAATATAGTGTTGCTTCTGTATTTCTAGGAATATATAATATAGTGCTGTTTCTGTATTTCTAGGAATATATAATATAATGCTGCTCCTGTATTTCTAGGAATATATAATATAGTGTTGCTCCTGTATTTCTAGGAATATATAATATAGTGCTGCTTCTGTATTTCTAGGAATATATAATATAATGCTGCTTCTGTATTTCTAGGAATATATAATATAATGCTGCTTCTGTATTTCTAGGAATATATAATATAGTGCTGCTTCTGTATTTCTAGGAATATATAATATAGTGCTGCTTCTGTATTTCTAGGAATATATAATATAATGCTGCTTCTGTATTTCTAGGAATATATAATATAATGCTGCTTCTGTATTTCTAGGAATATATAATATAATGTTGCTTCTGTATTTCTAGGAATATATAATATAGTGCTGCTTCTGTATTTCTAGGAATATATAATATAGTGCTGCTTCTGTATTTCTAGGAATATATAATATAATGCTGCTTCTGTATTTCTAGGAATATATAATATAATGCTGCTTCTGTATTTCTAGGAATATATAATATAGTGCTGCTTCTGTATTTCTAGGAATATATAATATAATGCTGCTTCTGCATTTCTAGGAATATATAATATAGTGTTGCTTCTGTATTTCTAGGAATATATAATATAATGCTGCTTCTGTATTTCTAGGAATATATAATATAGTGTTGCTTCTGTATTTCTAGGAATATATAATATAGTGTTGCTTCTGTATTTCTAGGAATATATAATATAGTGCTGCTTCTGTATTTCTAGGAATATATAATATAATGCTGCTTCTGTATTTCTAGGAATATATAATATAATGCTGCTTCTGTATTTCTAGGAATATATAATATAATGCTGCTTCTGTATTTCTAGGAATATAAAATATAGTGTTGCTTCTGTATTTCTAGGAATATATAATACAGTGCTGCTTCTGTATTTCTAGGAATATATAATATAATGCTGCTTCTGTATTTCTAGGAATATATAATATAGTGCTGCTTCTGTATTTCTAGGAACATATAATATAGTGCTGCTTCTGTATTTCTAGGAATATATAATATAGTGCTGCTTCTGTATTTTTAGGAATATATAATATAGTGCTGCTCCTGTATTTCTAGGAATATATAATACAGGTTGCTCCTGTATTTCTAGGAATATATAATATAGTGCTGCTTCTGTATTTCTAGGAATATATAATATAGTGTTGCTCCTGTATTTCTAGGTATATATAATATAGTGCTGCTTCTGTATTTCTAGGAATATATAATATAATGCTGCTTCTGTATTTCTAGGAATATATAATATAATGCTGCTTCTGTATTTCTAGGAATATATAATATAGTGCTGCTTCTGTATTTCTAGGAATATATAATATAATGCTGTTTCTGTATTTCTAGGAATATATAATATAGTGCTGCTTCTGTATTTCTAGGAATATATAATATAGTGCTGCTTCTGTATTTCTAGGAATATATAATATAGTGCTGCTTCTGTATTTCTAGGAATATATAATATAGTGCTGCTTCTGTATTTCTAGGAATATATAATATAATGTTGTTTCTGTATTTCTAGGAATATATAATATAGTGCTGTTTCAGTATTTCTAGGAATATATAATATAATGCTGCTTCTGTATTTCTAGGAATATATAATATAGTGTTGCTTCTGTATTTCTAGGAATATATAATATAGTGTTGCTTCTGTATTTCTAGGAATATATAATATAGTGCTGCTTCTGTATTTCTAGGAATATATAATATAATGCTGCTCCTGTATTTCTAGGAATATATAATATAGTGTTGCTCCTGTATTTCTAGGAATATATAATATAGTGCTGCTTCTGTATTTCTAGGAATATATAATATAATGCTGCTTCTGTATTTCTAGGAATATATAATATAATGCTGCTTCTGTATTTCTAGGAATATATAATATAGTGCTGCTTCTGTATTTCTAGGAATATATAATATAGTGCTGCTTCTGTATTTCTAGGAATATATAATATAATGCTGCTTCTGTATTTCTAGGAATATATAATATAATGCTGCTTCTGTATTTCTAGGAATATATAATATAATGTTGCTTCTGTATTTCTAGGAATATATAATATAGTGCTGCTTCTGTATTTCTAGGAATATATAATATAGTGCTGCTTCTGTATTTCTAGGAATATATAATATAATGCTGCTTCTGTATTTCTAGGAATATATAATATAATGCTGCTTCTGTATTTCTAGGAATATATAATATAGTGCTGCTTCTGTATTTCTAGGAATATATAATATAATGCTGCTTCTGCATTTCTAGGAATATATAATATAATGTTGCTTCTGTATTTCTAGGAATATATAATATAATGCTGCTTCTGTATTTCTAGGAATATATAATATAATGCTGCTTCTGTATTTCTAGGAATATATAATATAGTGCTGCTTCTGTATTTCTAGGAATATATAATATAATGCTGCTTCTGTATTTCTAGGAATATATAATATAGTGCTGCTTCTGTATTTCTAGGAATATATAATATAGTGTTGCTTCTGTATTTCTAGGAATATATAATATAGTGCTGCTTCTGTATTTCTAGGAATATATAATATAATGCTGCTCCTGTATTTCTAGGAATATATAATATAGTGCTGCTTCTGTATTTCTAGGAATATATAATATAATGCTGCTTCTGTATTTCTAGGAATATATAATATAATGCTGCTTCTGTATTTCTAGGAATATATAATATAGTGCTGCTTCTGTATTTCTAGGAATATATAATATAGTGCTGCTTCTGTATTTCTAGGAATATATAATATAATGCTGCTTCTGTATTTCTAGGAATATATAATATAATGCTGCTTCTGTATTTCTAGGAATATATAATATAATGTTGCTTCTGTATTTCTAGGAATATATAATATAGTGCTGCTTCTGTATTTCTAGGAATATATAATATAGTGCTGCTTCTGTATTTCTAGGAATATATAATATAATGCTGCTTCTGTATTTCTAGGAATATATAATATAGTGCTGCTTCTGTATTTCTAGGAATATATAATATAATGCTGCTTCTGTATTTCTAGGAATATATAATATAATGCTGCTTCTGTATTTCTAGGAATATATAATATAGTACTGTTTCTGTATTTCTAGGAATATATAATATAGTGCGTCTTCTGCATTTCTAGGAATATATAATATAATGCTGCTTCTGTATTTCTAGGAATATATAATTATAGTGTTGCTTCTGTATTTCTAGGAATATATAATATAGTGCTGCTTCTGTATTTCTAGGAATATATAATATAATGCTGCTTCTGTATTTATAGGAATATATAATATAGTGCTGCTTCTGTATTTCTAGGAATATATAATATAATGCTGCTTCTGTATTTCTAGGAATATATAATATAGTGCTGCTTCTGTATTTCTAGGAATATATAATATAATGCTGCTTCTGTATTTCTAGGAATATATAATATAATGCTGCTTCTGTATTTCTAGGAATATATAATATATATAATGCTGCTTCTGTATTTCTAGGAATATATAATATAATGCTGCTCCTGTATTTCTAGGAATATATAATATAGTGTTGCTCCTGTATTTCTAGGTATATATAATATAGTGTTGCTTCTGTATTTCTAGGAATATATAATATAGTGCTGCTTCTGTATTTCTAGGAATATATAATATAATGCTGCTCCTGTATTTCTAGGAATATATAATATAGTGCTGCTTCTGTATTTCTAGGAATATATAATATAATGCTGCTTCTGTATTTCTAGGAATATATAATATAGTGCTGCTTCTGTATTTCTAGGAATATATAATATAGTGCTGCTTCTGTATTTCTAGGAATATATAATATAATGCTGCTTCTGTATTTCTAGGAATATATAATATAATGCTGCTTCTGTATTTCTAGGAATATATAATATAATGCTGCTTCTGTATTTCTAGGAATATATAATATAATGCTGCTCCTGTATTTCTAGGAATATATAATATAGTGTTGCTCCTGTATTTCTAGGAATATATAATATAGTGCTGCTTCTGTATTTCTAGGAATATATAATATAATGCTGCTTCTGTATTTCTAGGAATATATAATATAATGCTGCTTCTGTATTTCTAGGAATATATAATATAATGTTGCTTCTGTATTTCTAGGAATATATAATATAGTGCTGCTTCTGTATTTCTAGGAATATATAATATAGTGCTGCTTCTGTATTTCTAGGAATATATAATATAATGCTGCTTCTGTATTTCTAGGAATATATAATATAGTGCTGCTTCTGTATTTCTAGGAATATATAATATAATGCTGCTTCTGTATTTCTAGGAATATATAATATAGTGCTGCTTCTGTATTTCTAGGAATATATAATATAGTGCAGTCGTGGTATTTCTAGGAAGTTGGTACTAGAGTGACTTGATCCTAGCCTGAGGTCGTCTAAAGGTTGGTACTGGAGTGACCTAACGTAGGACTAGAGTGACTTGATCATGACCTGGTATTGGAGTGACCTGACGTAGGTGGTGTTTTAAATCCCCACCCATTACTATTTTAGTCTCTGACTACAGCAAAAAGAGGCTCTGAGCACATCATTTTTCTTGTAAAGCAATTTTTCATCACATGCACGCATGGTGTCTGTGTCTCAAGCTCATTGCATCATATGCACGCAGGGTGTCTGTCTCAAGCTCATTGCACGCAGGGTGCCCGTCTCATCATTGCATCATATAATAATAATAATAATATATGATTTTACAGCAAGACACGTATGTGTGGAAGATACATTGAGTGTGTTCAGAAATGTGATAAATGCTGATGGTATGCCTGTAAGTCCTATAGGCACCCATTTTTTAATTAAAAGTACTTATAATTATCTAGCAAGATTAGTGTAGGGGTGATAAGATGCATCTTGCACAGGGACATGAGAAGTGATACGTGCAGGGTTGCTCAGATATAAAGTGCTGGTTGAAGTGGTCCCAAAATATATTTATCAGCTGGCAGCGAAGTGTTGTAAGTGACAGATCCAAGTTTAGAGGAGGGAGTGAGTTCCGCAGTCTGGGAAGTCTATTGAAATAGAAATGACTGATGCGGTTAGTTCTTGACCTAGTGTGCCTTAACTTGGCATTGGATGACGATCTAGTGTTGTTGGAGGAGATCGAAATGTAATGATTAATGTTAAATCTATCTGTGGGATTCTTCAGTTCTTTGATGTAGAACATGATGTCAGCTATTTCGTACCACATCATTAAGGGTAATATGTTCAGGGCTAGCAGCCTGTCTCTATATTCCATCAAAGAATTGTTCAAGATGAACTTTGTTGCCCTTCTTTGGACCTTTTCCAACATAGTGATCTCCTTAATTAACCGTGGCCTCCAAACTTGTGAACAGTATGTTAGCTTTGACCTGACCAGAGTGAGATAGAGTGTTCTCAGTGTTTCTCTCGATGACATTCTGCCAAATGTACGTTTCAGTATTCCCAGTTGCTGATATGCTTTCGCAGTGATCGCACCATATTGTTGGGACCAAGATAGGTCTGTCGAGATGACAACTCCTAAATCCTTGTGAGAATCCTTGGCTGGTAATGGCATGTCCTTGATGGTGTAGTTGAAATCAATGCTGTGTTTGGTAGAATTAAACCGTAACAGGATGCATTTGGAGACATTGAATGGAAGTTTCCATTGCAAGCTCCATTCTGCGATGGCAGATAGACCCTGCTGGAGATCAGAGCAGTCATCAGTGCAGGTCACCTCCTTAGTCAACTTGGTGTCGTCGGCAAACATGTAAGTTTGCAGAGTTGGGATGCAGAGAGGAACTTCGTTGATGTATAGAATAAAGAGAAGGGGACCCAGAATGCTGCCCTGGGTCACTCCCGACATTACTGTTGTGAGACTAGACACCTCTTTGTCTATGGCTACACACTGAACTCGTGAAGACAGATAATCTTTGAAGAAACCCCAGAGGTTTCCCACTATGCCTGCTTTACGAAGCTTCAATAGGAGTTCAGCATGGGGAACACTGTCAAAGGCCTTTCTTGTATGTCCAAGTATATCACGTCATGCTGCATTTTTCTCTCCTGACTATTCAATATTGATCCAATGAATAGCAGCAGCTGCTGCAGACATGAGTGATTTGGAAGGAATCCAAATTGATCAAGGCTAATTGCTTTGAAGATAAAGTCACATATTTTGTCGTAGATTAATCGTTCGAGAACTTTGCTGATCGAACAAAGGAGTGATACTGGTCTATAGTTGTTCACTAGCACCTTCTCTCCACGCAGGGTGTCTGTCTCAAGCTCATTGCATCATATGCACGCAGGGTGCCTATCTCAAGCTCATCGCATCATATGCACGCAGGGTGCCTGTCTCATCATTGCATCATATGCACGCAGGGTGCCTGTCTCAAGCTCATTGCATCATATGCACGCATGGTGTCTGTGTCTCAAGCTCATTGCATCACATGCACGCAGGGTGCCTGTCTCATCATTGCATCATATGCACGCAGGGTGTCTGTCTCAAGCTCATTGCATCACATGCATGCAGGGTGCCTGTCTCAAGCTCATTGCATCATATGCACGCAGGGTGCCTGTCTCAAGCTCATTGCACGCAGGGTGCCCGTCTCATCATTGCATCATATGCACGCAGGGAGTCTGGCCCTCGACTCTTCTAGCCACCGATTATTTTGAATTCCAGGCAGAAGAAACCCTCCCCACTCCCACACAAACACACCACATAATACTCACACCACACATGCACACACACACCAGACATACATGCACCCCACACACAGCACACTTGGCATGAAAACCCACTGGGCAAGCTTTGCACGTCTTAGCAGTCTTGCTATAACAAGTTCAAACTCACACCAGCACTTCTTACCGTGGGGCTCTCCAGTATATCTCCGTAAAGCTCAGGTGCGGGAGCAAGACGGAAAAGCTTCTCCAAACGCAACTCACCAAAGGAAAGCAAAATAGTTAGCTATAGCACTTCAGTTGAAGCGCACACTGGGTAGGAACAGCCATAGCACTTCAAAAAGATCAGCGCGGGTGCAATGGAAGAAGATTCCGATTTAGAGCGCACCGAACTAGCAGCTGTCGCCATCACCAATGAGACTCAAACTCAGATGACCTGTCCTATCTGCGAAGAGAAACTAATTGAGAAGTCGACTAAAAAGAAAAAGGCCCAAGAGTCTATCTTCTGTGATGGCATTTGCTATAGTTGGATGCACAGACGCTGTGCCGGACTTTCTTTAGCTGCATTTACTAAAGTTCGTTCTTTACCTAAATCAACACCGTTCTTGTGTCCCAGTTGTCGGCTGGATAGCCAAAGTAAGGAAATAAATGATCTAAAAATACTCTTCGTGATCTCAAGGAGATGGTGACAAGTCACTCTAGCCAGCTCGCAAAGATGAATACTGCCCCCCTCCTCGTCCCATCAATGGTCCCTAGTTATGCTGCTGCTGCATCAGTCTCTGCAGATCCGCATACTTCAAACGTCACTGTCCTTGCCACTACTCAAACAAAACCACCTCCTCATGTAACTGCAACTCCAACCCAACACAATACCCAGCCTAGACATACATGCACCCCACACACAGCACACTTGGCATGAAAACCCACTGGGCAAGCTTTGCACGTCTTAGCAGTCTTGCTATAACAAGTTCAAACTCACACCAGCACTTCTTACCGTGGGGCTCTCCAGTATATCTCCGTAAAGCTCAGGTGCGGGAGCAAGACGGAAAAGCTTCTCCAAACGCAACTCACCAAAGGAAAGCAAAATAGTTAGCTATAGCACTTCAGTTGAAGCGCACACTGGGTAGGAACAGCCATAGCACTTCAAAAAGATCAGCGCGGGTGCAATGGAAGAAGATTCCGATTTAGAGCGCACCGAACTAGCAGCTGTCGCCATCACCAATGAGACTCAAACTCAGATGACCTGTCCTATCTGCGAAGAGAAACTAATTGAGAAGTCGACTAAAAAGAAAAAGGCCCAAGAGTCTATCTTCTGTGATGGCATTTGCTATAGTTGGATGCACAGACGCTGTGCCGGACTTTCTTTAGCTGCATTTACTAAAGTTCGTTCTTTACCTAAATCAACACCGTTCTTGTGTCCCAGTTGTCGGCTGGATAGCCAAAGTAAGGAAATAAATGATCTAAAAAATACTCTTCGTGATCTCAAGGAGATGGTGACAAGTCACTCTAGCCAGCTCGCAAAGATGAATACTGCCCCCCTCCTCGTCCCATCAATGGTCCCTAGTTATGCTGCTGCTGCATCAGTCTCGCAGATCCGCATACTTCAAACGTCACTGTCCTTGCCACTACTCAAACAAAACCACCTCCTCATGTAACTGCAACTCCAACCCAACACAATACCCAGCCTACTGAAAGGAAGTTCAACATTGTTGTTGCTGGTATTGACGAATGCCCACCGGGCACTGCAAGACATGCACGTCAATCACAGGACATGGATAAAGCTATCTCTGCCATTTCAAACATTGACAGAGAAATACAGCCTGACTCCATCAAAGATCTTTATCGCCTGGGTAAGTTTAACAAGGACCATCAACGTCCTAGGCTGCTCCTAATAAAATTCATTCGGTCAGCCGATGTCTCTAACATCCTCTTAAAAAGGTCTTCCCTGCCTAAAGAGTTCACTATCAAGCCGGATCTGCCTCGAGCTGAACGCGAAAGGAACTATGCCCTGATGAAAGAGAGGTGGTCACTAATTCAAATGGGCATCAATCGCAAGGCTATCAAAATACGCAACGACAGTATCCTGGTCAACAATACACTGCACGGAAATTTGGATGGCAACACAAACTTCATCATCCTACCTTCATCACCCCATTTCAACCACGATTCTATGGACCATTCGATCTCAGACGAGCCAACTCCAACTTTGAGTTTAACCATGTCTACTGCAGAGTCACAAAGCCATGATACTCATACTCCTGGCCCTACTTACAATCACCAACCTGTAAGTGCTAGTAAATCAGATGATTGACTAGAGTCATTCCTCAGTATCTGTCTCTTAAACACACGTAGCATAGTTAACAAGTTATCACATTTCCAATCTTTTGTTTATTCTTCAAACTACTCTTTTTTCTGTATAACTGAGACTTGGCTCACTGACTGTATCTATGACAACGAAATCCTCCCTTCTAAATACTCAGTTTTCCGGAAAGATAGAAACTCCAGAGGTGGGGGTGTTCTAATAGCCTGCGCAGACTCTATTCCATGCCAACAACTCCCCTCCCCAGTTTCACTTGAAGTCATAACTCTGAGCATCAACACCAACAAACCCTTTGTGCTCTCTGTGGTATACTCCCCACCAAACAGTGATGATGTTTACCACAATTCTCTACTGAGTTACTTATCAAATTTAGCCAGATCACATGACTTTATCATCATAGTAGGTGACTTCAACGCTCCCGACATAAATTGGTCTACCCTAGTAGGGTCTAGCAGCTTCTCCAACTCTCTTTGTGACTTGCTATTTTCTCACAACCTCTCCCAACTAGTCAGTAATCCTACTCACATCAAAGGGAACATCCTTGATCTGGTCTTCACTAATAAAGAATCATGTCTTTCTGACCTCTATGTCCATCACCTCACTCTCCAGTCTCTCCAAGCAGATCATTTAGCAGTATCGTTTAAAGTCAACACATCCATCACCCCATTACACACGTTTTCGCCTAGTTATATTCTACACTACTCCAAGGGAGATTTCATTAGTATGAATCACTATCTTCTGGACTTTGATTACGAACCAGTTTCATTGTCAGGAAATGTGAACCTGACCTGGTTAAGCCTCAAAAGCAAGATTTACAGTGCTAGCCAAGAGTTTATCCCCATGGTCAGGATACACAGTCACTCATCCAAATCACCAAAGTGGTTCAATTCAGACATCAGGCATCTACTAAATTGTATCAAGTCTCTTAAGGGAGGCTTTTACCATTTTTTTTAATGATTAAAAAAAAAATTTTTATTGCTCTATTCTATACCTTGATGCATGTAGTTGTTATGTTTCAAGTTTCAGAGTATTTCAATGCTCCATTATGAAGTTATGCACCTTTTTGTGCATTCTATTTCACATTATCAAGCTATATACAAAATACCGTTTAAATCTTGAAGACGGCGCTCCTGCCAAAGGTAAGCGTATCTCCCTAACCGTTCATGATAGAAGTCTGGAAAAGGACTCTAAATGAAGCTCTCAGTAAGCTTCCAATTACCATAGTTACCACGCAGCCCTGTGCTGTCATCACATGATCTGCGCATCCTGTCAGGCAACCGTCATCATTTCGATTTTTACCAAAAAAATCCCCCCCCAAAACACACCCACTTTTCATGGCTTCTCCTGAAAATCACTGTTTCCGAATCTGGAAATATTCTAACTTGCTCATTTTTTAATGTATACAAGATTTTAATATATCATTTGAAAGTCCTTTCCCTGCTCTAAAAAGTGAATGATTAAAACATGTTTAAGTCCATCCATGGTGAAGGTATGCATATGGATATACATACCATGTTTAGAACTTCAGGTTGACCTCTCTTAAAATTCAGTTGTTGTGCTAATGATATTTTTAGCCATTCACTTTTCACTTCTATGATCACTCTAAGCACTTCCTTAGTGGGAAGTGGTTAGGACTAAGTGGCCATGAGTTAGAATATTTGCCCCTGATACTGAGGTTGGATCCATAACTTCACCTAGGTAGTAGATATGCAAAATCTGAGCATATGAAAAGAAAGCACATTCAATACACTGCATCTTGATAAAATTTCACCTGCATTGAGAAAAGAAAAAAAAAGTTATGACAAGTTGTGTCGACCACCCCAGAAATGGTAAAAGCCTCCCTTAAGCGTCGCCTGTTGATAACGCCTACTACCCCAGGGGAGGACAAACTGGCAACCCTGAACCAAAATTTACAAACAATGATGATAAAAGCGAAGACTAACTTCGAGGCAAACCTAATTCATTCCTTCTCTTCTAATCCTAAGCCCCTATTCAATTATGTCAACCACTTGTCCAAGAAAAGAACAACTCCTAAGTTTATAGTCCATAATTCCTCATTAACATATGATCCTGTAACTATCTCAGAGGTATTTAATCAATATTTCAACTCGACTTTCACTAAGAGTGACTTCCACCTTCCACCAATTGACGATCTACCAGGGGTGTATTTAGGGGGGGGGCGGGGGGGGCATTCGCCCCCCCTTGTATCATTCTCGCCCCCCCCCCCCTTGAAATTAGAGATATTTTTTTAAATAATGTCAAGAAAGGTGTAATACAAGAAAGGTGTAATAAGCTTATGATATCAGGTTCAAATGATAGGAATGTCAAACTGAGGTTCTTCTTGGTTTTCTCTGCCATACGTCCACAATCTCTTCAAGGTCGCTCTCAGAGAGTACTTCTGGTGCCTCTATAGCAATCCTCATAAGGTGAGAAAGGCTGCAGTCACTTAGAGAATTACGCAAACGAGTCTTGATCATCTTCATCTGTGAGAAGCTTCTCTCCACAGAAGCAGTAGAAACTGGAATCGATAAGCAGATGGAGGCAATCTTGTGCAAATTGGGAAACATGGCCTTGAGCATGTCGTTTGAAACAAGTTCTTTCAGCTGTGATGCAGTAGTATCCCGTGGTTGCTTGACTAACAGCTGGCGGAATGTTTTCCACTCTGTAAGTATTTCAGTGGAAATCATGGCTGTCTTCACTGTTTCTTCTCCATCCAATGTTTCTGCATCTCTATCTTCTCCGTAGTGAGCAATCAGTTTCTCAACAGACGTGTCTCCATAAGTGGGAAAAGATACTGAATCTGGTTTTGGAACTTTCCGTGGATCGAATATAGACAATGCTGATACAACAGCGTTGGATGAAGAAAATCGGCTTGTTATGTTGGCCTTTAAATCAGCAACAAAAGGCTTACCAACAACATTCTGGAACGAAAGTATTTTATCAGCGTCAATAGACACCTTTGTAGATGACTTCAAGTCTTCAACGTTTTCAAGAAGCTCCAACACCCAGTTCGCTCCAGGCAAAACTGCATCATCCAAGGATTTAACAGTAGCATCAACAAGGAATGATATCAACGAGAGGTCAAGCTGCTCTGCCTGAAGTGCTTTGCTGAGCTTGGCTACTTGTGGTAGAGTGAAATCAAGCAAATATATAGCTGCAATCGTAGACAATTTGCAGAGGGCACCATGGATTCCAAGAGCTTCTGGCTCGTGGGACGTCTCGTAGATGTTCCCAATGGTGATTACAATTGCAGAATAACTTGCTTTGACAGCTTTGACACACCTTTCATGTGCCAGCCAGCGTGTGTCAGATGGCTTGATCACTTTCATTTCTGGAAGTTCAAGAACGTGCTGTACCTCCTTCAGACACTCTGCTCGCTTGGGGGAATTGCGAAAATGCTTCCAAAGAGTAGTCAATGTTCTGTAAACATGAGCAATTCCAGGAGTTTTATTGGCAGCTTGCACACAAGCCAACTGCAGTAAGTGACAGTGGCAGTGTATAAACAGAGCGTGAGGAGTATGTTTCTTGATACGTGCCTGAACCCCGGTCTTTCGTCCAGAAAAAGTTGCAGCTCCATCAAATCCCAATCCAACTATTCTTCCGACTTGTAGACCTTTCTTCTTTAAACAATCGATGAGATTAGAATAGATGGTCTCTGCATCAGCCTTCTTCAATGGAATAAGCTCCAGAAAGCACTCTACTGGTACACCATCTTCCTCCCAGCGGCAAAACACAGACAATTCTTCTACGTTGGTGACATCTGTGCACTCATCTGCCATGAGGCTGTACATAGGTGCCTTTTGAAGTCGCTTCAGAATCGACTCCTCCACCCATGTCCCCAATGATTCGATGAATTCAACCACAGCCACTCTTGATGTGTACACAGCATTTCTTGGTGCAGTTTCTAAGAATTGCTTCAAATGTTGGCTGCCACATCGAACCACCACGTCAACCAGCTTCTCAAATTTTGTCGAATGTGCAACTTGTTCTTTCGTAAGAAAATGAGTGAGTAGGATCAGGCACTTCACTGCAGCTCTGTTCTGAGCTCTTTTGCGAGCTAAAACATTCTGGAGTTGCTGTACAACTGTTCCACCTTTGGCTGCTCCTTTAGCTGCAAAAAGAGCTTGAGTTGCATGGATATGGAAGTCACTTCTCGCATGAGCTTTCATTTTTTCAACAGCTTTCTTCCAATTTCTGCAAGGTTGTGTGACCCACACTCCTCCAGTACGCTGCAGACCAGATTGCTTGCAAACCTTGCAAAAGGCACCATCGCTATCCTCGTCATAATAGAGCCAACTGAAATCTTTCTCCCAGCTCTTAGAGTATTTTCTCTTCGTGGATACAGAAGAGCGGTGTTTGTTTTGCTTGCTTTTCTTTGAAGGTGGAGGACTAAGGCTAGGACTAGATGCCTCGACATGCTCAGAGCTATCTGTTCTGCTATCTTCGCTATCGCTGCTATTAGCATGAGAAGAGGCTTGAGAAGTACTTGCAAAGTATGAGCGAATATCCATATTAATATGAAGAGAAATCAGCTAGTAAGGTTTCTTTTATAGAGACTTTAAGACCATGACATAATGGACTGAGTTAAAAATACTGAGAGAGAGTGGGAAAGAAGGAGGGAACTGAAGAAGTGACAAACCTACAAAGGAGAACACGTGGTGGTGTGTGATGACTTTAAGACCATGACATAATGGACTGAGTTAAAAATACTGAGAGAGAGTGGGAAAGAAGGAGGGAACTGAAGAAGTGACAAACCTACAAAGGAGAACACGTGGTGGCGTGTGATGACATCATGTCTAAGATTAGACTTGAAGACCATGACATAATGGACTGAGTTAAAAATACTGAGAGAGGGAGTGGGAAAGAAGGAGAAACAAAAGAAGTGACAAACCTACAAAGGAGAGCACGTGGTGGTGTGTGATGTCATCGTGTCATGACACATGCTCTCCTTTTTCAAAGCAGCTACAATATCATGAGAAATATATACAGTCTAGCCATAGTTCGGTATAGCATAATGCCATTGGTAGTCAGTCAAAATAGCTATCCTCAGACATTGTAAAAGCAAAAAAAAATATGGGGGGATCTTCCCCCCAGACCCCCCTTTTACGACTTATGAACATGTTAAGAAAATATTAACAAAAATTAGGGCACCAAGTGACCAACCATTTCCACCCCCCCCCCCCCTAGAGAACTAGAGAAAAATTGTGTATGAAACCTGTTGTCCATGATTTTGTAAGAAAATGCATGGAATGCAACATAATTCGATTTCACAAAAGTCCACCTCCATTATACGAGTGACAAGTGACTATCTAATCTATATATGCTGATTGCCGTAGCATGCAACTTCAGCAAATATTTAAGATGGAATGTTGTACTAAAGATTTTAGAAAAAGTGCATGCCATCATAAGTAGCAGCTATATATACAGTTAGTACGCAAAAATACCTGTGGGTAAAACACTTTCGTACTCCACGCGGAAGCCCAGGGTGCACGTCCCCTTTCCGCACCATCCAGGCTCTCCGCCCCCCTTATTTTTCCATATCTCAAGTTCGCCCCCCCTTGGCAAAATTTCTGTATACAACCCTGATCTACCATCTCCAATTTCTCAGTTTCACACCATCAACGTAAATGGCTCTGAAGTGTTTGAAGCTCTTTGTAAACTAGATCCCTACAAAGCAATGGGATGTGACAATATCCACCCACGTGTCTTGAAAGAGTGTGCTATCTCTCTAACTCAACCCCTATGTGATCTCTTTAACCTGAGTCCAATCGGCTTCACTGCCAAGCGACTGGAAGATTCACAAAATTTGTCCAGTACACAAGAAAGGTGACCTTACTGATCCATCTAACTTTAGACCAATCACACTGTTGTGCATTATCTCCAAACTCTTTGAGTCCATAGTGTACAACAACGTCATTGATTTCATTCGACCGAAAATCTCAAAGAAGCAGTTTGGCTTTCTGAAGAGAAGATCGTGTCTCACACAGCTACTTTCTTTCTACTCAGAAATATACGAGTCTATTGATGATAGGAGTGAAATGGATGTCGTATATTTGGACTTCTGTAAAGCGTTGGACTCTGTTCCGCACGAAGAACTACTGTACAAACTATGGGTCATGGGCATAACTGGCCCCTTATGGAGGTGGTTCAGAGCTTACCTTAAGAATCGAACACACTTTTGTTACATCAACAACACCAACTCAAGCCTTCTCCCTGTATACTCAGGTGTACCTCAAGGTAGTGTCCTTGGCCCTCTGCTATTTCTCATATACGTCAACGACATACCCCAGTCAATCACCCATTCATCTGTGTTTCTCTTTGCGGATGACGCTAAGCTGGTGAAATCAATGACTTCATTTAGTGACCACTCTCTACTCCAACTTGACCTGGACTCCATGTCTTCATGGTGTCAGAAGTGGAAGCTCTCACTCAGTGCTTCAAAGTGTGTTACTGTCACTTTTTCCAACAAAACCAAGGGTGGAGCTTCATACAACATAGACGGCAAACCATTACCCCTCACTCGGTCACACAAGGACTTGGGAATTACGATAAACGGTAACTGCAACTGGTCGGACCATTACAACACAGTCTGCCGCAGAGCATACTTTTCTCTTTTCCTCATCAGAAGAACTTTCTCTCCCTCCACCCCAACTAGCATCAAGAAGCGCCTCTATTTAACACTAGTTCGCTCTCACCTTTCGTTCTGCTCACAACTGTGGCGACCACGACTCATCAAAGACATCACTACACTAGAGAGGATCCAGAGAAGAGCCACTAAGTTTATCCTCAACGACCACCACTCAGATTACAAATCTAGACTGATCAACCTTAAGTTGCTACCACTCATGTATTGGTACGAACTACAGGATTTGATGTTCCTCGTGAAAAGCATCACTGAACCACCAGATAACTTTGACATCTCTCATTACATCAGTTTTGCGTCTGGCAAAACTCGCTCTACCTCTCAAAGGAAACTCATGTTCAAATACTCTCGTACTTCAAACAACCACCATTTCTACTTCAACCGAATAGTCAAATTGTGGAACAGCTTGCCTCCAATTAATCTGACTCAATCAGTAATCACCATCAAGCAAAGGATACTTGATCATCTTTGGAATCACTTCATGACTAACTTCAACCCATGCATCACTTGTACCTACCACTCAGTATGCCCTTGTCCTAACCATCACCCACTCTCATTCTCTGTCCCCTCTGATTAGCACTCTATCCACTTTAGTTACTTTAGTTACACCAGCTGCACTACAGGATAGTGTCTGTCTGTCAACAGTTCATACACCACCATTGCCCACTCATATGTACATGTCACAATTGTTGTAAAGCCTATTATTATATTATTATATTATTAAAGACGGTCCTAACTTACCTCTAACTGAACTATGAACTCAAGTAGCGACGCTGCACACTAGAACGCAAAATGTGGCCTAACCCCCTCCCCCACCGAGTTCCAGCATCGCACTGATTTGACTCCATTAGCAGGGATGAAATATTCAGCTTCTCATCTATAAACAAGCTAAAACAACTACCCGAGTTCCATCATCGCACTGACCTGATGCCATTAGCAGGGATGAAATATTCTTGGCTTATATTTACTGTTTCTCGAATATTGGTACTAACACAAGTGAAAGCAAAACATGAATTAAAGTTCCTTCTCAAGATAAAACGCTCACTTGTTCAGTCAGGCGACTCCCGCGTGCGACCCTTTACCTTCCTATCTGCAGGCAAGAATGGACCTGAAAGGGAAGGTGAATTTGAGTTCCAGCTGGGAGGAGTCTGCTAACCTGCAGAGTGTCCTCTATATGATAAAATCCATCATGGTAGGGATATTTGAGATTTTATGTATTGATATTTAGTTGTGATGAGCTAAGCAGAGCCAGTGTTGGTTCACTTATCCCGACCCACTGCTAGCGAGGAAAACTTAGTACTGCACATCAGGCACCAGGCTACTCAGTGAGGGGGTGGAGTTTATGAGTGGATCTCAGACTGTTGAAGTGTACGAGGGTGAAGACTACATAGCAACATGCAAGGGGTCTGTGGTGGGTCCTACAAGCCAGTGAGCAGATGTGCTGGGGTCTATGGTGGCCCAGCAGTGAGTGAGTAGATGTGCTGGTGTCTATGGTGGCCCAGTAGTGAGTGAGTAGATTGCAGTTCATCGGATCATGGAGAGGGTAGAAACTCTGCAATCTCACCAACTGCTATCATTGTTGTGGTCATGCCAGTACATGTATATCTGATTGGCTTAAATATGTTCAATTAACTTTGTTTAACTGTTATCCATTGTTGAACAGCATGCGATATTAAGTGCATCACTCTCATGGTAACCAAAGTAATTTTTTCCAAAGCTCAGACTCACGGTTTAGATGATCTAAAAGTGATCTGCATGTATATAAGTCTAGTGGAAGTCATTCTATTAGAAACAGGCAGCACTCCTGACTTGTCTGACGGTGGATGAGGGAGATGATAGGGCATCCAAGCCTACCTGAGTGAGCCTTCTTGCGAACGTGGAGCTTTGAATAAGAGGGCCATGGACTGTAGGGTTGAGCGAGGCTGGAACAGCTTAGCACTGCACTTAAACTCATGCTTGATCTCTGACGCAGAAGGCAAAGATGAAGAAGGCTTCTCAGGTTTATGAATGGGATCTAGTATTAGCCTGGCAGTTATCCAAAGGACAGTAGCTATTTGCATGAGTAAGGTGTGCTTATAGCTAGTTAGCTTCCCGGGTACATCCTGGCATTTTTAAAGTTGAAATTGTACACTGAATATATTTTATGCTTATGACTTGATGGGTGATGGTGCTGGAGGACTAGTCTCTCCTCTCACACCTGATGGTGCTGGAGGACTAGTCTCTCCTCTCACACCTGATGGTGCTGGAGGACTAGTCTCTCCTCTCACACCTGATGGTGCTGGAGGACTAGTCTCTCCTCTCACACCTGATGGTGCTGGAGGACTAGTCTCTCCTCTCACACCTGATGGTGCTGGAGGACTAGTCTCTCCTCTCACACCTGATGGTGCTGGAGGACTAGTCTCTCCTCTCACACCTGATGGTGCTGGAGGACTAGTCTCTCCTCTCACACCTGATGGTGCTGGAGGAATAGTCTCTCCTCTCACACCTGATGGTGCTGGAGGACTAGTCTCTCCTCTCACACCTGATGGTGCTGGAGGACTAGTCTCTCCTCTCACACCTGATGGTACTGGAGGACTAGTCTCTCCTCTCACACCTGATGGTGCTGGGGGACTAGTCTCTCCTCTCACACCTGATGGTGCTGGAGGACTAGTCTCTCCTCTCACACCTGATGGTACTGGAGGACTAGTCTCTCCTCTCACACCTGATGGTGCTGGGGGACTAGTCTCTCCTCTCACACCTGATGGTGCTGGAGGACTAGTCTCTCCTCTCACACCTGATGGTACTGGAGGACTAGTCTCTCCTCTCACACCTGATGGTGCTGGAGGACTAGTCTCTCCTCTCACACCTGATGGTGCTGGAGGACTAGTCTCTCCTCTCACACCTGATGGTGCTGGAGGACTAGTCTCTCCTCTCACACCTGATGGTGCTGGAGGACTAGTCTCTCCTCTCACACCTGATGGTGCTGGAGGACTAGTCTCTCCTCTCACACCTGATGGTGCTGGGGGACTAGTCTCTCCTCTCACACCTGATGGTGCTGGAGGACTAGTCTCTCCTCTCACACCTGATGGTGCTGGAGGACTAGTCTCTCCTCTCACACCTGATGGTGCTGGAGGACTAGTCTCTCCTCTCACACCTGATGGTGCTGGGGGACTAGTCTCTCCTCTCACACCTGATGGTGCTGGAGGACTAGTCTCTCCTCTCACACCTGATGGTGCTGGAGGACTAGTCTCTCCTCTCACACCTGATGGTGCTGGAGGACTAGTCTCTCCTCTCACACCTGATGGTGCTGGAGGACTAGTCTCTCCTCTCACACCTGATGGTGCTGGGGGACTAGTCTCTCCTCTCACACCTGATGGTGCTGGAGGACTAGTCTCTCCTCTCACACCTGATGGTGCTGGAGGACTAGTCTCTCCTCTCACACCTGATGGTGCTGGGGGACTAGTCTCTCCTCTCACACCTGATGGTGCTGGAGGACTATTCTCTCCTCTCACACCTGATGGTGCTGGAGGACTAGTCTCTCCTCTCACACCTGATGGTGCTGGGGGACTAGTCTCTCCTCTCACACCTGATGGTGCTGGAGGACTAGTCTCTCCTCTCACACCTGATGGTGCTGGAGGACTAGTCTCTCCTCTCACACCTGATGGTGCTGGAGGACTAGTCTCTCCTCTCACACCTGATGGTGCTGGAGGACTAGTCTCTCCTCTCACACCTGATGGTGCTGGAGGACTAGTCTCTCCTCTCACACCTGATGGTGCTGGAGGACTAGTCTCTCCTCTCACACCTGATGGTGCTGGAGGACTAGTCTCTCCTCTCACACCTGATGGTACTGGAGGACTAGTCTCTCCTCTCACACCTGATGGTGCTGGAGGACTAGTCTCTCCTCTCACACCTGATGGTGCTGGGGGACTAGTCTCTCCTCTCACACCTGATGGTGCTGGAGGACTAGTCTCTCCTCTCACACCTGATGGTGCTGGAGGACTAGTCTCTCCTCTCACACCTGATGGTGCTGGGGGACTAGTCTCTCCTCTCACACCTGATGGTGCTGGAGGACTAGTCTCTCCTCTCACACCTGATGGTGCTGGATCTCCTCTCACACCTGATGGTGCTGGGGGACTAGTCTCTCCTCTCACACCTGATGGTGCTGGAGGACTAGTCTCTCCTCTCACACCTGATGGTGCTGGAGGACTAGTCTCTCCTCTCACACCTGATGGTGCTGGGGGACTAGTCTCTCCTCTCACACCTGATGGTGCTGGAGGACTAGTCTCTCCTCTCACACCTGATGGTGCTGGAGGACTAGTCTCTCCTCTCACACCTGATGGTGCTGGGGGACTAGTCTCTCCTCTCACACCTGATGGTGCTGGGGGACTAGTCTCTCCTCTCACACCTGATGGTGCTGGAGGACTAGTCTCTCCTCTCACACCTGATGGTGCTGGAGGACTAGTCTCTCCTCTCACACCTGATGGTGCTGGGGGACTAGTCTCTCCTCTCACACCTGATGGTGCTGGAGGACTAGTCTCTCCTCTCACACCTGATGGTGCTGGATCTCCTCTCACACCTGATGGTGCTGGGGGACTAGTCTCTCCTCTCACACCTGATGGTGCTGGAGGACTAGTCTCTCCTCTCACACCTGATGGTGCTGGAGGACTAGTCTCTCCTCTCACACCTGATGGTGCTGGAGGACTAGTCTCTCCTCTCACACCTGATGGTGCTGGGGGACTAGTCTCTCCTCTCACACCTGATGGTGCTGGAGGAATAGTCTCTCCTCTCACACCTGATGGTGCTGGAGGACTAGTCTCTCCTCTCACACCTGATGGTGCTGGAGGAATAGTCTCTCCTCTCACACCTGATGGTGCTGGAGGACTAGTCTCTCCTCTCACACCTGATGGTGCTGGGGGACTAGTCTCTCCTCTCACACCTGATGGTGCTGGAGGACTAGTCTCTCCTCTCACACCTGATGGTGCTGGAGGACTAGTCTCTCCTCTCACACCTGATGGTGCTGGAGGACTAGTCTCTCCTCTCACACCTGATGGTGCTGGAGGACTAGTCTCTCCTCTCACACCTGATGGTGCTGGAGGACTAGTCTCTCCTCTCACACCTGATGGTGCTGGAGGACTAGTCTCTCCTCTCACACCTGATGGTGCTGGAGGACTAGTCTCTCCCCTCACACCTGATGGTGCTGGAGGACTAGTCTCTCCTCTCACACCTGATGGTGCTGGAGGACTAGTCTCTCCTCTCACACCTGATGGTGCTGGAGGACTAGTCTCTCCTCTCACACCTGATGGTGCTGGAGGACTAGTCTCTCCTCTCACACCTGATGGTGCTGGAGGACTAGTCTCTCCTCTCACACCTGATGGTGCTGGAGGACTAGTCTCTCCTCTCACACCTGATGGTGCTGGGGGACTAGTCTCTCCTCTCACACCTGATGGTGCTGGGGGACTAGTCTCTCCTCTCACACCTGATGGTGCTGGAGGACTAGTCTCTCCTCTCACACCTGATGGTGCTGGAGGACTAGTCTCTCCTCTCACACCTGATGGTGCTGGAGGACTAGTCTCTCCTCTCACACCTGATGGTGCTGGGGGACTAGTCTCTCCTCTCACACCTGATGGTGCTGGAGGACTAGTCTCTCCTCTCACACCTGATGGTGCTGGAGGACTAGTCTCTCCTCTCACACCTGATGGTGCTGGAGGACTAGTCTCTCCTCTCACACCTGATGGTGCTGGAGGACTAGTCTCTCCTCTCACACCTGATGGTGCTGGAGGACTAGTCTCTCCTCTCACACCTGATGGTGCTGGGGGACTAGTCTCTCCTCTCACACCTGATGGTGCTGGAGGACTAGTCTCTCCTCTCACACCTGATGGTGCTGGAGGACTAGTCTCTCCTCTCACACCTGATGGTGCTGGGGGACTAGTCTCTCCTCTCACACCTGATGGTGCTGGAGGACTAGTCTCTCCTCTCACACCTGATGGTGCTGGGGGACTAGTCTCTCCTCTCACACCTGATGGTGCTGGGGGACTAGTCTCTCCTCTCACACCTGATGGTGCTGGAGGACTAGTCTCTCCTCTCACACCTGATGGTGCTGGAGGACTAGTCTCTCCTCTCACACCTGATGGTGCTGGGGGACTAGTCTCTCCTCTCACACCTGATGGTGCTGGAGGACTAGTCTCTCCTCTCACACCTGATGGTGCTGGAGGACTAGTCTCTCCTCTCACACCTGATGGTGCTGGGGGACTAGTCTCTCCTCTCACACCTGATGGTGCTGGAGGACTAGTCTCTCCTCTCACACCTGATGGTGCTGGAGGACTAGTCTCTCCTCTCACACCTGATGGTGCTGGGGGACTAGTCTCTCCTCTCACACCTGATGGTGCTGGAGGACTAGTCTCTCCTCTCACACCTGATGGTGCTGGAGGACTAGTCTCTCCTCTCACACCTGATGGTGCTGGGGGACTAGTCTCTCCTCTCACACCTGATGGTGCTGGAGGACTAGTCCCTCCTCTCACACCTGATGGTGCTGGAGGACTAGTCTCTCCTCTCACACCTGATGGTGCTGGGGGAGTAGTCGCTCCTCTCACACCTGATGGTGCTGGAGGACTAGTCTCTCCTCTCACACCTGATGGTGCTGGAGGACTAGTCTCTCCTCTCACACCTGATGGTGCTGGAGGACTAGTCTCTCCTCTCACACCTGATGGTGCTGGAGGACTAGTCTCTCCTCTCACACCTGATGGTGCTGGAGGACTAGTCTCTCCTCTCACACCTGATGGTGCTGGGGGACTAGTCTCTCCTCTCACACCTGATGGTGCTGGAGGACTAGTCTCTCCTCTCACACCTGATGGAAAGGTGTGGTCACAGTGTGTCAGTCGCACTAGCAATGGTATGCGATTGCCGCATAAATTTAGCCTAAGTGCAGAGTCTGTCTGTGAGCTTACACTAGCACTGCATACAGTGCAGAGGATGTTGCATGACTTAGAGAGGATGTTCCATGACTTAGAGAGGATGTTCCATGACTTAGAGAGGATGTTCCATGACTTATAGAGGATGTTCCATGACTTATAGAGGATGTTCCATGACTTAGAAGAGAGTGTTCCAATACTTAGAAGTGTTCCATGACTTAGAGAAAAGGATGTTCCATGACTTAGAAGAGGATGTTCCATGACTTAGAGAGGATGTTCCATGACTTGGAAGAGGATGTTCCATGACTTGGAAGAGGATGTTCCATGACTTGGAAGAGGATGTTCCATGACTTGGAAGAGGATGTTCCATGACTTGGAAGAGGATGTTCCATGACTTGGAAGAGGATGTTCCATGACTTGGAAGAGGATGTTCCATGACTTGGAAGAGGATGTTCCACGACTTGGAAGAGGATGTTCCACGACTTGGAAGAGGATGTTCCACGACTTGGAAGAGGATGTTCCACGACTTGGAAGAGGATGTTCCACGACTTGGAAGAGGATGTTCCACGACTTGGAAGAGGATGTTCCATGACTTGGAAGAGGATGTTCCATGACTTGGTCCATGACTTGGAAGAGGATTTCCATGACTTGGAAGAGGGCAATCTCTTCAGCACTATATTCTATATTAAAATTATAGCAAGCCTTGTAGCCATCACTGGTTGTCATAGCAAGCCTTGTAGCCATCACTGGTTGTCATAGCAAGCCTTGTAGCCATCACTGGTTGTCATAGCAAGCCTTGTAGCCATCACTGGTTGTCATAGCAAGCCTTGTAGCCATCACTGGTTGTCATAGCAAGCCTTGTAGCCATCACTGGTTGTCATAGCAAGCCTTGTAGCCATCACTGGTTGTCATAGCAAGTCTTATAGCCAACACTGGTTGTCATAGCAAGCCTTGTAGCCATCACTGGTTGTCATAGCAAGCCTTGTAGCTATCACTAAACTTGAGCTTCATTTAGAAAGATGACTGGTCCAAACATGTCTAGTCTATAAACTTTGTACTCACCCCATAGGAAACCTTTTTGATCTCCCCAGAGCAACGATGTACTCAGTGTAGTTGTTTTCCCTGGTGAAGTGAAGCTAGCTGGTGATGTGTATGGTGGCGTTGTTTATAATGACAGCATTTATATCTGCTTGTGTGTGCATAGAGAGATGTACCAGTGGCACCTGGACCTTGCTTCTGAAGGTCACAGCTACGACAGCTTGACTCTTAAGGTAACAAGATTTAATGGACATTCACAGTATATACATGTAAGGAGAGACCTTCTAATTGATTGTGTGCTAGCTTCTGTCCCTGCGAGGTAGGAGTGATGTGGCTATAGGGAGACTGACGCTGATGCTTGCTGGCCATAGGGAGACATCTTCAAGGTAAGGGCTAAACATATTTCTTGCTATCATTTCTGTCATGCCCTCCACTGCTGCTAGGAGTATGTTAGGGGAGTGGACATGGGACGAGGTGAATAGCAGCTAGTGCCCGAGTAGGTTAGGCATTCATTGATGGGCTATGTGGGCCAGCACTAGGCCAAACACAGTACTGTTATGTGGGCCAAACACAGCACTGTTATGTGGGCCAGCACTAGGCCAAACACAGCACTGTTATGTCCAAACACAGCACTGTTATGTGGGCCACTAGGCCAAACACAGCACTGTTATGTGGGCCAGCACTAGGCCAAACACAGCACTGTTATGTGGGCCACTAGGCCAAACACAGCACTGTTATGTGGGCCAGCACTAGGCCAAACACAGCACTGTTATGTGGGCCAGCACTAGGCCAACACAGCAGTTATGTGGGCCAAATACAGCACTGTTATGTGGGCCACTAGGCCAAACACAGCACTGTTATGTGGGCCAACACTAGGCCAAACACAGCACTGTTATGTGGGCCAGCACTAGGCCAAACACAGCACTGTTATGTGGGCCAGCACTAGGCCAAACACAGCACTGTTATGTGGGCCACTGGGCCTAACACAGCACTGTTATGTGGGCCACTAGGCCAAATACAGCACTGTTATTTGGGCCAGCACTAGGCCAAACAGCACTGTTATGTGGGCCAGCACTAGGCCAAACACAAGCATGCTCGAGATAAAATGGTGAAGAACTATCGCTGTGGTTGCATTATTGATAGCAGAGGAGCACAATGAGGATGAGGGGCATGGTCTCCACTTGCCCAAACCACTTTTTCGTCGGCTCTAGACTAGAATTCAGAACCAATTTATGATGTTATGTAAATCTTGCGAAGTAAGCAGCTCTATTGGTAGTCATGCATGGTGTGTGCTAGCTACCTGTCTATGTAGCTATTGGTATAGTCATGCATGGTGTGTGCTAGCTACCTGTCTATGTAGCTATTGGTAGTCATGCATGGTGTGTGCTAGCTACCTGTCTATGTAGCTATTGGTATAGTCATGCATGGTGTGTGCTAGCTACCTGTCTATGTATCTGTTGGTATAGTCATGCATGGTGTGTGCTAGCTACCTGTCTATGTAGCTATTGGTGTAGTCATGCATGGTGTGTGCTAGCTACCTGTCTATGTAGCTATTGGTACAGTCATGCATGGTGTGTGCTAGCTACCTGTCTATGTATCTATTGGTACAGTCATGCATGGTGTGTGCTAGCTACCTGTCTATGTATCTATTGGTGTAGTCATGCATGGTGTGTGCTAGCTACCTGTCTATGTATCTATTGGTATAGTCATGCATGGTGTGTGCTAGCTACCTGTCTATGTATCTATTGGTGTAGTCATGCATGGTGTGTGCTAGCTACCTGTCTATGTATCTATTGGTGTAGTCATGCATGGTGTGTGCTAGCTACCTGTCTATGTATCTATTGGTGTAGTCATGCATGGTGTGTGCTAGCTACCTGTCTATGTATCTATTGGTGTAGTCATGCATGGTGTGTGCTAGCTACCTGTCTATGTAGCTATTGGTACAGTCATGCATGGTGTGTGCTAGCTACCTGTCTATGTAGCTATTGGTATAGTCATGCATGGTGTGTGCTAGCTACCTGTCTATGTAGCTATTGGTGTAGTCATGCATGGTGTGTGCTAGCTACCTGTCTATGTAGCTATTGGTGTAGTCATGCATGGTGTGTGCTAGCTACCTGTCTATGTATCTATTGGTGTAGTCATGCATGGTGTGTGCTAGCTACCTGTCTATGTAGCTATTGGTACAGTCATGCATGGTGTGTGCTAGCTACCTGTCTATGTATCTATTGGTGTAGTCATGCATGGTGTGTGCTAGCTACCTGTCTATGTATCTATTGGTATAGTCATGCATGGTGTGTGCTAGCTACCTGTCTATGTAGCTATTGGTGTAGTCATGCATGGTGTGTGCTAGCTACCTGTCTATGTATCTATTGGTATAGTCATGCATGGTGTGTGCTAGCTACCTGTCTATGTATCTATTGGTATAGTCATGCATGGTGTGTGCTAGCTACCTGTCTATGTAGCTATTGGTGTAGTCATGCATGGTGTGTGCTAGCTACCTGTCTATGTAGCTATTGGTACAGTCATGCATGGTGTGTGCTAGCTACCTGTCTATGTAGCTATTGGTATAGTCATGCATGGTGTGTGCTAGCTACCTGTCTATGTATCTATTGGTGTAGTCATGCATGGTGTGTGCTAGCTACCTGTCTATGTATCTATTGGTACAGTCATGCATGGTGTGTGCTAGCTACCTGTCTATGTAGCTATTGGTACAGTCATGCATGGTGTGTGCTAGCTACCTGTCTATGTATCTATTGGTATAGTCATGCATGGTGTGTGCTAGCTACCTGTCCATATATCTATTGGTGTAGTCATGCATGGTGTGTGCTAGCTACCTGTCTATGTATCTATTGGTATAGTCATGCATGGTGTGTGCTAGCTACCTGTCTATGTATCTATTGGTGTAGTCATGCATGGTGTGTGCTAGCTACCTGTCTATGTATCTATTGGTACAGTCATGCATGGTGTGTGCTAGCTACCTGTCTATGTAGCTATTGGTACAGTCATGCATGGTGTGTGCTAGCTACCTGTCTATGTAGCTATTGGTATAGTCATGCATGGTGTGTGCTAGCTACCTGTCTATGTATCTATTGGTGTAGTCATGCATGGTGTGTGCTAGCTACCTGTCTATGTATCTATTGGTGTAGTCATGCATGGTGTGTGCTAGCTACCTGTCTATGTAGCTATTGGTATAGTCATGCATGGTGTGTGCTAGCTACCTGTCTATGTATCTATTGGTGTAGTCATGCATGGTGTGTGCTAGCTACCTGTCTATGTATCTATTGGTGTAGTCATGCATGGTGTGTGCTAGCTACCTGTCTATGTATCTATTGGTATAGTCATGCATGGTGTGTGCTAGCTACCTGTCTATGTATCTATTGGTATAGGCATGCATGGTGTGTGCTAGCTACCTGTCTATGTATCTATTGGTGTAGTCATGCATGGTGTGTGCTAGCTACCTGTCTATGTATCTATTGGTACAGTCATGCATGGTGTGTGCTAGCTACCTGTCTATGTATCTATTGGTATAGTCATGCATGGTGTGTGCTAGCTACCTGTCTATGTATCTATTGGTGTAGTCATGCATGGTGTGTGCTAGCTACCTGTCTATGTATCTATTGGTACAGTCATGCATGGTGTGTGCTAGCTACCTGTCTATGTAGCTATTGGTATAGTCATGCATGGTGTGTGCTAGCTACCTGTCTATGTATCTATTGGTATAGTCATGCATGGTGTGTGCTAGCTACCTGTCTATGTATCTATTGGTGTAGTCATGCATGGTGTGTGCTAGCTACCTGTCTATGTATCTATTGGTACAGTCATGCATGGTGTGTGCTAGCTACCTGTCTATGTAGCTATTGGTATAGTCATGCATGGTGTGTGCTAGCTACCTGTCTATGTATCTATTGGTACAGTCATGCATGGTGTGTGCTAGCTACCTGTCTATGTATCTATTGGTACAGTCATGCATGGTGTGTGCTAGCTACCTGTCTATGTAGCTATTGGTATAGTCATGCATGGTGTGTGCTAGCTACCTATCTATGTATCTATTGGTGTAGTCATGCATGGTGTGTGCTAGCTACCTGTCTATGTATCTATTGGTACAGTCATGCATGGTGTGTGCTAGCTACCTGTCTATGTAGCTATTGGTATAATCATGCATGGTGTGTGCTAGCTACCTGTCTATGTAGCTATTGGTATAGTCATGCATGGTGTGTGCTAGCTACCTGTCTATGTAGCTATTGGTATAGTCATGCATGGTGTGTGCTAGCTACCTGTCTATGTATCTATTGGTATAGTCATGCATGGTGTGTGCTAGCTACCTGTCTATGTAGCTATTGGTGTAGTCATGCATGGTGTGTGCTAGCTACCTGTCTATGTATCTATTGGTATAGTCATGCATGGTGTGTGCTAGCTACCTGTCTATGTAGCTATTGGTGTAGTCATGCATGGTGTGTGCTAGCTACCTGTCTATGTAGCTATTGGTATAGTCATGCATGGTGTGTGCTAGCTACCTGTCTATGTAGCTATTGGTACAGTCATGCATGGTGTGTGCTAGCTACCTGTCTATGTAGCTATTGGTATAGTCATGCATGGTGTGTGCTAGCTACCTATCTATGTATCTATTGGTGTAGTCATGCATGGTGTGTGCTAGCTACCTGTCTATGTATCTATTGGTACAGTCATGCATGGTGTGTGCTAGCTACCTGTCTATGTATCTATTGGTATAGTCATGCATGGTGTGTGCTAGCTACCTGTCTATGTATCTATTGGTATAGTCATGCATGGTGTGTGCTAGCTACCTGTCTATGTAGCTATTGGTACAGTCATGCATGGTGTGTGCTAGCTACCTGTCTATGTATCTATTGGTACAGTCATGCATGGTGTGTGCTAGCTACCTGTCTATGTAGCTATTGGTATAGTCATGCATGGTGTGTGCTAGCTACCTGTCTATGTATCTATTGGTACAGTCATGCATGGTGTGTGCTAGCTACCTGTCTATGTATCTATTGGTACAGTCATGCATGGTGTGTGCTAGCTACCTGTCTATGTAGCTATTGGTATAGTCATGCATGGTGTGTGCTAGCTACCTGTCTATGTATCTATTGGTATAGTCATGCATGGTGTGTGCTAGCTACCTGTCTATGTAGCTATTGGTGTAGTCATGCATGGTGTGTGCTAGCTACCTGTCTATGTATCTATTGGTACAGTCATGCATGGTGTGTGCTAGCTACCTGTCTATGTAGCTATTGGAATAGTCATGCATGGTGTGTGCTAGCTACCTGTCTATGTAGCTATTGGTGTAGTCATGCATGGTGTGTGCTAGCTACCTGTCTATGTATCTATTGGTATAGTCATGCATGGTGTGTGCTAGCTACCTGTCTATGTATCTATTGGTACAGTCATGCATGGTGTGTGCTAGCTACCTGTCTATGTATCTATTGGTGTAGTCATGCATGGTGTGTGCTAGCTACCTGTCTATGTAGCTATTGGTACAGTCATGCATGGTGTGTGCTAGCTACCTGTCTATGTAGCTATTGGAATAGTCATGCATGGTGTGTGCTAGCTACCTGTCTATGTATCTATTGGTATAGTCATGCATGGTGTGTGCTAGCTACCTGTCTATGTAGCTATTGGTGTAGTCATGCATGGTGTGTGCTAGCTACCTGTCTATGTAGCTATTGGTACAGTCATGCATGGTGTGTGCTAGCTACCTGTCTATGTTGTATCTATTGGTACAGTCATGCATGGTGTGTGCTAGCTACCTGTCTATGTATCTATTGGTATAGTCATGCATGGTGTGTGCTAGCTACCTGTCTATGTATCTATTGGTATAGTCATGCATGGTGTGTGCTAGCTACCTGTCTATGTATCTATTGGTACAGTCATGCATGGTGTGTGCTAGCTACCTGTCTATGTATCTATTGGTATAGTCATGCATGGTGTGTGCTAGCTACCTGTCTATGTAGCTATTGGTACAGTCATGCATGGTGTGTGCTAGCTACCTGTCTATGTATCTATTGGTATAGTCATGCATGGTGTGTGCTAGCTACCTGTCTATGTAGCTATTGGTATAGTCATGCATGGTGTGTGCTAGCTACCTGTCTATGTATCTATTGGTGTAGTCATGCATGGTGTGTGCTAGCTACCTGTCTATGCATCTATTGGTACAGTCATGCATGGTGTGTGCTAGCTACCTGTCTATGTATCTATTGGTGTAGGCATGCATGGTGTGTGCTAGCTACCTGTCTATGTAGCTATTGGTGTAGGCATGCATGGTGTGTGCTAGCTACCTGTCTATGTATCTATTGGTGTAGTCATGCATGATGTGTGCTAGCTACCTGTCTATGTAGCTATTGGTATAGTCATGCATGGTGTGTGCTAGCTACCTGTCTATGTATCTATTGGTGTAGTCATGCATGATGTGTGCTAGCTACCTGTCTATGTAGCTATTGGTATAGTCATGCATGGTGTGTGCTAGCTACCTGTCTATGTATCTATTGGTGTAGTCATGCATGGTGTGTGCTAGCTACCTGTCTATGCATCTATTGGTACAGTCATGCATGGTGTGTGCTAGCTACCTGTCTATGTAGCTATTGGTGTAGTCATGCATGGTGTGTGCTAGCTACCTGTCTATGTAGCTATTGGTGTAGTCATGCATGGTGTGTGCTAGCTACCTGTCTATGTAGCTATTGGTGTAGTCATGCATGGTGTGTGCTAGCTACCTGTCTATGTATCTATTGGTACAGTCATGCATGGTGTGTGCTAGCTACCTGTCTATGTAGCTATTGGTATAGTCATGCATGGTGTGTGCTAGCTACCTGTCTATGTAGCTATTGGTGTAGTCATGCATGGTGTGTGCTAGCTACCTGTCTATGTAGCTATTGGTACAGTCATGCATGGTGTGTGCTAGCTACCTGTCTATGTATCTATTGGTACAGTCATGCATGGTGTGTGCTAGCTACCTGTCTATGTAGCTATTGGTACAGTCATGCATGGTGTGTGCTAGCTACCTGTCTATGTATCTATTGGTACAGTCATGCATGGTGTGTGCTAGCTACCTGTCTATGTATCTATTGGTACAGTCATGCATGGTGTGTGCTAGCTACCTGTCTATGTAGCTATTGGTATAGTCATGCATGGTGTGTGCTAGCTACCTGTCTATGTAGCTATTGGTATAGTCATGCATGGTGTGTGCTAGCTACCTGTCTATGTATCTATTGGTATAGTCATGCATGGTGTGTGCTAGCTACCTGTCTATGTAGCTATTGGTACAGTCATGCATGGTGTGTGCTAGCTACCTGTCTATGTAGCTATTGGTACAGTCATGCATGGTGTGTGCTAGCTACCTGTCTATGTATCTATTGGTACAGTCATGCATGGTGTGTGCTAGCTACCTGTCTATGTATCTATTGGTACAGTCATGCATGGTGTGTGCTAGCTACCTGTCTATGTAGCTATTGGTATAGTCATGCATGGTGTGTGCTAGCTACCTGTCTATGTAGCTATTGGTATAGTCATGCATGGTGTGTGCTAGCTACCTGTCTATGTAGCTATTGGTGTAGTCATGCATGGTGTGTGCTAGCTACCTGTCTATGTATCTATTGGTACAGTCATGCATGGTGTGTGCTAGCTACCTGTCTATGTAGCTATTGGTACAGTCATGCATGGTGTGTGCTAGCTACCTGTCTATGTATCTATTGGTGTAGTCATGCATGGTGTGTGCTAGCTACCTGTCTATGTAGCTATTGGTAGTCATGCATGGTGTGTGCTAGCTACCTGTCTATGTATCTATTGGTATAGTCATGCATGGTGTGTGCTAGCTACCTGTCTATGTAGCTATTGGTATAGTCATGCATGGTGTGTGCTAGCTACCTGTCTATGTATCTATTGGTGTAGTCATGCATGGTGTGTGCTAGCTACCTGTCTATGTAGCTATTGGTGTAGTCATGCATGGTGTGTGCTAGCTACCTGTCTATGTATCTATTGGTATAGTCATGCATGGTGTGTGCTAGCTACCTGTCTATGTAGTGGGCCTATGTAAGCCGGGTGTGTGGGTGGGGGGGAATGGTCATCAAGGTGAGGGAGAAGAAGGCGGCAGATTCAACCCTAGGTAACCCCAGGTAACCCCAGGTAGAGGGATAAAAACCTGCCGCACAGGCAAGGGAATGTGGTGCTATTTTAACCCTCCTCACTCCCACTAACGCTGCTATCCATGTAGATTAATACAAGGAAGTCTGCTAGCATTGCTGCGAGGCTTTATCCTATGTATGTACATGTATGTATGTATATATGTGTGTATGTATATATATATATAATGGTGGATGCTGGAGACAATTTGGATCTCTCTACATCATAAGCTAAACAGTTTAGTTGTAACATTTTAAGACAACAAGACTAATTAACTCTTCTCCCGGTGAGTTTATTTGGAAAAAAATTAAAAATTGACCATTAAGTACAAATAAATTGATATTAAATCAGAGGTTAACAATAGTCCCTAGCAACCATATACCACAAGATAGCTCTACTGTTGGACATTATTGTGGTCAATTAATGTTGCTAGGTAACCAAACCACATGTGCATGAATATCATTATAATGTTGTTTAATAATTAAAAATAAATAAAAATTGTATATTATTATTGTATTGTAGATTATAAATATCCTTCTATTTTCAGCCAACTTTAGGAACAACTGAGATATGCTGTGGTATGACAGACGTTTGCCTGACTAACAGAGAGGACATAATTTCTACTGAATAGAATTCCCACCAATATTATTGATACAGTTCCCATAACCAATAATATTGATACAATGTACACAGAATCAAAGAGCAATTATACAATACAATACTCTGTAATGACATACTCATAGTCTGATATACAAGTGTCGTCGTGCAGTAAGACTAGCACTGGATGAAGGTAAGGGGGTGAGTCGGACACTCCTACTTCTGAGAAAAGTACGTCCTCGTGTAGGTCTACAAGACGAGCGTCCTCGTGCAGTATGGATGAAGAGAGTGGGGTAGGTGTGTTTGCATCACTATCTTTATCAGAACTCATCTGAACGTGGGAAGCTGTGCCATGGTATTATCTCCGTCATGGTCCATCACTTGCTCCATCAAACCTGAACATGCAGGCCCGTAGCCAGAAAAATGAGTGGGGGGGTTCTGTTGGTAAATATTGGGACCTTTTGGGTCTCTAAGCGACCCAAGGGGGAAGGTGTGGTAGGGGAATGTGCTCCCTTCTGTGCAAATATCGGAAACAAAATAAGCATTCTAAACATAATAATAAATGACTATTTATTATGAGATTAAACTAGAGATTAAACTATCTAATAAGAGTTTCAAGTTCCATTCTCCTTGGGTGTAAGTGTCCAAATATTTCAACAACTTCATCCAGATTAATTGTTGTGTCATAATGTACATGTAAGAGTGCTAGAGATGTCAGGAGTTCTTGGTTCATAGATGCTCTTAGGTAATTGTTGAGACGTTTAAGTGTACTGCCACTTCTTTCACATTCACAAGATGTTACTGGCAGAGTGCATGCGATTTGCAAGAGAACATGAATGTTTGGAAAAAATGCTGCTTCACAATCCTTCAAGGCACTAGATGGTGTGGATTCTCTTTTGTGAAAGGGTACATTTGCATATCTTGATTTCCAGCGAGTGAGTTCAGTTTCTATTAGTTCTGGTGATGGCAAATCCTGGTGATAAGTTTCAACAACTGTGCTGATATCAAATTATCTTGTGGTAATCAGAGATGGTACAAGTACCAGAAGAGATGAAGCAGTTCCTGACAATGATGAGAACCTTTCATTTAAGCTAGTGCAGATATGGTCAAGGAATGGAATAGCAAGATTACTCTTGAAGTAATCAAATACTGATTCTGCTGTTGCATTACCACGGTGCTGCTGTCTGCTTGGCTTACTCGGGGTGGTGCCCACCTTATCAGCCATCAAGACAGCCTGGTCATATATTTTCTGAAAGTTTTCTTCCACTTTGGCACGCTCTTCTTTGTACACTTGCTTAATACCATCAATCATGTGATAAGCTTCAATGATATCTAGTGTTCTGCTCTGTAGTTGAACAGTTATGCCTGACAGGTGGGAAAGGTACTGATAAACCATTAAGAAAACTACAATGAAATCAAATTTGGTGATACTAGCAAGGATTTGCTGGGCTTGACTTCTATTCATGTGTCCCAATCACTGTAAAGGCCACCATGTTCAGCAACATGTTTGCCATGGCCTATAACTTCTAGGGCATCAACAATGAATACAAATGACTGATAAAAATTCTGATATGCACTATGACGCTCAGCCCAGCGAGTTTTGCACAAATTAATAAGAGCTTTTCTTTTAGGGCCATGTGTTTCAGCATTGTTCTTGAAAAGTAATTCAAGAAAGCCATTTCTTTTGAGACTTAACTGAAAGAAAAAGCAGCAATGCTTGAGCTTATCAAGGACATTACGAACTTCTGGTAGAGAGCAAGACTTGCTTAACACCAAGTTAAGACAATGTCCACTGCAATGTATGTAGGTAGCTAGAGGAAAATGCTCTCTGATGCGTGCCTGCACACCAACATTAGATGAAGACATGTTACTAGCTCCATCATACCCTTGCCCAGTTCTCTCTTTCTTTGCTGGGACCTACCAGCATACTTGATTCTTTTGAGTGCTCCCACATAAAATACAGCTGTCAGCTTTTCTTTAAATGAATTTTAACAAACCACAAATTAACCAACACAAATTCATTGTAGATGTACTCCATGATGTGGTTAACACCATTGTAGATATGTGTAATTCTTAAGTAGCTTTGTGAAAGCAATAATTATTTGAAAGTGCGGACCCAATAGTGGAAATGTGGACCCAATTAAAAGGGTGGACCCAACTGAAAGGGTGGACCTCACAGCCAGTGGGGGGGTTCTAGAGAACCCTGAGAACCCCCCCTGGCTACGGGCTTGACATGATAGAGTTGTTATTCGTCAACTTATTAGACAAGTCAAGGAATCAAGTACCGCTAGAACTATAAAGGAAAGTAGGCTATTAGACAGGTGTAGCTAACACCATGATTTAGCTAGCTCCTCAGACTATCAGGCTTTATATATAGCTAGCAAAGTACATTGACTTACCAGGAGGACTTCCAGAATCAATGCCTTCGCCTCCAACAGCCATAGCTTTGTCCATACTGCCATGGTTTCGATTGGAAAAGTCAGCTCTACTTGGTCACGATCCAAACTGGGTTGTCCACGGTAGGCTTCACTCTCCCCTTCCTCAGATTCATCGTCAGATAACCCGAAGTCGGTTGTCGTCCAGGACCGCTGTGAGCACCTCATCAAAAGATAGCCATTTTAAATTCTATGGCAGAATTGACCCCTTGAACTTTACGGCGGGATTTCCCTAGTTACCATGGCGCTATTGCCGTATAATTTTGAATGTAGCTGCTGCGCTATTTTATGATATTTTTGTTTTGCAAAACAACCCAATGATTGATTTTTTATGATTTTTCGAAAGCAATTACGCCATATGGCGCTTACACCGGGAAAAGAGTTAAGTGTGGACAAAATTGTTAATGGTCGCTAACACTCTTGCTGCATGCTTATATCCTTTGCTCAAGTAGGGAAAATTGGGAAAATTGCAGCCTTGAAACCATAAAGCCTGAACATCTTCAAGAATCTGTTGGGTCTATATACAGCTATCCATACTTGTTCTAGCCCACACCTTACCTAAGCCATGCCACGCCTTACCTAATCCATGACATACCTTACCTAATCCATGCCATACCTTACCTAATCCATGCCATACCTTACACTTAATCCTGTCACACCTTACCTAATCCATGCCACACCTTACCTAATAAACGTTCCACCTTACCTAATCAATGATATACCTTACCTAATCAATGACACACCTTACCTAATCCATGCCACACCTTACCTAATCCATCCTACCCCTGGCTGTTTTTAGTGGGATGTTTAAGGATAAGTAGCGTTGGTTATGATTTGCTCATTAATGAAAGTTCTGGGAGTGTTTCACTTGTAAAAGCCACTATCTATCTCTATCTATTTATAGATAGATAGATATGTATGTATGTGTGTGTGTGCTATGCAGTGATAGTAG